>VXBC01008020.1:1121614-1211460 GCA_013399945.1 Ploceus nigricollis | reverse complement strand
AAACCAAAAAAAAAAAAAAAAATTAAAGGGTACATGTCAAAACTCTTGCAGGAATTTCTATAACAGGAAAACAATTTTACAACTATAGTGTGAGATGACGAAATGACAGTTCATGGACTGTGGTATTTTAGATCAGATGAAGCAAACAACTTTAATTAAAGATGATTCTTTTGCACCTCTATGCTACCATTGAAAGTGCAGACAATGACAGCAATTTTTCCATGCAAATTCCAGTGGACTTTACTGAATATCCAAGTTCAGATGACATAATTAAAAGGACTTTTAATCACTGTTGAAGTGTCCTGGAATCATGGATTTTACAATGTTTAATGTCCACAGACTTGCTTTTCAGCCTATTTTCAGGATCTGAACAGGTATTTTCACAATATTTAGAACTCCCACAGCATTTCCAGATTTGATTCAAAGGTAGGTCTGAGATTTAATTCCCAGTCAAGAAAAGACAAATCTAAAAGCCTGTGAAAAACAACTAGAGAAGAAATGGCACCAAGATAGCTCAGACTAAGATAAGTATTAGGAATGTTTCCTTGTTCATGTTTTTTATATATGATGGGGTTTTTTTACAAAAAATAAAAGCTTTTATGAACTGTCTTAGCTTAACACTAAAGGCATTAATTTAAAACAAAAGACAAAAGCAGGGTTGGGTTCAAACTCACTGTTGCATTTGCCCATTAAAGCTATACTTTAGGAGTGGCAGGAGTGGAAGCAAACAGTGGCACATTTTCATCCAGTTTCTTCTGCTCTCTCCACCAGACAGCTGCCTCACATTATGAGCTGAGGAAGAAGAAGCAGCGTTTAGCCACACACTGTTTAATGAAGGTCTGAGGCTCATTGATTGTTGGAGCCTGCATCAGAGAAGGGTCATAGCATTTAGTTTGGAAAATACACCTACAGGGTGTAGGTAACTGATATCTAGGTCTGGATTGGTCCCTTGCTAAGAACTCAGAGGGCTGCATTACAGAATAAAGCATGGGATTTTTCCTTTATTTCTGGGCAAGAAAACTTTGTCAGTACTGTGGCTTAATTTTTGTGTATTACTTAATTTTTCTCCAGATGAACCTATTGGAGAGGCTGCATGGTAGATTGAGTGGAAGGGTTTGCAACCTTTTCTGGCAAAAGGATGGTTTGGGAGATACTGCTTTCCTTCCTAGGAAAGAAAGATAATACATGTCAGTTCTATATAAACCCAGAGGTCAGTTAATTGACAGTCCCATAAGACAAGTTGCCATGGAGATCAGGTGATTTAGTAGTTCATAGAGAAAGGCTTAGTCACATATAACTGTGAAATCCTGAGTGTGGTGGTGAAAACGCAAACAGAATGAAGTCTAGACACAAAAAGAAAAAAAGTAATTTGTGGAGCACGATCTACTTGTCTGGTATGCAGAGGAAAAAGAAATGCTTATGAACTTTTTAAACATCTGGACAAATCCTGAGGTAGTGAACATACTTCCATTTGATGGCTTCCATGGCAGGAAAATACAGTTTAAGAAGTGGGATGGCCTGCCTCTCCACTGGCCTAGGAGCAGTAAAGTCTGATGGTTATTCCTTCCTTCCACCCCCATGGCCTGTACCAGGTCCTGCCCCAACCAGAGAGGAAAATCCCTGCTTTCTTAAAGAAAAGTGGCAACTCATGGTCTGAAGCGGGCTTATATTTCTTTCTTTCTGCTAAATAAGTGGGAAACCTCGCAGAAGGGTCACACTATTGTGGTGGTTTGACCTGGCTGGGTGTCAGGCCTCCACCAAAACTGCTCTATCACAGACCTCCACAAGTGGGCAGGGGAGAGAAAATATTACAAAAGGTTTGTGAATTGAGATAAGGACTGGGAGAGATCACTCATTAAACACCAACATGGGCAAAACAGACTCAGATTGGGGATATTAATTGAATTTATTACTAACAAAACCAGGGCAGAATAATGAGAAGTAAAATAAACCTTAAAAACAACTTTCCCCGTCCCTCCCTCCTTCCCAGGCCCTACCTCCTCCCCCCAGCAGTGCAGGGAGACAGGGAGTGGGGGTTGCAGTCAGTTTATCACAGGTTGTTCCTGCTGCTGCTCAGGGAGAAGAGTCCTTGCCCTGCTCCACCACGGGGTCCGTCCCCTGTGAGAGAGTTCCCCACAAAGTGCTCCAATGTGGGTCACTTCTCCATGGCATGTAGCTCTTCAAGAACAGGCTGCTCCAGTGTGAATCCCCCGTAGGGTCACAAATCCTTCCAGGAAACCTGCTCCACCCTGGGCTCCTCTCTCCATCCTGGAGCCCGCTGGCATTGGCTCTGTTGGACATGGGGGAAGCTTCTGGCACCTTCTCACAAAAGCCACCCCTGTAGTGCTGTAGCCCCTCACTACCAAAACCTGGCTGTGCAATCCCAATGCAACTATTAACAGAACACAAAAGAAAGGAGCAAAAGGACTGAAAATCTGAGAAAAGGGAAAATAGAGCAGTTGCCTCAGCACAATAACCTAAAACAGGGAAACAAACTTTTCTGAATGTCTTCATAAACTGAAAGAAAGAAAAAAAAGGAAATAGAGTTTTTTTCAGGGAAAAATTTGTAAAGGATTATATAACCATCATGAATCTTTCAGAAGTCACTCAGCAGAATTCAAATTTTTGTGTGGAGACTGAGTAATCCTTACTTCGTGGTATTACCAGAACTACTGAGAAGCAGCTCTCCCTGAATTTGTGGTGCTCTTTGTAACAGAAATTGGTATTGCACTCACCTCTTTGAGTACCAAATTTGTTATTGTTTCCCTAGAACTCAAAATGGACTATCCAAGATATGTACCCCTACATCCTTCACAAGTCCTCTGCAATCAGAGATCATAGCTGAAAGAAAGGAGTGAAGTAGAAAAGCAAGGAAGTATAATAGAACTTAAAACAGCTCCTTGCCTGACATACCTATTATTTTGAGTTATAACCTAAAATGTAATTTCTCTGTCTCCTATGAATGGAAAGAATTTTTTTAATTTTTAAGTTTTGAAAGCAGGGAACAGCAAAGATGGCATGTGAGAGAAATTATTTCCTTAGCTCGAACTTCCTTATCAAAGGAAAGGTTTAATTTTCACTTATTTTCAATTTTTATTCCATTGCAGCCAAAGTAATCTTGTTTTTTTTTTTAATTTCTGACTCCTTCTTTTCTCCATCTTCCCAGAGGTTTTTACATCACTAGCAGAAACTGAATTTGTTCAGCTATGATGGAAAAGTACAATTCTCAATTCTGACACCATAATCTACCTTGATGTTTGTTTGTAGCAATATGTGAGCAGGTGATAGAGTTTCTAAGAGCAGAGCTTCCTCATTTTGTTCTTTCAAGACTGTTGGAAGCAGCTTTTTGGGTGGAAGCAGCAGAATTTGAATGAATCTGGCAAGCACTGTTACCCTCCTAACAGGAGGATTCCAATTAATTCCTGTTCCAAGCCAGGGAGTGACTTTGGGAGAGTGGAAATGACAGCTGGAAAATGTGTAACCATTAAAATACATGGCACTGCAAGGAGCTATAATTCTATTAAACTATTAAACAATCACCAGCACCACGGGGAGCGGTGGCCAGGATTTGTTGGGAGTGAGAGGCTCAATCCACTCACCCACACCACTCAGCAGGAGAGATCACAGAATTATAGACAGGTCTGAGTTGGAAGGGACATTAAAGATCATCCAATTCCAACCCCACTGCCATAGGAAGAGGCACCTTCCACTGGACCAGGTCACTCAAAGCCCCACCCAACATGGCCTTGAGCTGTGGGGAAAAACTTGCTGCCCATAAATACAGGCACACCGTGATGTGTAAGTGTGTGGAGGAGAGTGGAGGGCAAGGTACCTTTTGATTTCCCCTTCCCAAGCCATCTGCACCTTGTAGTATCCTACTGGAGCAGGCATCAGGCAGTAAAAGGGTGGTCTAATCACTCCGTGCAGCTGAACACAGCTGTGCCAAGTGCTTAAAGAAATCTCAATAAATATAAAACCTCACATGGGGCAATAAGATGCTAAGGAAATCATTGCTCTTGCATGCCATCTTCATTGTTCCCTGCTATCCAGACTTCAAAATGAAAAAAAATATTTCGCTTCATAACAAGACAGAGAAATTACCGGGTACAGCTTTTCATATCAGTTTTGGGATCTTTTCTATATAATCCTTAGTGTTTCTCCTCAGGTTCGGTTGACAAGTGCAAATTTTGTCTATTTGGGAGAAAACTGACTGGACCATCACAGTACTGGAGAGCAGCACAGAAGTTTACTAATTCTAACTGTTTAGTGTAAATTTTTTTGCACTGCCTGTATTATTCTGACAGGCAAAGAAATATGATCATGGAGAATAGGAACTGTTACGTAAAGGGATAGGAAAGCAGATTTAAAAATCATCTTACAGTAATGATTACATTAAACTAACTTGTACACACAAACCTACTGCTTTAGCTTTGCAGTGATAAAAAAAGAAAGGAAAAAAGGAAGATAACATCAGAAATGATGATGCATCAGGTGTCCACTGAGGCTGAAATCTTCTTCTCTCAGAGAAGTGGGAAACTTCAACTGCTTCAGGTGTTGGTAGCTTTATCAATAGATACTGAAATATTTTGTTAAATAGGAGGACCGGCGACACAGACACACTTAAATGGTTTCAAAAATCAGAAAGGGCTGGATATTATCATGTCCAGCAATGCATTTGGATTTGCAAGAGTAGATTTGCCTGGCTTATGGTTGAGCTATGTTAAATAAATACTTCCACAATCTGTATTCAGTGACTCACAGAGGATCCATGTAGTATTGTATAGTGACCTATGGAATGACTGCAAAAAATCTGCAAAAAACATATTTCTACCAATGTAATAAAAGTATCAAATGATATGAAAACAGTATTCAAAATTTAAGCTAATTTGCATAATGAATGGACCTCTTCCAAAGGCACTGCTAAAACTGGTTTTCAAAGGTGTGGTGATTCTCAAATAAAAATGCTCTAAAATATTGCTTCGAATAGAGCTTACACTGCACATAAAGGACATAAAGATTCGACACTCAGACTGGAAAACTGGAATTCTATAATTCTGAAGCTCAATCTTACACAATGAAGAGTGGCAGCAAAACAAAGTAAGCACAAGTAAAACAAAGTAAAAAGGAAACCTAATGAAAGCTTCACAGTAAGAGAGGCTGGTGTGACTCCAGTATCTGCAACTGGGCATAGCTGGATAAGAAGCTAGCAGATTTTTTAATCTGCAAGCAGAAAAGGATGTGTTTTAATCGTTCCTTTAACAGACTGCAAACATCCTTTAATGAAAGTAACCATAGCAAGGATTGCTAGAATTCAATTAGCCACACCAGGTGTATGCTAGAGATCTTCAAACCACAGAACACAACATGGTCCTTCAGAGTAACTGGCAAATTACCTGCTAATGAATGTTGTCAGGAAAACCCAGCTGGCAGGAATACCCTGGAAGTGCCAGCATTGCCAAGACTCTGTCAGCAGGAAAGTAATGGCAGGTGTAAATGTTAAAAATGATGGGAGTTAATGAAGGACCCAGTGGCAATGGACCAGATTGCCTTTTCTCCCTGGTAACCCCAGGGAATTCAGTGTAATTTCTGAGCAATATTATCTGGCAGCCTTGCTAGAGAACCTGAGATGGACCTGAATGCTGTTGTTCCCTGGGAAAAAACCTTGGTGATGGCAGTGATGAAGTCCAATGCATTTCCACCTGGGAGGGAATCACATCTATTAAATTTTTGGCTGTAAATGAAGGAAGAGATGAGTTCTAAAATTAGAACAGAATGTTGTTATCTTATGAAAACTCACAGTGTGCAACTTCTAATACTTTCTTACTTAGAGGAGAGAAGAATGATGGAAAACCAACAGCATAAGTGATTAGAGATGTCCTGGAAATTGTGTGATACCATATTTACACTTTTTTCATATAGATTTTAGTGGAATTTATTGTTCTAAAATTTAAGATTCTGTGGTTTTGGACCAAGACAAAGACCTCAGATCACTTATACTGGGGAGAGTGATTTTTACATGGGCAGATAGTGATAGGACAAGGGGAAATGGTTTTAAATGAAAAGAGGAGAGATTTAGACTAGTGGCTAGGAAGAAATTTAATGTGAGCACAGTGAGGCACTGGAACAGTTTGCCCAGAGAAGCTGTGGATGCCTCATCCATGGAGGTGTTCAAGGCCAGGTTGGATGGGACCCTGAGCAACCTGGTCTAGGGGTGAAATCCCTGCCCATGGTAAGGGAGTGGAGAGTGGAGTGGATGGAGACGATCTTTATAGTCCCTTCCAAACCATTCTATGATAAATATTTTTTTTGTAAAAAAACTTTTTCAGTTTATGACACAAAATCTTGGATATGTCCATCCCAATGGTACTCATACAAACAGGTATAAAATGTCCTGTTCTTTAAGCTACTCATAGGACTCCTTAAAGTCTTAAATAATTTCAGTTTCTGGAGATTAGCCGATGGTATGCTTACCTAAAGGTTAAAGGAAAGATATGATTTTAAGAAACAAAATTAAATATAAAAAAATGTGTTAAATACATAAAATGTGTTCATTCCCTCTATTTTCTGATTCTTCATGCTATGAAAGATTGAAAGTTTTGAGCCATATCTGATGACAAGAGTTATCAGAATGATTTAATTTCTCTTCTGCAGAGACTTTGCTTTTCTCCGTAGCAAGCACAGAAAAAGAAATTGTGGAGGTATCAAAACTGCAGAACCCTCAAAATATTTTTAATGAGTAACAGTAGAATTCATGCTGTCTTATTTCACTGAATTCTGCATTTTATGGAGAAATTTGGGAAATATTCTGAAAACCTTTTTGAGAGGATATCAACACTTCTGTATGGAAAGGAAATTGCTATAAGCTTCAGAATTCTGGATATTGAAATGACCCAGGTTATCATAAGAAGGTGCTCTTTAACCATTAATCTTTTCTGTAAGGCACAGACTGGGATTTCTTAAATGGCTTTTTCAGCTCATTGAATTCATCAGCAGAAGCCAATAGACTTCAATGAGGACAAAGAGAGAACTGCTGCTGAGTGCTTTTAAAAATCCAGCTTCTGCTCTTTTTTGAAGTAAATAAGTGTTGATTAATCTTAAACTTAACAGATTGGTGATCTGCAGGCAGTTTTATTAAAGACCAGATAAGCCATTTAATTTCTGTGTAGAAAAGCCAATGTGAAGTGAAAATTTTTCAACTGAAACTGAGGCCAAGTATGTCATACTTGTTTGTTGTTCAATTGAGAATACAGAGAACAATGGTTTTAACTCAAAAGAAGAGAAAGAACAAAAGGGTGACAAATGGGTAGTAATATGGGTAGTAATACAGAGATTTAAGACTTGTGGAGTTTTTCATCCTACTGGTATTCAGCCACACTTAGAATATTTGAGAAAGATGACTGAAGTGACTTTATTTTCTGGATAATGGACTGATTAAATAACGTTGCAAAGACCATTGAAGAATGCAAAGATATTTTACTGCACAGTGAAGAGGAAAATGCATTCCTTCTGAAATAGCCTCGAGCCTGATCTTTACAAATCTTTACAAATTCCACTCAACAGTTGGGAAAACTTTGCAAGGGTGGCATGAAACTGCATGGGATGGGTGTTTTGACCTTTTCTGGATGACAAGTGCCCACTGAAACTGCTCTATCATGCCCCTTGTCAGCTGGACAGGGGAGAGAAAAATGTTACACATAGCTTGTGGCTAGAGATAAGGGCAGGGAGATATCACAGCAATTACCACCATGGGCAAAATGGACTCAGCTTGGGGAAATTAGTTTAATTTATTACCAATAAAATCAGAGTAGGATATTAAGAAGTAAATAAAAATCTTAAAAACACCTCTCCTTTGCTCCATCCTCCTATCAGGCTTTATTTCTAGTTCTCTCTACCTCCTCCCTCTCAGTGGAACAGCGGGATGGGGAATGAGGGCTGCAGTCAGATCATCATCTGCTGTCTCTCCTGCTCCTTCCTTCTCAGAGGGAGGGAAGACTCTTCACACTCTTCCCTTGCTCCAGGATGGAGTCTCTCCCATGGTAAATCATCCTCCATAAACTTATCCAGCGTGGGTCATTTCCACAGGCTTTAGTTCTTCTTGAACTCCTCCAGCGTGGGTTCGTCCATGGGTTGCAGTCCTTTGGGAATGGACTGCTCCAGCACGGGTCCCCCACAGGATGACAAATCCTGCTAGCAAACCTGCTCCAGTGTGGGCTCCTCTATCCACAAGTGTGCAGATACTGCCTGGAGCCTGCTCCAGTGTGAGCAGCCTCCTTTGGCCATCCAGCTGCTTCCTGGTGGGGTCCTCTGAAGGCTGCAGGTGGATCTCTGCTCCCCCATGGACCTCCACGGGCAGCAGAGGAACAGATGCCTCACCATGGTCTTCCCCATGGGCTGCAGAGGAATCTCTGCTCTGGTACCTGGAGCATCCCCCCCTCCACCCACCACTGCTGCTGCACTGACTGGAGTGTCTGCAGGACTGTTCCTCTCACATGTTCTCACTCCTCATTTCTCTGGCTGCAATTTGTTTCTGCACAATAACTTTTTTCCCCATCTTAAATCTGTCATTCCAAAGGCACTATCACTGTTGCTGATAGGCTTTTCCATGGCCAGCAGTGGGTCCATCCTGGAGCTGGCTGGCTTTGGCTCTGTCAGATATGGAGGAAGCCTCCAGCAGCTTCTCAGAGAAGTCACCCTGGTTGCCACACCCTCTACCAAAACCTTGCCATGCAAACTTTATACGATGGGTCAAACTGGGAAGGCAAAATAAGCAAGAGAAAAAATGAGAGTATGCTTGTAAGCAAAGACAACTAATACATCTCAGTCTTCAGAAGCACCAAATAAGTTTAAGAATGTGAAGCTACTGAAGAAAAAGAAAAAAAACCCAACCCAATTCCACACTTTGGACCTCCAAGTTAGGGATATCATCAATGTTACGACTTTTATTCTGCAAATAAAATCCTTTTCCAAACTTACTGATGACCACTGGAGATTGTAAACTAGACTTTCTCTTCAATAAGAAATGCTTGTATTTCTGCAGGACACAAAAAGGAGATTAGAAGACGATGAGATCTTCTTTTTGATATTTTCTATCAAAACAGAACAAGACTTTCATGAAACAACAGTTCCTGCTGTCATTTTCAGCTCAATAATATTTCTGCCATCTTCCTAGGGTTTATTTGAATATATTTCTTTTCTAGAAGTTTCATCATTAATTTGCATCTTCGTTGCTGCCTTGTTTCCAGAAATGTGGAATTCAGGTGGCTGTTGGAGGCTGTATCTCTGCTGGTGCATCTGCAACCGCATGACATGCTGGACATCTGCTCCTGCCAGATCAGAGGTTGATCTGTGCCTTCTGAGCCAGGGGTCAGAGGAAATGTCAGTGCCTTGAGAAAATAAATCATCACATGCAAATGCAAATTCAAGTAGTTTAAACTTTATTATTACAATTTTTTTTGGTAGTGAAAATATCAAAGCTGGAGGAGTGCCAATCATAAAAGTAGGTCTGAAAGAAATTTCCTGACCAACAATACTATCAAAACACTGTATGACTGAGAAATTTGAGGCTACCAGATTGTTTTCCACAAATTGTGATTTGAATATTTGTTACAGGGCTGCAACAGCTTAGTCAGCTTCATTTTCAGGTCATGAATGGTGCCCTGTGCTGCTTTCCAATCACAATACACATTCATTGGTTTATATGGAGATTTAGATCTGCTCATTGAAGCTTTTAAGAGAAAATGTAGTGGCATTTGAATGGGTCTTACTTCAATGAAAATTTCTGAGTGTCTTCCAAAGTACAAATTTTTCCAATTTAAGCTACCAGTGCCCCAGTAGATGCATGATAAAAACTCAGCTGTGTTACTCTGCTATATCTAGATTTACTCTAGTAATTACATTGGCCCAATTTCTTTTTTATTAAACTCAAATGGAAAGGAAATAATTAGATCTGATAGCTATCATATAAGAGTATGCTGAGGGTGAAGTAATTAAACTGTAATTGTAGTAAATTATGTTTTTCAATAAAATTGTAAGAAATTTGTTAAATAATTAGCTAAAATGTTTAGTTAGGGTATTTGAAGTCCATTCAGCTTTTTGATTCTGAAGGCAGATCAGAGGAATTTACAGTCTATGAAAGTATGCTTTGGTACTGCACTACCTCATGCTATCAATACCAAATTTTTTCCCAGCTTGTTTGATTTTACCGAATATTGTTCATTATTGATAGTGCTACAAAATGTGTAAGATTGTTTTCCAAAGATGAAATGGAGCTGCTGCACTCTGCAATCTAAAACCTATCTGGATATTTACAAACCATCTCAGTGGCTCATTTCCCTAGGGAGAACTTTTTTCTTGATATAAAGTTAATCCTTTTATCTGTCCAGCTTTCATATCTATCTTCTGCAGAATTGCTATTGTAGAGATGCTTGTCTACTTTGAGTGGGGATGATGCTACACCCTCAGTGACTCTGCAAGTGAGCTGTGACTGTGCCTCAGTCACACTGGTTACTGTAAAACATGCTTAACATGCCTGAATACCCTGGTGGGTTTTTTTGGTTTTTTTTTTTCCCCTTCTTCTTGCTTTGGTTCCAAACCCACTGAATTTACAGTGTGTTCAGCTAACAGAAAGATAACCCAAGTGCTGCACCTGGGTTGAATGAATCTCCTAAAGAACATTAAACCACCAATCTCTGGGTCACTGGAAGTTCTTGTCTACATGAGATGAACATGTAGAAAGGTAGAAAGGTAAAAAAAGCCCCAACACTCTCCAGGGAGTTGCATGCATCGGATAATTTTTTGTACGAATAATTAAAATCTTTTCTGGTGGCAACAATGGTAACAAGGAAAATGCTGACTGTAAGAGCAAGTTCTCCACAGCTGCAAAACTCGATAGGGGAAGGCTTCCAGCATAAGCCCTCCTGGTACAGTCTGCTGTGGAGAACTGAAAAGCCATGGCACTGCACAGACCACATGGAGAGAAAGAGAGAAATGCTTTAGAAAGCATTAGCCTTGGAAAAGAAGTAAAGTTTGTCTCAAGAAGAATTCTAAACAAATTTGTAACAGACGTCTCTTAAAGGTAAGCTGAAAGCACCCAGAAAATTATTTAATGGCATGAGCATCCAAATAGACATTCACCTTCAGAACATCCTAAGAAGCTGTAAGAAGAACTATTGCACAGACAGGTGCTGCTTGGGAGGGCATGGGAGGGTGGGTAGGGGCTGGTGTCAAGCCTAAGGTACTAAAAGTTCAGGTGCAGGATCAAGGAATGAAGACATTTTCCATAATTCAAAGTTCATGAGCTAGTTAAGAGGTTGCATTTCTGTCTGAGACCCCTTGGTGTGGATTGCTTTACTGGAAACAGCTGGCTGTGTACCTTCTCCACTTAGCCGGAAAAAAATCCCAGTTAACTACTGGGCTGCTGAATAGGAGGCACTCTAATGGCACATCTCTAGAGGTTCCTTATTGGACCTCTGAGCTATGGCCCCATAATTTCTTCTATATTCTTCCAGCATTAAACCTGCTTTATACATCGTGAAAAAAATCACTACCAGAAAAATGGTAAAATTTACAGACTTGTCTTTTACAGACTATTTCTCTAAAATCACTATTTTAACATTAGTTTGGCTTTTCTAAGGCAGAAAATTGCATGGCATTTCAATCCTGTAAAAGTACCAGGCTTTTGGTGATAGGAAGCCTAGTTTTCCCCCTAAGCTTTTCAGAAAGTGAATTTCTTTGTGCGCAGCCTCCTAAAACCAATAATTGCTGCTTTGCAGTAACAAAAAAAATTAATCCTTTATTTTTCAGAGGAAAGAAGATAATGCTGAGCCACTGCCGGGTGAAGGTAAAATTGATTAACAAGAATTCATAGAGAAGAATAATAGCAATTGAGAAAACAACCTTCTTAAAGGATACTTGAGGGTTCGTGTGGTGGGAGCAGGGCTGAGGCTATTCCCACCATGTTTTACAGATTCTGTGGGAACTTCTTCTCTCCATTGTCACTTGGGCCCCAAGATCTGCCACAGGTACTGGGAAGGGGGTGTGTGTGTAGGTTTCTGGCTGGTTCCAGACCCTCTTTCCAGTCTGAAGTGCTAAATATTGATGCAGTCGTGTACCTGGCACAAGTACTCTTAGCAAGATTTATATTGGCTGGCTCAATGAATCTGTGTTGACAACATCCTAAAACTGTCAGCCCATTCTGCTTCTTTAGCAAACAAAGAGTTGGAAAATAAAACTCAGGCCAATCAAAAATGGGAAAAGTTGTCAATGAAGTTTAAGATCCAGTATCATTAAGGGAACACTAAATGAGAGAAAAATGTCTTCTCTCTTAAGAGAGTATTTTTCAGGCAAAGATGGCAGTTTACTTCAAGCTTCTAATAGTTACATTTACTGTATTTGTATATATTAATTTATTCTACAACTGTAGAATGTTATTCTCAGTTAAACAAAATCATTAGATAATGATACCTACAATACTTTTGACAGTGCAAAATTTTGAAGGGAAAATAAAAACAATTCATGGCGGAGCTGGGCCAAATTATGGAACAGGGAGATGAAATAGAACACAAGAAATCTGATATTTATGGTGACAGTTTTTGCCTTTTGGGCCTGGCTTCATTTTACAGGAAGTTTAGAGTTGTGTTTCTCCCATTTTTTAAAACTATATTATACTGTGATCAAAGACATTTCAAATTAATAGCCCTCCAAAACTGAAAGCCACTGTAAATGGGTGAAGAAGAATGTGACATTCTTCTCACATTCTTATAGCTCACTCTGTCATTGTTATTCCTTGGCAAAAATTGAAAATCTTTGATGCAAAATAGTTTTAAGCTTTTGAAATTAAATGCAGTTTATAAGCTGCATTTAATCCACTAATCCACTGCATGATAATTTAATCACAAATGCATTCCTTTTGAAAAAGCAGTAATTGGAATTATTATTTTATTTGGGTTTCCATATATTGTGTTATTGTATGAAAAAAATTAGTTCCTTTAAATTCCTTTTAAAGTTTTCTTCCCAAACTCATCTACAAAATAGCTCTTAAGCTTTAAAAAAAACCACAGAAAATTGGAACCATTGGGCAATGGAAAATTTGATTTTTAGGTTTTCCCTATACAGTAACTAGGGTTTCATGCTTGGTCTGATGAATAATTCTCTGCCTTTTTAACACATTTTGGGAAGATTTACTACTCTGAAGAGCCCGATACTGTGGAACAGGGGATCTTAAGTTGATTTAAGTGAATAATTTAATCTTTTAAATGGATTTAAAGAAACACTAACACAAGGTTTTCACATTTTTCATAAAAATGAAAAGTTTAATAAGTTGAAGTTGGTGTCCCTTTTTTTTTCTCAGTTTTAAAGTTTCATTATATTTCTGTTTTTTTATGACACTTAAATGTCAAAATGACCCAATGTTACTCCTTCAATATGATACTTATAAATTGCACAAGCAACAGAAAGGATTTTTCTGAAAAATAGAGAAAGATGATCTGTTTCTACATCAGTGTCAAAATTTAACTTGCCTTCACTATTGTTAAGATTTTACTGGATGAATTTTACCTATTTACCACATAATTTGGTGTAGTCACTGAAAACTGGCATATTTAAATTTTTTTTAAAAATGTGTAGTTTTGTTAAGATGGAATTCATGGAGTGATCTGAATATCTTCCTTTTCTAAATGCAACTAGTGTCTGTATTTCTATGTTAGGCAAAAGATTGGTGCTGAGAAATACTACAGTAGATGTTCACTAGTTTTAACTTTTATTAAATTTTATGTTACTAATATTACCGTTATATGTTGCTAGTTGCTAATTCATCTATTTCCATTTCAAATGCCAAAGCATTTTATGTTGGAACATTGCTTTCCTTACTCCAATTTTCTGAATGGAAACACGCAGAGTCAGAAGTGTGTTATGAATTCAAAATGGCCACACACAGGACCAGTGACTCTGTATTCAAAACACTGGCAGTCCAAGACTACGCACACAAAATACACTTTAACACATTTGAAAATTCAAGGGATTTCATTACATGGCTGGGCTTGACAAGATTTTATGCAGGGGTTGTCACTGAATGACGCTTTGTTCTCGGAATCCAATTCTTCAGTCTGAAGTGGTGAGACTGGAGACTTTCTCAAATAGTAACCCTGTTAACTTCTCATTTATACTCTTCAAGTTGAGAAAGGATAATTAATTCAGGTGGTTTGGTTTACAAATACCCTGTACTGGGAACAGGAATTTCGGAAAATTTGCCAGTACTCCTTACTGGGTTTTTAGGTAAATGATACTTCTCAAGATTGTTATACCAAAACTTTGAATGCCTTTGATTATTTGAAATCTAACATCTAACATAAGAAAATTGTGGTGTTTTCTTTTTTCTTTTTAATTTCCTCTTCCCCTTTCTCTTCATCATCCTCTTTTTTTTTTTTTTTTTTTAAAGGGGTCAAAAGAATACTTATGACATGTATTCAACATGTTTCATATGTTAGTTTTTCCTGGAAGCCTTGTCTGTGTCCTCCTTATGTATTTACTTAAAGATCAAGAGGTTTTCTAAGAATTTCAGATAAAATCACCATTTTTCAATTTTTAAACTTTTTTCAAAGCAAATATTTTGAACACCTTTGAGATACTTTAACTTCTGGAGATCACGTGAAGTTCTTTCCTGTCACACCAGAATTTTCTTCCTGTCTTGAGAATGTGTGTTTCTTCTCTTAATTGCTTTCACACAAGAATTTACTGTCTTTATGAGTAGCCTAGGTCTGTGCATTTTAGCAATCCTTTTCACGTAGCTTAGGAATACTCTTAATTGCCTCAAAATTAAGGCTTCAATGAACATTTTCTACTTCCTTTCTGAAAGCTTTAGGGAGGTGAGGGGAGAGAGAATATCAAAACTTGTTCTTCTCTCAGGAGTGCATTTTATTCTCAAACTGCAGAAGTCAGGAGCTCTGTCTATGTAAACTATCATGGATAAACATCTGTCTCATGCATGAATATTGCCATGCTGGTGTATGTGACAGAACAAATAAAATGTCCCCAAAGCTCTGAAGTGGTTATTTACAACACTTTAACAATAAGTTAATCCTTAAGACAAGGGTGTAGTGAATGTAGTGAACAGCTGCTTCTTATGGTATTTACTAAAGAACTTCAGAATAACATGGTCTGTCAAGAGCAATCTGATATATACACATCCACAGAGAGGGGTTCATTTATGTGTCAGGTTAGAAGACAGACAACCAGCTGGAGAGCAATGCTCACCTATGAGTCGGCTTAAAAATGTCAGTGAATAAACTCTTTGCGGGGGAAATTTAAAAGGATGGCTGTGAAAGAGCCCTGGATTATTAAGGGCTTGGAACCTAAACAGATCTCATTAAATCAGGAGCTTTAACAAACTAGTCAAGCAAAATATGTGGAAAGCAGCCTGCTCGGCTCTCTGAGGTGCTATGAGCAGTGACTTGATGTGCTTTTCAGACCTAATGCTCTAAGCCAGACAGCTGAAAAGATCCCCCTTCCAGGCATTTAGGGGGGCCTGATTCCTTGTCCTCCTCTGCCCTGGGTGTCAGCCATGTTCCTGGCAGCCTGGTTAATGCAAGGCATCCCAATGGTATCAGCAGGCATGGCTGAGCCCTCAGGTCAACCCCTGAGTACAGCATCATGGCCTTTTGTACTGAAAGAGACTTTGCAAAGATGTGTTTCCATCCACACAGTTGTGTCAGCTTTAGGAAAACTATTGCCTGGATTCTCCTTCACAAAACTGACTGAACAAATTGTGCCTGGGTAGCTCAGAGACACCTGTCCTATAAGATGCGGTCAGACCGTGATCTGACATTTGAGTCTTCATAACAAGCTAGATGCTATTTTCCAGCGTCCACAAAATACCTTACTATTTCTTCACAGTGGTTATGACTCCATCTTACAAGGAAATTATGGGTGTGCAGTCACTCCCTCTGCTTCCATCAAGCTCAATATAGCACACAGCCCAGGAAAAACATGTGTCCCTAATCATGTGCTCTGGATTAGGTACCACTGCTGCCTGAACAGGGGCTGTGTGCTTTTACACAACCGTGTCAGGGATACCCCCTCCCACCTGTACTCAAATGTGTCATGGGGCAGGACACTTCAAACAAGCTAGGATATAGACTGCCTTGTTCTTGCACAGCTGGTGCCTTGCATCTTGTACATGGGCCGGAGGAGCCAGAAACTGACATCACACTGGACTGGTTTTCTGTGCTGGGACATGAGAACAAGAGATCAGTGCTAACAGAGGAGGGTACTGTGCCAACCTACCCTCCATTTTTGTTTCCTGAAAAAACACTACTTAAAAAGCCCCAGCCTTGTACTGAATAAAATATTTTGGGAACAGAGTGGTTTGATTTCTTGCTGAAACCTCTCTAGACAGTTTCACATTGGGCACTAATGCTCTTGGTTCCTATAAATGAACCTCTGGGGAATAAGAAAAATGTTCTCAGAGAACAAGCTTCAGACTAATTTCTCATCTAGAGCCAAGACTGAGTGATTGAAAGGCTCATTTTCCAGTTTAGATATCTTCAATCCCTAGTGAGCAATTGTGGCTCTAAGTCTCTAAGTAAATCAAAAGCCTTATTATTAATAGGTTAAGCAAAAGCAGAACTTTATAGCCTGTGATATAATATCACAAATGATGTAATTTTGAAGAATTAAAAATTCTTTATTCTTTAGCTGACAAAAAAGCAAAAACTTTTTTATCTGTCTTAATAGGAGACAATTAAAGCATCTGTCTCCTGTTGCAGAAAATAACCTGTTCAGACAGAAGAAATGGAACCATTTACAGGTTCTTTAACGGTGTTTAATGCTTAAATAGTGTATAAAAGGGCTGTGGCTGAAGCAGCTTTGCTGGGAAAGACCTGGGATACTGGTGGACAGCCAGTTGACCATGAGGCTACAATGCATCTTTGTGACAATAGTGGCAAGCAGCATCCTGGGCAGCAGAAGGGAGATAATTTCTAGCAGATCAAAGGAGGTGATCCTTCCCCCTTATTCAGCCCTAGTGAGGAGCACCTGGAAGGCTGCTTCCAGTTCTAGACTCCCTAGCACAAGGGAGACACAGATATACGAGTCAGTCTAGCTAAGGGCCACAGAGATAACGAAGGGCTTGGAGTATTTGACATATGAGGAGAGACTGAAAGATTTGGGGCAGCTCAGTCTGGAGAAGAGGAGGCTCAGGGGGAATTTTATCAATAGGTATAAATTCCTGATGTGGGCACTAAATAAAACAGAGCTGAGCTCTTTGTGGTATTCACTGAGGGAACAAGAGACAATGAGCAAAATGGAAATACAGGAGGTTCTATCTGAACAGCCCAAAATATATTTTTACTGTAAGGGTTCTTGAACACTGGATCAAGTTCCCCATAGAAGTTGTGGAACTATGGAGAGCACCAAAACCCAACTGGACATGGCCCTGGGCCACCTCCTCTATCTGAGCCTGATTAAGTTCAGAGAGGGCACAAGCTGGTCTCAAGATGTCCATTCAAAACTCAGTGGTTCTGTGAAGGTCCAGGATCCAAATAAATATCATAGAACTTTTATTATCAGCCCAGGAAGAATATAGCAAGTATATCATTAAAATCCTTTACTGGATTTTTTTTCCATTTTTTTTAAAAGTATTGGTGATCCCTTTTCTTTAATACTTGGGAAGATACCCTGCAGGAAAGTGTCTATTATAGCTTGGCTTGGCCAGGTTGTCAGGCAGTTTTAATGTAGTGGTTCACTGCTGTGAACTACATGCTTCTGGAGGGAGGAAGAGCATTTTAGGAAGGCAAAGATCATGGAGTGACATTACTTTTATAAGTCCCATATCCTTTAGTCTCTTAGAGGATTTAGAAGGATTTAGAGCCCAATACTGCAGGTTGAAGCGTGCATTGGAGAGGAAGCAGGCAACTTAAAATAAATGGAGATGGAATAATGAGGCATACCTTTTGCATTTGGTTTTCTCAGACTTTTCACTTCATAAGAAGCATATAAATACCACTTAGAGAAACTCTTATTATGAAAAAAATATGTCACTTTTCTTCTTGATGTTTCTATACCCAGTAACTTACACCACCTGTTAAATCTGGTTTCTCTTAACTCCAGAGCATGTTGATAGAGCCTTTTCCTGTAACATCTGCAAGAGCTTTACTTTAGAGAGTGTTGAAACACACATTTATTGGGAAGATGAGATTCACACTAGGTAGAATGGCTTATATCCAGTGATGCAGTGCAGCCTGGTATGAACATCCTGACAAGTGCTGCAATAAGCCACAAGCACAATCAAGAAATCTTTCAATACTTTGATTACCAAAATTTTTCTTATCCTCCACTCTATCTTGTCTATAAATCATGAGGACTGAAAAGAAAGAAATTGCTAGATAACTTGTGACTATCATGCAAATTACCTACTAACTAGTGTAATCAGACATCCAGGGTTTAAATGTCCTAAATCATAATACAGGTGAGCATTTAAATGCCTTTAAATTGTGAAAATACTTGGTTTACCTTTGAAACGATCAGATTCAATAAGTTAATTACAACCTGTAAGCACAATCAATCTGTTAAGAAGTCTTGCTATGTTTCTATTTCATTGTTATCTGCTTCTCTCAGCTCAGGTACCACAGAGCTTTCACCACACTGCTGCAATCAATATGTTTATGAGGATAAATAAACAATAAAGGGTAAAAATAATCTGCAGTCCCAGTCCTTGCAATGCTTTTAAGCTCATTGAAGTTCATTACAACAGCTTTTACCTTCAGGTTGCAGTACTTCAGAGTGAATGGCGAATGTCTTGCCTCAATAATTCCAAAGAAAAGATTCAGTTAACACAGTAAATCCATGCAGGAATTGCATTCATTCCTGGCTGTATAAGGCAGATAAATCGAACTTTGGGTACTTCCAAGTTTGTTTCCCAAATGGGGAGAGAGACAGCAATGCAATGACCAACCTCCCTTGCTTCTAAACTTACAATAAGGTTCATTAAAAAACCAAAGATCATGATAAAACCTGTGCACTCAGTGATTTTTATAAAATTTTCTAAGATCACATGTTCATGTCAACATGTTTTCAGAGGTTTTGGTCAGGTCACTCATATTGGCTCCGTAAGGTTGTATTTCTTCAGAAGAAGATGATGAAATTGTATTTCTTTAACTGAAGAGCAGCACTACAATGGGTCTTTCAACACCTGCAGGTTGTTAATGATGCATCCAGAACACTGGGTCCTTCAGAGATATCATTACCTACCATGGTGCATCACTCCAGGGTCTGACCAATCAAGCTGCTTTCTCTTCTGTCTTTTAGATCACAAGTTTCATTTACACAAAAACATGCTAAACATCAATCTCTCTGTATATTTTTCCTAAAACAAAGTAAATTGTAATCCCCAACTTTAATTTTATGTAACAAAGGCCTTTTGAGAACCATCTGCTTTAAATGTGTCCTTATCATAAGCATAATGCTTGAAACACAACTCTGAGGAAGCTGTTTTGCACATGCCATTATTTAATGAAAGTGCAATTACATGATTGACTTGTTTTCTCTGGAAATCATAATAACAATTGAGTCATGCTTGGTTCCTGGAAACTTCCTGGCTGTGAATTCACCTCATTAAACCTGCCTGTTATTTTACTGTCTGATAGATTTGGTTTGAACCACATTAAAGACATTTTGCTATAACTCACTGACATTTTTGGTGCTACAGCAGTGATTTTCATTAATTTGTTTTCTAAGCAAAGATTATTATTTGTGGAGGAAAACAGAAGGCTGTGGTAAATTCACTGTGAAATTCACTGGGAAAGTTCTATTCCTTTCACGTGTATCAGTATTTTTCCAATGGAGTGCACGGGATCATTTTGGGTATAAGAATTTCTCTTGCTCTCAAATCATGTTCTCCCCCTCTCTCTTTGCACCTGGTATTCCATGAGTGAGTGGGATACTGGGGATCTTCTCCTACTGATTGTACATACCTTGCTCCCTTGTCATTCCTCTGGGTCCCATCCAGCCTTTGTGAAATCAGTGATATTACCAGGATCTGAGCTGGGGCAGAATTTGTCCCAGCATGTGTAAAATGTTATGAAGCATTTTACAATCCTTTTTCCCATGAACTACCACACTAAAAATCAGTTGGGTTGCCTTCTGTAACCACGTGAATTATTGACTGAAAATAAATGACAGCTACTGAAATCTAGGAAAACCTATTAAAAATTCATCAGTCATTTCTAACCTTTCTTTCCCAGTACATGGACTGCAGCAAGACCTTGTGCAAGAATATAATAGAAATGTTATTTCTTAGCTCTCCTATTTGTTTCTGTTGACCTTTCATGTGGTCATCGTATGTGAATGAAGAATGCAAGATCTTTATAGTAAACAGAAAGATACATCTTTTTGGGCACGCAGGAAGTTTGGTTCATCATACAAAATTAGAGTTATTACAAAATCTTCACCCTCAGTGTTTAGGGGACCATGAAGTCCTGCGTTAGTGTCATTATTTAAAGAATGGAAGAGTAAAATTATTTCATGTCTTATTGTAAGGAAGAAAAAAGCAATACTGCTTAGTTTGTAAAGAAAGCCTTTCCTGATGCTTCTATCTAAATGCAGATTTTCAGTTTTCATCTCTGTTCAATCTACGTAAGAAATCCCTCAAGACAAATATGCTGAATGAAATGAATATTTAAATTGAAAAGTTTTTTTCTAGAAAGAAGATCAATTTCTCAAGTAAGTTCTGCATCACTTTACAATGAGTTGAGTTTTCTTTATCTCTCTGTAGCCCTGAAAATATGCAAAAGATGAAACAGGAAAAAAAAAAGACAAGCCTAGGATTGTGTTTGAAATGTGATTCTTCATTCTTGTTTCATCTATTTCTGCAAGCACAAAAGCAGAGAACTCCTTCCAGCACTTAAATGAGACAGACTCATTTTCCCTGAGGTTAATATTTCTTCCAGCTATGAGATAGCTAGTATTAGTAACTGTTTAAATTGCTCTCCATTTGTGTAAGAATTTGGAGAGTAGTTTTGCTTTTCTACAAGAGAAAAAATTAAAGACACTTGTAGGGTGGAGGGAACTCAAGCAGGAAGAACAAGTTTCCAATATAGTGGACTTCACACAGTGTTCAGGATGTCTGGAACTGTCCTTTATGATTCTGGTGAAGGGAAACTGCCTCCAAGAAAAAAGCAAAATGAACCCATCAGATAAGCAGAGAATTATTTTGTTTTATTGATCAGTGGGTTGACCTTGGCTCGGCACAAGGTGCCCATTAAAGCCATTCTCTCCCTTTCCTCCTCATCTGGACAGGGGACAGAAAATGTAATGAAGGGCTAATGTGTCTAGATAAGGACAGGAGAGATCACTCAGCATCAGTTACTCAGTTGCATCATTCAGTTACAGTCACAGGCAAAACAGACTTAGGGAAATCAGTTTTGTTTATTACCAATTAAATCAGATTAATGAGAAATAAACCCAAATCTTAAAAACACCCACCACTAACCATTCCTTTCTTCCTGGGCTCAACTTCACTCTCAATTTCTCTTCTATTTCCATCTGAGAGGCCCAGGGGAATGGGGAATGGGGCTGCAGTCACTTCATCACATTTTGTTATTGCTCTTTCCTCCTCAGGGGCAGAACTCTTCACATCCTTCCTCTGCTCCAGTGTGGGGTCCCTCCCATGGTAGATCATCCTGCACTAATTTATTCAATGTAAGTCCTTCCCACAAGGTGCAGTTCTTCAAAAACTGCTCCATTGTGAGTCCCTTCTGCAAGGTGCTGTCCTTCTAGGACAGGCTGTTCCAGCATGGATCCCCTCTGAGGCCACAAATCCTACAAAAAATGTGCTCAGTGTGGGCTCCTCTCTCCATGCAGTCACAGATTCTGACAGGAGCCTGCTCCAGCACAGGCTTATCATGTGATCACAGCCTTCTTTGGGCATCCACCTGATTTAGTGCAGGGTCCTCCAGGGGCTTCAGGCAGGTCCTTCAGTGGATCTCTTCTTCCCCATGAACCTCCATGGGCTACAGGGACACAGCCACCTCACCGTGGTATCCACTACGAGCTCCAGGGGAATCTTTGCTTCAGTGTCTGGAGCACCTCCTCCTCTCTTTCTTCACTGAATTTGATGTCTGCAGAACTGTTTCTCCCACTCTCATCTGGCCACAATTTATTTCTGCAAAGTAACTTTCCCCTTTCTCAAATCTGTTACCGCAGAGGTACTACCACCATTGGTGATGGGCTCAGCCTTGGCCAGCAGTGGGTCAGTCTTGGAGCTGGCTGGCATTGGCTCTGTTGGACATGGGAGAAGTTTCTGGCAGCTTCTGGCAGCAACCACCCCTGGACCCCCTTTACCAAAACCTCACCATGCAAATGCAAACCCAATACAAATGCAAAGATATAAAAAAGAGATTGACAGTGTTCTGAGAAGGAATTAATAATAAAAATACAAATGTTTGTATGTTGTTTTAGGATTTCCTTCAATAGCGCTGCAAAATATTTGCCACCCCACAGAAGAGCTTATGTACGGTGCCAAGGCCTGGGGTCTGGTCAGCATCTCAGACAGATTCCATTGAAATAATCAGGAACATGTCCACACTTAGCAGAATAGTACCCTGGAGGTAGGGACAGTTTTAAAGCAGGTATGGTTATGGCAAGATGAAAGTACTACATAAGTTCTGCTTTGCTTGCAAAGACAGAATGTTTTTCTTGAAATAAAACAGCAAATTGCTGAAGGATTAAGCAATTCATTGAGATGTGCAGTACCGAGATGCACAGATGGTGCAAAATGACAGCTGAAGTTATCACTCTTTTGTAGTGTTTACAACTCTAGTTCTTCCCCTCCATATTTGAGAATCCAGAGAACACAAACAATGAATATTTAAAGCTCAAGATGAGGCACTAGGGTATTACTTCCACCAAGATTGATTTCCAAGATAAAACCAGATTTATTTTTTTTTAAGTGAAGGTGAAGTCCTTAAAATTTTCTATATGAAATCTGTAGGCTATTATCCTAAAGCATTCATAAGAATTTACAACTCAGAATAATTTTTCCTTTTGCTAAAATTACATCCATTGTCAATTAATCTAAAAGATCAACAGTTTCTCATAGTTTTGAAGTGTTTTCTTGTTTGCTGCTGATGTCTTTGCCTTGGATACTGGGCTGAGAAGAATGAGAGCCTTCTCCTTTCTATAACACTACTGCTTTTCTCAGTCCTACAGGTACTTGTTTTTTCAGGAGTAAGGGAAGCTATAAAGCAAGAAGCGACAAAAATAATCCTTGAGACAGAACGCAATGCATCTCTCTCCTTTAACATGTGGCATCACTGGTACTACTGATTACATGGGCACTTTCTCTGAGCAGAGTACAGTTTTAGAAATTCGAAGATGCAATATCCTTACCATGGAAATATATATATATTTCTCTAGCTACAGGCATTTCTACCCTGTTATTTTTCAACCAATTAGTAGAAGTAGCATGCACTCAGAAGAAGATGCTGATGAAATTATCTGTTTAATTATTAAAAGGAGGTGAGAGTGAAAATCATGCATTGTCTAGCTTGAGGAATTATCAGGTACTACTTCAAAAGAATTAATCTGGAAGTTCCTGGGTTATAGTTATCACATTAATATCTCAGGCTGAATAGTTTATTAAAGTATATACATGTGAGTAAGAATACAATGCAGTCTGCACCCCTGAACATTTGTCACTATGACTCAATGTTTACAGAGAGACAGGACTAGAATGTCTATATACTTATGGTGGGATTACATGCCTAAAAAGATTCAGCATGAAATCTTGGCACAACTGTGTTGTGGAGATATCCTTAGCTACTCTAAACCATACAGATTTTCCTCATCTTAATACCCTCACACAGCACATACTTCACTTAGTTAAAATGAAAAAACTGATCTCCAAGCATCTGAAAATTCTCTTAACGGAGCTAATTTGTGCCACTGTTAGCTGACAGGTGTTTCTCCCTCTGTTTGTAACTGTTCCACTAGGATTTCTGTGAAGACATTAAAGCCAATGGTTTAGAAGCTTAAAAAAATGCAGTCTTCAAAAATCTTCTTCTGCTGTTCCTAATTAAGGAGTTTCCTGAACTTTGTAACTTTATCAGTATTTGACATTTTAGCACCTGCATGTGCACCAATTGTTCTAAATTTTGAACAACTTGAAATCAGCCTTTACATTTTATCTGGCTGTGCATCCAAGCAAGTAAGTACTCTTTCCCTGAAAGCACTGTACCAGCAGCTTCCATATGTCCATCTCCCAGACAAGCCTTGCTATCCTGTAAAACAGCCTTCCTGTTACCTTTGTCACTCTGCCATGAGATGGCTTAGTGGGAGAGCTTATGTCTGAACTGCAGGGATTCTTAGTCATGCTTGCCTCCTTTCAGAGGCATGCCCTTAACCCACTCCTGTGCTCTCTGCTCTGGACCCCTCCACTCATGCTCTCTCCTTCCTTTCAATCAGTAAGCTCTGCCCAGAAGATGGCAACACATCATGTTGGAGAGAAATAAGTGGAACTGAGATATTGTCCTGAGAATATTTCTGAGTGTTTACACTGCAGTACTAAAGTTCACGTTTTACATTAGGACATTCCCAGACTGATATTATCTTGTGCTACTAGAAAAAGTATACGTAACACCCATTGCAAAGGCATATTTTGATGTAATCATGAATCATAGGAATTCTTAGCTACTACTTGGATGCCTAAAAGTCTAATAAAAAGATCATAAAAATTAGCTAGCAAAAGAGTACTGATCACTAGCACCACGCAATTTACATAATGCTTTGTTCTCCCTGTGTTCTCTGTAGGTTCCCTATATCAATAACTTCCACTGCTGTAACACCAGCATGCAGCTGTCCTAAAATTAATGAATGTGCTGATTCCTGTGTGCCCAAGGTATAGAAGCTGTCTTTTATTTTATGACAGAGCATTTAAACTTTACACCATCTCTGTAGCAAAACAAATCGTTTCTGCATGAGATTCCTTTACAAAATTGGGTGTCATGCTGAAATATCAATAGAGCAGTACGTATGACCTTTGTCGCACATCATTTATTTCATGAAAAAACCCACCCAGCAGCAGATGGCATTTGGATATAAACAGATTTTGAAGTAAAGGGCTTTTGCTTAGTCTGATATACTTAATATATGTAAAGCAATTTTCTTGAGGCAGAACAGTATGGTTCAGAATAACTTGATATTTCAGAAACTTCCAAGTGATAAGCCTCAAATAGATCCCTTGTGAATAAGAGGCAAGGTCTTTGCAGAAACCTTGCAGATATCCTGAGCCACAAAATGAAAGGAAGGACAGCTGGAGGCTTGAACAAGTGCTGGCTAGATGGTCCCAACATGGGGAAAGAGGAGATTTCTGACTTCTGACAGAGGAGCAGTGTTCCTTCTGTGCTCTCAAATTTGAACTTGTAGTATTAGTAAAGTGCTCTAACAGACAGTGGAGAGGATCAAGCTCCATCAAGACAAACTGCAGAAGCCTACTGAGCCTGAGCCAAAAGTCAGCACCAGATGTGGTTGGAGAGGATGGATGCAGGGAGACAACATCATCTTAAGCAGGCCTATTGCCACTGGAGGTTTGGTGCTTTCACAGGGAGATTTGCCATGTTGCAGAGGCCGCTAAGGCTTGTCCAGCCCTTTATATCATGTTACTCAACATGAGCACCAATGACATTCTCCAGGATCATATGGAGCAAATTGAGAGAGCTTATAGTGAGCTCTGGGAGAAAAAGTGAGATGCAATGACTCAGCTGATTTTGTCCTTAATCCTTCAGGTCGAGGAGAAAGGCTCAAATGGGAGCTCAAATGTATCTTGCAAGTTAACAGCTGGGAGCATTGTCAGTGTTTCAGACACTTTCAGTGTCTTTGCTTTTATGAACATGGTGTTTTATTCAGAAAAGAAACAACAAACTCATTGTTAGGGGCTTTTCAGTACCTGAAGGGGGCTTACAAGAAAGCTGGCGAGGGAGCTTTTACAAGGTCATGCAGTGAGGATAGGGGGAAAGTCATCAAACAGATGGAGGGTAGATTTAGATTAGCTATTGGGAAGATATTTTTTCTGTAAGGGTGGTGAGGCACTGGAATAAGTTGCCCAGAGAAGTTGGATGCCCCATCCCTGGAAGTGTTCAAGGCCAGGTTGGATGGGGCTTTGAGCAACCTGGTCTAGTGGAAGGTGTCCCTGTCCATTGCTGGTGGGTTGGAACTAGAGGCTCCTTAAAGTCCTTTCCAACCCAAACCATTCTATGATTCTATGAAATTAAGAAATGAAAATGAAGGATAAAGTATTTAGCCATAGATCATTGTCCATTAGACAATGGACAGGGAAATACAACAGGAGCTAATGTTGGATATGAGTTAATAACACCCTCATGTCAAAACTCCCGCTTTGTTGACTGTTACGTTTGTATGAACTATCACAATAAAAACCAAACAAGCAATGGAATCACTCCAAAGCTGCCCAACAAAAAACTGCCTGAAAACCACATCTATTAACAGCATGCTCAAAGCAGCAAAATCTCCCTCAAATTTTCAAGAAAAGTTCCTCTTTGAGTGCAGAGATAGACAGTGTTTTGATACTACTNAAATTCCTGAGAGAGAGAAAATGTACCTGCTACAGTCCAAGCCTTCATCATAGAGATATATGTCATGAAGACATTTATTTTTTTTCTAACTGGCTCACAATAGCTGAAATGGAAAACTGCCATCAAATAGTTTTTGCAGAGGAATTACTTTTGTGTATATTCTTTTTGCACTTCACACATTTTGGAACATGTTTCTCAGAGCAAAAATAATCTTTCATAGGCGCTTCATGGCTTTTGCCTGTTAATCTGTTCTGGGCCATATGGGTTATTAGTAATGAAATAACCAGTGTTACTGAAACAAAGAAAAAATAATTTACTGTATTTCATATAATACAGAATATAACATCACTCCCTGCAACAATATCTACTTCAGAGCATTAGAGAAAGTGTGAGGTGTATTTGAGAGTATTGTGACTCAGGAAAGACTAACAAGACAGAGCTGCCAGTCATTCTCCAATGAGGTGATGTTAGTAAGTGTCAGCTTTGTCCTACGCTAGCATTAGAAACAATTGTAAGGAAAACAATTTTGATACCACACTCAGATTAATCAATTCTCCCCTAAAAGTGTCAGGAAAATAAAATGCTAGTGGGAAGTGCCATGCCCTCAGAATTAGTATGTACAGCTCCATCTTTTGGTTCTTGCAATCCAAGATCACTACATTTGCATCTCCACGGCAAAAGAAGGAAGACTTATAAATCATATATGTTCATGGACTTAGGCACTTCCTCTTGTCAGGAAAGGCAAGTTTTGTAAGCTATTTGAAAGGCACATGAAGTTAATGAAAAAACTATCAGTTTTAATTAGCACTCCTGCAAGCTGTAATGCTCTCTTACCTGAAGCTGAGTGACATCAAAAGATATGAAATTCTTTCTTGCCTTTGATGTTTTTACCCACCTATAACATTTTTCTTCTAATCCATGCAATCCTTATGCCCATTTCATAAAGCAACTGAAGGACACTGATGGGAACAAATCCCTGGCAATGATGTACCTAAAGAGTCATGAACTGAATTACTGCTAAGAAGAATATTTGAATACAATAAATAACAATATTGTCCACATGGCTTTGGCTTGGTTAATTCTCAGACGATCTGTCATGAGGACAACATATTTTCAACATACTTGCATTCAAAATGGCACACAAGAGTTTATTAACCCATCATCTTACTTCCTTTATGGTCTTATGAAGCTGAAGTCCTGCTTCACCCATTCAGTACAAAATACTAATGAATTTATAATTCCTGGATAAATGAAGGATTTTTTCAATGAAGCCTAAAAAATGTTTGAGATTATTCTTTATCCAAAACTCTATGTTAGCTTGCTCTCTTCATGAATGTGTATTGAATAAAAATATAGCATACATTTTACTTATGCAAAATTTCTGAAAATTCTGAAAAAATATTACCTGTGGCTTTAAGTTGTTCCCAAATTACTGGTATAAAGTACCATTAATTCAGGTTCAGATGGGTTAATTATCTAACAACACACTTCTATGCAGATAAGCTGTAATGCTTTGTTTCTTGAGTATTGCTTGCATTCAAGACAATTTAAAATATTAATCTAATGATAAATGAAAGCCTTTTGGTGTCCAATTATTAATAATCTCCTTTATTATCTAATGGATACTTTACACCAATTATCTTGAAACTCAGTAGGCTTGACCTTGCTTTCACTAAAATCAATGGCAAATCTCTCACAGAGTTCAATGAAGTATGACTAGCCTTGTTATGTAATGAGCTATTATTAATGCCTATTTTGCTACCATAATTATGTCCTGACACTAAGCATATAGTTTCATATTAAAAAAACAAAAAAAAGAAAATTAAAAAAAAAAAAGAAAAAAAAACCCCAAAACATCAAAAAGCCCCAGTAAAATATAAAAACAAAATCAGAAATTTTAGCTTTCCCATAAACATTCTTCCAGGAATATTAATATTTATATTTATATAGCATATTTAATAAGGTAGAACACACAGATTACCAAACAGGTAACAGGATTAATTATTTTCTGTGGATGATCTATACTTATGCAAAACCTTTAATGAACTCCATGAGTTATGGAAACTACACCACAAGGGAAAGGAAGACTTAATAACTTGGCATAAGTTATTAAGGTATTTTCCCCATGAAGAGAATTAATTCACAGTCTCACTTGGAACATATGCATACTGTTGATACCATTTACATTTGTATTTAAGTTTTTAATTCTTATCTTTATGGGTATCTGCAGCCGGTTGAGGAGGAGAATAATAAATAGTGGATTTAATTGAAACTTGCAATTTAAATGTGGGTCTACTTAGAGCTTTGTTTCTTAATATGTGCAGTTGCAAACTACAGAACAATATATAACGACAATATTCACACATAAAATATTAACTCAGAGCACAGGGAGCTGATACAAGTTGGATACAGCCTTTGCATGGGTGGACATATTGCTCTTGAGAATCCTCAAGTTCTTTGTTATACTCGCTTATTTATTAAAAATGCTATGGGTCAATCTCATTGAGTTACAAACATCTTGTTTTACAAATGGTCCTTGGGGAATGTAGACATCTCAACCAGAATGTTGAGCATTCTTCTAAAAATTTCATAGTGTCAAGTATGCCTGTGGTGCAATATCTGGATGGATACCACATGTTATTTCCCCTCTGGCTTAATGAAGGTCGGCAATGTTTTAATTTCACCTTTATTCCAAAACATGAGTGGAAAGAGTTACTGTAATTATATAAAAATAAATAAATAAATAAATAAATAAATGTAAAAGTTTCCTTAAATACTAGTTTACACAAATCCAGTGTGATGAAGAAGACACATTCTCACTGCAAAGCTTAGGACGTTCATGGCTGTGAATTCTATGCTGGCTGGCAAGATAATGGATTTTTAACTCACTTGTGTGCTCTGCTCTGCCTCAGAAGTACCACGGAGCCTGGTCTCCCCTGATACCACCAGTGTGGGTCAGCCTCACCTGATTACTGCCTTTCTTTGGCTAAAATCTTGTATATTGGTTGCTTTTCAGCATTTACCTGTACTGTAAAAATTCAGTGCAGATTAGAAGCAGACCATTCTATTTGTGGAGAAGAAAATCTGACTTCATCTTTCTTGTAAGACCCTGTTAGATACTGGAAGGCTGCAATAAAGTTTGTGTGGAGGCATCTCATCCATGCTGAACAACTCCACTCTCTCAGTCTTTCCTTACGGGAGAGATGTTCCATCACTCTAAGTATCTTCATGGCCCTTCTCTGGATCCAGTCCAAAAGGCCCATGTTTTTTCTGTGCTGAAAATAGCTTCTTCCACCAAAGTTCTATTGCTTTCACTCTAACTACTGATTAAATCTTTAAAAAAAAAGAGAAAACTTTAAATACTTGAATGCTGAAGCCAAACATTAAATATAAAACTGTGGTGTTCTCTATGTGTTGTTGTCAGGTAGTTACATTAGTGAGTAACAGAAAAGCAACTTCATGATGTATTACACTCATTCAACTCCCTGACAATGGATTGGAGCAACACATAATCAAAAAAGAGTAATTTTAAAGATCACTTCCTCAAGAGATGGAAGAGGCTGGAAATAAAGGATCCAAGGGAGTCAACAAACAGAAATTATAAAACTTAATGAAATTTTTGAAGAGTAGTTTGCCTGACCATTAGAGTGAAGAAAGAGACAATAAACAAATGAATTGGTAAATTGCTCATTAGCCATTAACATACTTCAATAAGATGGTCTGTGAAGGTCTAGGCTTCAACTATTTTCATCCTTGTTTCTTTAGACATTTCAACAAAGGTCCTTAAACGAAGTAGTCCCAAAACTAATTGAGTGGATGTGCACTGAAATATCTTACTTTTCCCACTTTAACACATTCCTCTTTTATGTCACCAGAGAAGATAAATAACAACCATTATTTTGCTCTTTCTTTTCACTTGTTTTCCTTCCAATATTTTTGTAGGCACTGCAGCTGTTGGTTTAGAGGCTTTGCTTTGTCAGTGGCTGGCCCCACAATAACTAGACTAATAACTTTTCCACACTTAGTCTCCTTTGTTTTTTTTTTATAAAATCACAGAATCACAGAATGGGTAAGGTTAGAGGGCATCACAGTGGGTCATCTGGCCCAACCTCCCTACTCAATTAGGGTCATCTTAGAGCACATTGCACAGGATTGTGTCTAGACAGTTCCTTCCCATTGTGGGGGATGAAAATATTTCTGTCCTTTGTCAAGTTGTAGCTTCTAGAGTTGCATATATTGACTTACAAAAATAGTAAATGTTTAGACTAATTTTTACAATAAGGTATCTCTGTTCATCAAGGTCTAGAGGCACTTTTAAAATGACAAGCTGTAAAGAGCACTCTGTTTAGCACTGTATACAATAGGAATTGCAAGAGAGAAGAGATGTTTTACTGTTAAAAGAACGTAAGCAGATGATGAATGATGCTGAAATAATATTAGCACAATCTCAGCATGCTGGTTTGTTGACTAAGGGTTATTCAATAAGTGGAAGTCTGAACCTGGAAGTCATTGTCAAAACAATTTCTTATTCAATCCACTGCACCACTCAATCACTGTTGTGTCTTAGACATAATGTACAAAAACAGGGAACCCAATTCCACTTTGGCCTACCCTCTCTACTGTACCCTAAGGTTTCTTCCCACACCTAGAGGAGTGGATTTTGAAGCATGGTAATGCTTATTTATTTGTAAGTCAGTGCCTGTAGGTATGTGGTAAGAACTATTTTAGACGGGTTTCTGGTGCCTACAAAACAAGCATAAAAACCACCATGTGAAGAACTTCTGAAAATCCCTGATATGGTGGCTCACTTGAGTACTTCCCCTACTCCTTTCATGTCCTAGTCACAACAAGTTACTGCTAGGTTAATAGATCCAGGACTACTGAAAAGAAGTTACATTAGTCTACCAGAAAAAGTTTATGGAAAAGTAATTCTGTCTCCAAGTCTTCACATTTGCTCTGAGCACAGAGCAAATAGTATGTTTTCCACTCCAATTCTTTGTGTGAAAAGAAAAAGGGAATCTTTTTCCATATCCTTGCTTCTCATCCTTCGCCTTCTCTTGCAGCAGCACACACAGGCTGTCTCCTGGACACCAGCAAATGCATAGCTGAAAGGTCTCTGGCAGCTGGCTTGGCTATACCCAGGATTAAATGAAACATAGATTTTTGAAGAAAGAAGATTTCTAAACTGGGACCTAGGTAGAATGTAGAAGCCTGAAGCAAACCTGAATAAAGCTTAGATATTAGCTTGGTTCTGGACATATATAACCCCCCTAGCAATAAACCTGGGAATAGCAATCAGATAATCCCAAACTTTCTGCTTTCAACCGACTGCCCTAGTTTCCAGGCTACAACAGCCATACCCTTCAGGCAGCCTCTCCTTGCACATCACCATCAGGTCAATTTTGCTCTCACACTGGCATATATTCAATAGGAAAAAACAGGAATTCCCTAATGACTTAGCCATGGTGGCAAGCGTGTATTTCTGGAGAGATATATAACTTCTGCAGGTGGAGAGAAGATACAGACTGTAAATACCTGAGCTTTCACTACAAATGTACAATACTAAAGGTAACTACTGCTGTTTTAGAGAAAGAAAGCAGAGTTTTCAGTCATCTGAAAATTAATGCTAAGTGGTCTTCAGTCCTTGGCGAAAAATTCATGTTGCCTGCACTCTTTCCTTCCCCATAGGAAAGGGACAGTCCACGCTTAACAGCTTTAACAGATCCCTCCACATCTTGCTGGTGTCTTGAAATGACTGAAAGCCCTCTCTAGCCCCCACAGGGTGTCTCTGAGGTTGTTTTCCACCTTTCCATGCTGTCTTCATGCTTCACCTCTCAAAGCAGTCCTACTTTGGACAGAGGGCCTGTAGTGAAGAAATGAGATTTAGTTGTAGGACCAGTGTAGCTGTAGCACCTTGCTTGCAGCTCAGCTCAACTTGTAGCCACTTTTGGGCACAAAATCATCACAACCTTCAGGATCACAGAGACAATTTCCACCTGTCCTCAGTTCTCTTGAGGACCACTGTATCTCATCACAACAAGAGAGGAGGGAACACTTGGAGTTTAGGACTTGGAACAAAGGCAGACAGAAAAGAACTGGCCCCAAAGATGCTAAATTGTAGAGAACAGGAGGGCAGACTGCCAGTTTTGGACTCTATTTGGAAGAGGAAGGGAAACCAGCCAGGCTGACATGTCTAATTTGCAGACCTAGTCTGGCTCCATCACTTTCTGAGACTTCTCAGCATGTTACTCTTCATGACTCTTGGAGATACTCCAGGAATATTGTTGATAGTAACTGTGCTGAATGAACTGCACTTTATTGACTTTATTTATTCATTGTTGTTGTTTTCCCAGTTAATGAAACATTCAGAGACTGCAAGGGGCATGGTCCACTTCAGAGAAGGAAGGTAGAGGTGGTTGACTTGCTGGAGGTAGAAAATTGACCGAGTTGGAAGTGTAACTCTGGATTAGTTTTTGAAAATGTTAGGTCATGTGTGTCAATGCTTGTGAAACTTCCTATTCACGCTACAGAAGTCTCTGAGAAGTATGGAAATGGCATTAACAAACTCTATCAGCCCTTTGAACATTTTAAGGAAGGGATAACAAGAATTTAGTGCTTCCATATCTTTGGCAAAGTGTAGGCAAGATGCAAACTAGTGTTATAAATATCTCTGGTATGAAAGAACCCAACATACCTTATAGGTTTCTAGGTCAGTGGTGTATAAACACATATTTAACTCCTAAAGAGCAAAATAAACATCTTTAAAGTAAGGATGAACTAATAAGTTGCTAACAGTGACAAAATGAGCATGTGACTTAGCTAGTTTGTGAATTCCTAAATAATACCCAGTAACTCTGCTTCAAGGTACATGCCCCTCACCAATAACATTATCTATAGAAAGTGACATGGTGTAAATTGTATCCCTCTCACAATGTTGGCTGCTTAATTGCCAGTATCCATTGTGACAAGTGCCACCCTGTCAGCATGCTAAGTAGTTGAAAATTGTTGTGTGGTGGAAGATCAATACAACTTTAACAAGAAACAAATATGATAGAGTACTGAAAGCAAGAAAATAAGCAAATTAAGCAATTATGATTATCTCCTGAAGATGCACAGGCATTGACTGGTGTTTCATGGGTTCAACCAATTGGTTTTCAAATGTTCATATTTTGAAAATATTATTTCTTCTGGCAGGACCAGATTGGAGAGATAGGTGAAGCTGTTGAATTTTTACTTGAAAGCCATCTATTGTCTATTTTTAATTAAAATAGCCAATGGTCTGTATTGATTCCTTAAATGTGCTATCCTAGATAAATCACTTGTACTTATCCTTAGTAATCTATGTTTAAGCATTTTAGGGCTTCACTAAATGCTTTCACAGAGAATATTTGGTAAGGCAAGATCAGCAGAAGTATAATAAATTACTTAGCTTCTCTGAATATTTTAAATGTACACTAAAATACACAGAGATGAGCCTCTCAGTATTTTTACTTGCAAAACAGTGAAGGCACCACCGTTCAGCCAACACACTTTTTCTCAGAAGTCAGACTTGCATAACAAAATGTAAACTCAAAATTAAGCCCTTAAGGTAAATTTATGCCACTACGTCCCCTTGGTTTTGAACTTTATTACAGATTCATCATATTATGAGTTTAAAGGAACATTAAGCATCGATTATACACACACACACACACACACACATATATATGTATATAATATAAATAATTTTTTTTTTAATTTGCCAAGGATTTACACTATCTTATAACTTAGAAACATCAGAACCTTGTGTGATGCACTCAGATTGCAGCCAGCAACTACATTTCTTGGTGAGTTAAGGCTGAGGATTTAAAAGGCATTCTGCCCCTCTGGAATTAAAAAGAGGTACTGAAACACATATGGGTATGAATTGCGTGAAGGTATGATTGCAGAGCAGAGCTCATTTCTGTCACTTTTATGTTACATGCAAATTTCTTGTCTTATTTAATTCCAAGATACTTAAAAATCATGTAAATTGGATTATAGCAAATATATATAGAGAAAATGTAAATGCAAGCCGTTCCAAAAATTTCTATAAATATTGCTTTCAAAAAGGTTTATTATTTATTGGTTTAACTGCCCTGTAGAGGTCTTTCTGTTTAGTTTTGTTTTGCTTTGAGAACACTCAAACCAGTTAACATATTATACGATCATTTTCACAGAGATAATTAAAATAATTTGGTTTGCCAAAGACAACACAAGATATCAGACCAAATTCAATATGTGATTATTAAAAACAGTCCATTGAAAAAGGTCAGATAAATAGCTCATATTTTTTCTCCATAGCAGTCATTAAATGGTATCTATTTCTTCCTAATCCGATAGGAAAGACCAGCCTCTTCATTTAAATATCCAGTTCTTACAGTTATTGGTACGTACAAAATCCACGTTTCTCTTATGTCAAAACAAGCCACCCATCTTTCCAACAGCAAAAACAAATGAAAGACAATATATTTACAAAGACCACTGAAAGGATTTATTCTGGCTGATCTTTTTTTTTAAATTGCCTTCCCAAATACACACTGGAAAACAAAATTAGGAAACTTAGCATAAATAGACTTGAAAAACAATTGGTCTATGACTACTCCAATCTATCTCAGATTAAACCAATTAAATCAGAATAGAGATAAATTTTCCATATCTACCTCTGTCTAGGGCCGATATCACAGAACCCAATCCTCCATTTATCTGGGTCAAAAACATCTCTAAGACTATTTATTATTTCCCAGTCCAAAAAAGAACTACAGAGACCCAAGTAACTGTAAATAACTGATTCTTATGGGCAAAACCTGCAGTATTATGGTGATCATTTAGAGCAATTGTAGAAGTGTGGCAGTTCCTCTTCATTAGTCAGGGAACCATGCTTCCATATTTCACAGAGAGTAACAGGGCAGAATTATGTAGTACGAAGGAAGAAAAAGCCTGCTTTTATATGTGTTCAGTGCAGTCTAGCACATAGCTTTGTGAACCTCAAGACCTTTACTTGAGTGCTATAGCTATAGTGAAGAAACAAGGAGGAAATACAATGTAGAGGGAGAGAAGTAGAAAGAATATGGGCCTGAAGATATGCCTCCATGAGGGTGTAGCTGTAAAATCAACATAAAGCAGCAGCAGTTGACTTCTTGGTAGACTGTTAGGTTGTACACTTCTCATTTATGTACAGTCAGATTTTTGTAATATGTTGTAGTGATTTGACCTTGGCTGGGTTCCAGATGGCTACTAAACCTCTCTATCTTTCCACTTCCTAGTGGGACTGGGAAGAAAATAAAATGGAAAACAACTAGTAGGCTGAAATAAGCCAGTTTACCAAAACAAAAGGAAAAAACAAGTGAAAGTTTGCACACACATAAACAAAGGGAGAAAAAAATTAATCTCTACTTCCCAGGATCTGTATTCAAAAAGTGGTTAGAAACTGCAAGTTTATGGGACATCTTTCACTACTTTAAATACTATAATACTCATTGTTGCTCCCTCTACTGCAAATCTATACGCTGAACATCTATGTGTACTCAATATTACACCACGGTTTAGGAAAAGGTTTCTGTTTCAAATCTGTATTGTGTGGCTAATTTTTAAGCAAGTAGGAAAGAGAGCATACAAATAATATGAAGTGAGCTGCATCTCATTTCACACCTAATTTTGTTGAATGAAATATTTAATTACTACTTCAAGGACCTCCAAGGAACTGATAGAACTGAAATGTGTTTTGCTTAATGTTCATTAAATCTAATCAACATGAGCTCATGATTTTCTAACTGCAAGAGGTTAAAATTAAAAATTAAAATTCTAATTAAAATTAAAAATTAAAAATCTAATTAAAATAGAAACCTTGTAATTGATTTAGTTTTTTAAAAAGTGAAGTATCATAATTTTGATTAGGCTAATGACCTGTTGTCATATTTTGAACTGAAACATTGACCAAAAGAATATGCCGTAGTTAATTTCATGACCTCTGTAACTTAGCATGCATTTACTGATTTTTTTTTTTCATCCCACTATTTCTAAACCATTATGAGAATACAATATTTTGGCATTAGTCTTACTTTGTCACACTTTGAAGTGTTTAGTCAAGCAGTCTTATACAGCATTTTAGAAAAAGAAGTATATATTTCTCCTATTTAAATGATCAGAACTCATAAGCATGACTATTTCTTATCCATTAAAAATCACTTAATGTCATTGACATTACACTTTTCTGAGTACAAATTTTCTCGATAAACTTCAGGCGGTCTTCTTTTTTGATGCTTTCTTTCCATTCTACCAGGTTTTACCTGACCATTTTTTGTCTCAGTTTCAGCTGTCTGAAAAGGGGTTCTTTTTCAACGTGGAAGACTGAGAGTTCTTAAAAAGTTAGATGCTAGCAGCTGGAAGTTTTCAGTACAGGTTTAAAAGGATTTTTAATGGTGACTGTATAAGAAAGGATGCCTTGAGCCTTCTCCTGCAGAGTAATTAATTATGTGGTGAGTATTTAATGAAACATCTTTTACTCAGTTTCACTGTAGTTGGAATTATAAAGCTTTGAAATGTGAATTCAATTTTCTGGACTGTATCTACATGAAAGAATTATCACATTTAAGAAGTTGCAGCAATAATAAACATAAATGCAGTGTACAAGCTATAAATCACTATGACAGACACCATGTGTAACTAGGTCTATTGCACACAGGAATGTGCAGAAAGCAAGCCACTGCTAAACTTCCCCAGTGTATAGTACAGACTTTGAGCACAGGCATCAGAGCATGACAATTGACACTTGATTTTAGTCATAACATTAAAATACAATTTTCCTGCAGCTTTGAAGAAGCTTTCCTAGGTGAAATAACGTAATAATTTATTCTTACAACTCAACCATTGTATTTCTTATCCTTAACCAAAACTTTTTTCTGTGTTAGCTCTCTTCCAAAAAACATTAGTTTCTCTAAGGATTGCACTTTTTCCTGGTTGCTTATCTGGCATTAAGTAATATCCAGTAAGCCACACCAATCAAGTTAAAATGTGAGCAAGCATCCCATGACTGGATTTAAAAGCTATAGATATTATGGAACAAACCTGGGGCTGACAAGAAAGGAAGAAATTTGTGAAAAGCTCCAGGCTTTTATTCCAGCATACTGTTCAGCAGAGACCAGACACAGTTTGAGAAAGCTGGAAAGAAGCATTGCAAGAGGTGTTCTAGTCCTTCCAGGATCTTTCTTTCACTACTTTTGTCTGAAAAGTACCATAAAGTTCATGATGGTTTGTTCTGGGAAATTTTCTCTTCTATACAGACCTTCAGCCAAAAAGCCTCTGTAAAGTACTCCACTAATTAGGGATTCAGGAACTTTCATCAAGATCTATTGAATTTTCCCAAGCAAAGCATCCTGTATGTGCACTAAATCCATAAACCTCACTGAGATATTGTTTGGCAACATTTCAAAAGTTAATTTGAGATTTTCAAATATGTACAACAGATTCTTCATAGTGATTGTCATCTTTATATCTACCTAGAGTTTTAACAGCTGGTATGAAAAACTAGTTTCAAAACATGTACCATTAATAACAATATATTACTACACAAATAGGTAGAAAAAGGAGCTAGGTGAACTTGTCTAGGTAGCAAATGAAAACAAAAGATCCTAATAATTCATATTTATTTATGCATTTAAATTCACAGGTCTAGATCAGATGAAATCTCATGCTACTCTGGTCCACGAGCTTTTTATTTGCACTTGAAAATTGTTTTCCCCTCAGCTTTCAATGGTTACCATGGCACATAAGATGCTATTCAGTGAAGGTCTTACAAACCCCAGAAACACATATAAACACTTGTTCCCCATAAGAACATAGATATCAAACACATAGATATCTAAGTCACTGTCATAGTAAAACAACAGGCAAAGGTGCAATTGTCACAAATGACTTCCACATTAATTCCAAGCCTTTTTCAGTGGTGATAGGAAAGGTAATGAATTCTATAACTAAAATTGTTCCTCTAAACAAGTCTAAGATTTTGCAGCTTTTCACAACTTCATGATAGATGTTATTGCTGACTTAGGTGTTGTTACTTCATTTCAGAGTACAACATTTTAGCATAACATGGTTTCCAGCATTACCCCTCACAAGTATTTTGCAAGTATTTATTTTTAGACACAAGATAAAGGCTGTTCCTTCTGAAAAAAAAACAAAAAAAACCATGGAAGCCAGTGGGCAAATGGACAAGACACATCAGCAGTACAAAAGAGGTGTAATAAAAGTAAATGAACTACAATAATTAAACAATAATATTACTTGAAAGGGACATTTGAGCAGAGAGACCTGTTGCCAAATACGTGTTCATATTTGTGACAAATTTATTTTGAGAAACCCATCTAAAAGCATTAGATTTTTACCTTACAGTCTGATCCAGCTCCCACAACATGGCAGTTACATTCAGGAGATAAACTGATCCCCTAGACTCTACTGGGACTCAACATAATCCTAAAGTTGATGATGTTTTAAGAAAACTGTAGCATGCCCCATAGTAAGGCAGTGCAGTGTCATTTAACAGCTATTAAAAAACACTTACGCTCTTAGCTCTGACTATGATTTAGATCTTTGTAGCTCAGTCAAACAAAAGTAAGCTTTTTAATCAGAATAGAAAAGTACAATCAAACATCTTTACAAATTTCAGAAAAATAACCTAAATTATTTGTAGTAAGTTGTTGCTGGATGAATGTCAGGTACTCATCAAAGCCACTCTGTCACTCTCCTCTGCAGCTGGACAGGGGAGAGAAAATATAACAAAGGGTTCATGGACTGAGATAAGGACCTGGAGAGATCACTCATCAAGTATCATCACAGGCTCAACTTAGAGATATTAAGTAAATATACAGCTAAAAAAATCAGACCAGGATAACAAGTAAAATAAAACCTTCAATAGACCCACCCCTCCCTCCTTCCCAGCTCTACCTCATCCCCCAGCAGCACAGGGAGACAAGGAATGAGAGCTAAGGTCAGTTCATTACAGGCTGCTGCTCAGGGAGAGAAGTCCTTCTCATGCTCCACTGTAGGGTCCCTCCCATGGGAGACAGCTCTCCATGAACCTCTCCTGTGTGAGTCCATCTCATGAGCAACAGCCTTCCCCACACTGCTGCAATGTAGGTCGCTCTTCCACAGGCTGCGCTCCTTCAAGGACAGGCTGCTCCCATGGTGGCTTCTCTCCATGTGCATCCCATGGTGTCACAGCCTCCTCTTAGGCATCCACCTGCTCTGGTGAGGCGCCCCACGGGCTGGGTGGGGGTGGATCTCTGCATCCCCATGGCTCTCCATGGGCCGCAGGAGCACAGCTGCCTCTGCCTCACCATGGTCTGCACCACGGGCTGCAGGGGAATCCCAGCTCCTGCCCCTCCTTCTCTGCTTGGTACCTGCAGGGCTGTTCCTCTCACATGTTCTCTTCTCCTCCTCCTCATCCTCCTCCTCCTCCTCCTGCTCGCTATTACCACCCTTGACTGGTGGCACATCCATCACTGGAGCCACCAGCAATCGGGTCTACCAGACACACAGGAAGCTTCTGGCAGCTTCTCACAGAAGCCACTCCTGTACTCCCCCACTACCAAAGCTTGGCAATGTAAACCAAATATATTTATGCAGAGAAGAAAGTGCATTTTTCAGTCCCTCTCTTAAAAACCAATCACCTACTTTTAATTTCGTTTATTTTAAATTCACCAGTCTGTCCGTGAATGTCAAAGGCAGTGAAAAATTTTCCACTCCTCACTTAACAGGGGTCTCTTTGAAGGAAAAATTTAAAGGTGTGCTAGATTTTGAGTGAAGGGAATCAAGAAGCTGATATGAAGACATAAACCAGAATTCCCCTCCAAAAGATCAAGCACATATCATTTGGCTTGATGTGAGAAACACTCTGTGAAATTCTATAGCTTGTGCTCTGTCATAACTCACACTACATGATCATGAGAGTCCCTTTTATTCCCAAACAAGTATGGATTTATTGTCACTATTATAAGTCCTCTGCACACTACTTAGGCAGTGTAAAGTGCCTTTTAATTGTGCATAAATTACATTTACTCTCGCTTAAAGAACACTTTATTCTGCCACAACTGTGTTAAAGACCTGTGATTTATGTTAAAATCAGCCCTTAAGTATTCTGGTTCTAGGTTCATAGATTTAAGATCCAGGAGGTACAGATAATGTTCCCAGTCTCACGTCCCACACAATGCGGATCATAGAATTTAATTAAAATAATTTCTCATTCCAATTTGATTAGGTGAATAATTTATATTTCAAAGACACGTCTCAAGCTGAGACTTATTGAGACCAAGTGAGTTCATCATAGTTCCCATGGAGTTGTTGCAGCAACAGCCTGCCTAGAAACCTGAACCTTAATCTCCAGCTGAATTTATCCAGTGTCCACTCATAACCAGAGAATTGCATTATACATTGTCTGCTAAATGAAAGAGCTTCTTACCACCACAAACCTCTCTGCAACCTCTCTGAACAGATAACTGTCAAATCTCTTCTTAACTGTTTCTTTGGTAAGTTAAATGGATTGTGCAGATTTAAGGTCTAACATATACTTCAGGATTTAAAGGCCTTGACCAATTTCTTTAAACACTTCTTGATTTTCAACATCTGTTAGTAAGGCAATCACAACAGATATAGCTGCCCACAATAATATTAATATCTCCTACATAATGTTGCCTTCAACTTCCTGAACCTAATCCACCCAACTTTTGTATTCCAGCACTGTTGTAATCAATATCTATCAAAATTCAAAAGGAATGTGAAAAAACCCCAATACTCAATTCAATGGATTCAAAGCACCCTGCTCTTTGTTGTAATACCCATACCAAGAACTGAAAAAATCATCCTGCACAACATATTCCAAGTGCTTAATTTCACTCTCAGGAGACTCATCTGGAGTTCTTCCAAGAGAAGATTAAATAGGCACTCTTTATTTTTCTTTATTTTTTTATTTATATTTTGAGTGGTACAATTATTACCCCATTTATAGAATTTCAGTGATAGAAACATCAAAAGCTAATCTACATTTAACATATTGAGCACAGACAAAATGCTTAGTAAGGCTGTGTGGTTCTATGTTCTGGGCAAGTGATTGGTTTTGACACCTCAGATCTCATTTCAGAAATGTTGGAAAAATTATTCTGCTCTGTACCACTGGGAGTGTTAGAAAAGTCCTTGAAGGATTCATTTTTACTTAGTCTAAGTGAAAAAGACAAGGTGGTACCAGGTAGGACAAATGAAACAGCCAAGGTGAAAGAAACAATTAAGTAAGTGAAATTTCTTAAATCCCTCAGCAAGGCAGCAAAATTCTGCTGGCACAGCTGTTTTTTTAAATAAGTTTGTTCTTTGTTTCCATGTCCTGCACATATCTGCAAGAACAATACCAGTATCACTTATCTGCAGTCTGTGCTGAAGACGTCAGCCACTCCAACACATCAATGAAAGAAGAAATTTGATGAAGTACATCTCACAAAGACCAACTGCAGTATTACAGCATAAATCTACATGTTTTCACTGGAGTGCTGGTGGCAAATCAGGCAGTAACGATCCTCAATTTTAAAACATTTTTGGGAAACACTGATTTTGCATTGTTCATCACCATCTGTCAGAGTTGCAGTGGCTATCATCAAAAGCAGCTGCTGTCTTTTCCATTTCAGGCTCAAAGTATATTAAGAAGTCTAAAGATGTGCATTGTCTTGGCACTGAAAATGAAGAATTTAACTTGTGTGTTTGATACCTAAGTTTTCCAACCATTCCATACACAGTGTTAAAGCAGAAGTGCTGTTTTCTCCAAGTTACAGCACCAATGAAAATTTATGATTACATACAGAGGGGTGGAGAAAAAGAACATTTTCAAATGAAAACACATGCTTTTATTTGCTGACATACTCTGATGATTTGAAATATTCTGAGTGTTGGTAGTAACTTGCTGTATTTTTCCTTTGTGTCATTTAAAGCTATAAAGCACCATCTAAATAAGGTTATATTCCTTTTACCTCTTGGTTCTCATTTTCATTACACCATCAATGTTTGAAGGAATGCTTTATATTCCTTTAGGAGTGTCTTTGCAGCCAGGGGTAATTGTATTTTATTGTTCTGATAGGAGAATTACAGCATGATTTTCCTCTTTTGCTAGAGGAAAACAAGATGGAAAGAAGAAAGTATTCATTGAGAATTGCAAAGGGACGTTGCAGTTACAATTTTCCATCTAAGATTAACTCCATCTCCACAGTGTTTCTGAACAAAGTAACTTGGGACACTGCTCTAAACTGATCCAATTCAAGTTTTGAAGCAACTTTGCACAAAAAAATTAATAAATGTTCTGCACTTCTTTCAGGCAGAATTAAGTTAATGTCTAGGTTTTCCTGTGACTTCTTCAAGCACCTTCATGTGAGAAAATCTTCCTTAAATATCACTGTGTTGCTATCTAAGGCTAAGATTTTTCTAGATACTGAGAATTGGCAAAAAAAAAGAGGACAAGGCCCAAGAACAATATCTATATTTAGGCCAAAATAAAACTACAAAGGAAAATATTAGAAAGATAAAGCTACTGAGGAAAAGTAAAAGCTTTATGTAGATTGCTATGAAGCCTGAATTGCCCAAGCTCTCTCTGTTATTTACTCCTCATTATTTATTTTTTATATCAGAAATATTTTAACTAAACTATTTTTAGCAGTATGCTAGACCTCTCCAGAGCACTAACCCTGCTGAGACATATTGCTCACTGGCTACAGATGTTCTGCTGCACACCAGGCACAGTAATATCCTGTATGTTTTCATTGCTGAAAGACTGTGCTTTGACCAGGCAATGTTAATTAAAAGATGCTCTTTGAACACCATAAGGATATTGGAAAGTCATAGACAAAGTGGGGAACATAAAAAAAAAAAGATTTTTTCATTTCTTTCTCCAGGAAAATTGAATTTGTAGGAGAAAATCCATGGGGGAATTCTGTTACAGACCATTATTTTTAAATATTGCAGTTTCTCCAGCTTGTACAACCCAGTGACTATACACAGTACAGTCTAATTGAAATTTATTCTTAAGGAACAGGATCATTTTCTTCTCTTTGATGGTTTGTGTTAGCCACAGAGAACTCTACAATAACCCAGGTAAGACTGGTGTAGGCATTTAGAAGCTAGAAAAACAACCTGATCCACAGCTACAGGTGGCTGCTTATTTTTTAGTCCAAGTTTTACGGTGAAGAATAAAACATTGTTGTGCGCAGAAAAGGCAAACAATTCTCCCTGACTCTGGTGCAACTCGACATTCATATTTCTGGATACACTAAAGTGACCACTGACCTGGCAACCAAGGAAGAACAAAGATGAAAAAAAAGTGATTCAAACAAGTCTGCAGTTATTATTACTTTTTACTTTGTAGGGCTACGTTCTTACTGACTTTCATAGCTGCCAGGCTAATGATTTGCAAACCTGATTAGATGTGGAAGATAACTTAACTATCTTTAATTCACTGTACAGAAAAAGTAGTTTAATATTATTTGGATCTTCTAAGCAAATTGGTAATCCTAATACAGCAATAGATTCTTACAGGCAGTCTCTGATTTTGCAATGCTTGCAGTGACCATTTTTTTTGTGGGCCAGAATGCATCTAGCTTTCTCTCACTCACTTCTCACACTACACTAGAGAAGCACTGACAGCAGTCCACCTGCCATGTCTGAGATGCTTTCAATGTGACAAGAACACAAGAAATAACCAACGAGAAACATTCAAGAAATGAAAGTCCCAAGTATTAACTATTAAAATAAAATCATAGAAATTTATACCATCACACTTTTGGAATACTCTATTAAACTATTTTCTTTTTCTATTCTTGTTGTTAGTTGATTTTTTCAGAATTTCTGTGACAGAAATAGCCTCAAAAAGACTTTGCATTCCAGAGTCAGATAAATGGAGAAAAAATGTGCAGGCAGAATGTAGAGTCAAGGGAGATGGACATTATAATTGAATACAGGGAAGCCTCTTTGCTTTCTGCAGTATGTCCTTTTTCCCAGCTTCATGATAGTATCAACAATACACAGAAAAAAAAAGATTCAGATTGTGCAGAGAAGAGAGGGGAGTCAATTGCAGATTAACTGCAAAGGCAGCAGGAAACAGAAAGCAAATTATTTTATCCTTTCACTCCCAAATCGCTGAGCAGGCGCGCTATCAAGTCTCTTTTTTACTAGTTTCAACTTCTACAGTGAGAGGTGTGATTATTATGGATGAGGATGATCATGATGATGGTAATGGTAATAATAACAATAATAATAATTATAGTATTGATAATAGTGACATAAAATTAGAAAAAAAAAACAAATAAGAAAAGTACAAGTTAGAATTTTAGCTCATCACTGGCCTGAAGGCCCTCATCTACCCACTGCAACTGTAAGCCCCCATAAGATAGTCCTATATTTATAGCACAGCAAGGGCATAAAAATGTAAATATCCTTTCAAATTTTTAAGAGTTTTGATAAAAAACCTGAAGTGAAATGACAATGACAGTTCTGTTAGAATCCAAATGTCTTTTCTTTGTGAGTGTAAACACATGTTAAAACACAGACAAGAGCACTGTATTTTTCATTAACACCTCCAAAGCGTAAGGACTGATTTCTCTTTAGCCAATTTTCCCCAAACCTCTTCAGTTATTCAAAGATCTCAAGAGTTATGTTGTTTTTCTTTCAAAATCTGCCTTGTACATACCTATCCCTCTCAACACATATCCAGTTAAGTCTCTAAACTGATTTATTGCAGTGGAAATACTGTGTATGTTGTATAAAACTAATAAGGCCAAACAGGAAATCAAATTACGCCAACACTTTTAATAACGCTGAACATTAAGTTGAAAATGTTCATGCCCTAGCAGGAGGTGCTGAGGGCTGAGCGTGTATTCCAAAGTTTCTGGGAACATTCATTATCAGGGAGTGCCACTCAGCTCTCTGTCCATTTGTTGATATGTCCCACTTTCACTTCCCAAAAAAAGAAAAAAAGCTTTTTGAGGATGGCTTCTAAACCTTCCCTCATCACTTTGCTCTCTGTGTGCTTGCTGTCCTCAAAACCAGTTATCCACCAAGCAGCAGGTGCTGAGGTCTGCAAGACTTAACAGTGGTGGCCATTAATTTAAACAAAGGGATGGCCCCCAAGGCTGTATTCACTGAGGGTGGAATGACAGCACAAGCTCTTCATACTGGCCTCCCACGTTCACAAATATTGTGCCTGTTACTGTCCATCCCACAGGCAATGCAATTTCCACCTTCCACCACTTCTGAGCTCACCTGCTGCATCCAGAACTTCCTGTGAATGAGGATATAAGCAGCTGTAGCAGGGAAGACTATCAGAATCTCATGGCCCTTGTCTTCTTCTCTGAGGAAAGGACAGTCAGGACGAGCAGCAGGATCTGTTCTTCCATAGTACCTCTATGGTGCAGAAGTGAGGCTGCAATTCCTTCCAGCTCTGTGCACCATGACCATGCTTGGGACAGCAGACTTGGCTAACTTCAGTATAGATTAAAGCATTACAGAGGACATCGAGTAGATGAAGGATCCTCCACACAAAATGCCTTGTATTCTGATTACCTCCTGTTATGCTGTACCATTTGCTAAGGTAAACATATGTCGTNATGATCTAAAAGCACACTGCAACAAACATAGACTAACGTAAGGAGCTAGTCATTTTCCCTCAGAGGGGAGAGACAAGGCACTGGAAAATTATGCCTATCTAAGCACCAGACTGTCCTCTGTGGAGGCCATGGCATCACCTGAGCTCCTAAAACAGGTATTACAGTCTGACCTATGTTAGTGCTACAAAACTAGGGTTTTCTGAGAAAATTCACAGAGTGGATTGAGAGTGAATTGAAATAATATTAAGGTGCTCGCTCATCTTGGAGGGTGATGGGGTACCCCAAGATATTTTTAATTTTTTTTTTTTAAATCAGAGTCTGTCCTTCTTGAGTTGCAATGAAGATGTGTTTGCCAGATCAGCAGAACAAAAGGTGGTAAAACCAGATTAATTATCCTTACAAGAGTAATGGACATTTTAAGAGATCCCCTGCAGTCCATTTTCTGATTAACAGCGTAGCCAACACAAGGGATAGAGATCACACCTAATATGGCTTTGAAGTCACAAGTGGCTGCAGCTGAGTCTTTGCTATAAGCACTGAAAATGGAAAATACGACTTTTTTATAAAAAAGATAAAATTTTCATTAAGTATCTAAGATAGGATTGAAACTTTTTCATCCTGGGTGGCTGAACCCCCAGAGACAGTTTTGCATCTCACCACTCTTATCCAGAATCTGTGTAACCCCTGCCAAGGAGTCCTCATTTCTCTCACGGTTCCTGCTCCTTACTCTGCCCCCAAATCTGGCAGTATGTTCCCCAAATTAGCAATACAGGAGAAAATAGCTCTTTCCTTTTTTTGCTGCAAGAGAAGTTTCCTGTGTGTTTGTTGTACTACCTGAGCTTTCTTCCATTGGAGTTGGGATACTGCTAATAGTGAGGAAGTTTTATTTACCTCAGATCACAAATCTTAGCAACAACCAATTTATTCCTGCATGTGTTTGGAGACCACTGGATCTCTAAACTACAAGTCAGTACAGAATTGAGTGCAGCTGTCAAGAAACTCTTGGGGGTTTCCAAATTATTACATGGAGGATTAGGTGGTTTCAATTCTGTGCTCTCTGCAGCTGAGTTGGCAAAATCCTCTCTAAACCCTAAACTTTGAAGCAAGACTGTAAACAGTGGTTTTGTGCCAGATAGCACAAGCTTACCTTGTAAGTAAAAATCTGGCAAATGGAGCATTTGAACTCCATAGTCTAGGAATTAGGAAGGCTCCAAGATTATGCAATATATAGAGCAGAGTGCACAGATAAGGACATCTCATAGCATTAGAGAGGCCAACAAATTCATCTCTTCCATCCCAAACCAGAACTTAACTACACCTTAGTTAATACTGGAGGAAGATGTTTACTCAACTTACTCTTTAAGAACTTGATTGATGGATTCAAGTAACTGTCAACAAATTCAGATATGGAGAAAAGTATGCATTTGCACTGATACCCATTTCTCATCTAGGCAAAAAGTAATCCATAGACATATATTCTTTGAAAAGTGTAAATGAGTTACTGAATTAATTAAGGTATCAGCAAGGAAGCTAAAATATTTTAAAAATTAGATTTTAGAGGGGACAATCCAGCACAAATTGCTGCTTACCCCAGCAGACTGTCTTTCAGTGGAGAGAGAAGCAACCGAGAAATTTCTCCCGCTTTGTCCAATGTGACTGATGATCATTCCTACCTTACAACAGTCTCATGCAGGATTTTGCAAATATAAAAGTTGCCTTTGTATTTCTAAGTGGCCTATATTGCCATGCATTGACATTAACTTTTAAGAACTGGGGTTTTGAGAATTTTTCTAATCCTCTAGAGAGGCTTTTTAGCTGCTTTTAACTTTTATGGATATTGTTATTGTTTTAATCATTCCCTCATAAATGCTGAGAAGAGGAGAGAATCTTCTTTTGAGAGCACTCTGACTAATAGTTTGAGATTCAATATATTTTTTAATTAGGACTGTGGGCACTAGGGCAACTTAAACAAACTCGAGAGTCAGAGTAAAGTCCAGAGGGCTTTGCTAAAATATCCTGGAAAATCCTAAACATTAGAAATCATCACCAGTGTTTAAAAGTTGTTCCACATGAAAATATCTTTGACAATAAATTATAAAAAGACTGAATCTCTGGTATAACTCAAACGTTCTGCTATCAGAAAGTAACATATGCTGTTACTGGAAGAGCAATGAATTAATTTATGCACTATTTATGCTAATTAGAATATTTCTCCCTTTGTTTACTGGGTGCTATAAAAACACTTACCTGAACAAGTACAAATTACTATCAGTGATTCCTAAAGACAGAGAAATTATCATATAAAATAAAATCTGATGTCTTCTGAAACCAGTACTTTAGAACACCTGGGATAATTTCCAGAGGCATTTTGTTGGTAGATGTAGATCTAACTAGAACATTTATGATTCAAAAAAGTGCATAAAGGTGTTTCATTTCTTCAGATTGCATTTAGTTATCAAAATGCCACCATCAGTTCCACCTATTTCTATATAGGTTAACTATTGGGATAGCAGATTTTTACAGGTGGAATTGAATTTTATTATTGATTTAACTGAGAGCAGAATATGACCTGTCAATATCCATAAATCAAAACCCCTTAAATATAAAAGCTGCTCAGCACAAATGAGAAAAATCTATGTGGAAACCAATCTATTACCTACATAGAAATCACTTACTGACCTCAATGAGTAACAATAAAACCAGTGTGATTTACTGTATCAGGCTGATTCCACATTGTCAGCACCCTGGTGTCTAAATGCTGCCAGGCTCAGATTTTCTGTTCCTCTCCTCCAGGTTTGAATTTGCAACCAGTCTTTCCTTAAGTGTTGCCTCAGAAATTCACAAGAGACTTCTGTGTTGGCAGTGCTGAAAGTGAGAAGGCACAAGGTTTGACCTGCACACCAAGAATCACAGACATGTTTTTAGCTTTTCAAAAATAATTTTTTTACTATAGTGTGATCCTTCCTGTGGCATCCAGAGGAAATTTCAAGCTGTAGAAATGTGCTGACAAATATTGTTTCTCACTGCTTATTTAAATCCTGGATTTTGTTAGATTACCATTCTTTTAAAATACATAGAGTGAATGCCTAGGGTAACACAATCCATCCACCTTTTGATTCACCTGAATCTTTACCTTCAGTTGAAAAATATTCAAAACAGCAGGTAGAAAAAAAAATTTGCTCATCACAGAAACTTTTCTAAGACCTTTTGTGCAGTACAACAAAATGTTCCAGTTTTCATCAGCGTTATCTTGCAGCCAACTCATGAAAAAATCCATGAGTGTTCTTGGTCAATTCAAGCATTTAAATCAATTACAATGATTATTAACACATTGCATCAAATGTGCCTTTGTGAAATGTGGTTTCTAGTATCTGTAACAAACAAGCAGGATGATGACACCCCCTTTTACTGCCCAAAGGAGAGGAAAAAGCCCAAGCAAGACTCTCATGTGTGACAATTGATTAGTTCCATTGCATTTCTCATATTATGAAGTGTTTTGACCAACATATAATTCAACTGAATTGTTTGTACAGAGGTCTACTGCCTGAGAGCAACAAGGATATGTAAATGCTTTTGAAGTTTAATTAAAATGGGATTTAGTATAGTGTTTTCACAGTTTCCTCTTAAGAACTGTGGGAAACCACACAAACAGATGAACTTGGAAAAAAATTATGGTCAATTATTATGGTAGTCATACTAAAATAACTAGCATTCAAGATATACCTAGAAATAAATTGTGCCTTTATTGCTTTTCAAATGGTACCATCAACTTTGCATATAGATTAAAATATATATGCTATGAAAGTATTGATCTAAGGGGGAAATCAATCTATTTCAAATTAATATTCTGTGACTGAAACATAAAACCATATTACTCCTTCTGACTGCTGTGAATATAGATAGCTGTTGAACTATAACATTAAGTTATCTTTATAAACCTCCATTTGCCACAGGAAATATTTTAGGCCAGAACTAGATCTAAAGTTGTTTTGGAAGGGGGGAATGTATTTTATATTTTCAGTATGTCTATAGTTAGATCATATTGGAAGAAGTTAGAACTCATCCCAACAGTGTATTATGGATAGCAAGCACAATCATTGTAGAGGGTTTTACCAAAAGAACTTAGGAGAAATCAATGTTTTTTTTAATCTGCCCATTGAAGAACACCCTCAGGAAAAAAAAAAATCATAACTGACACAAGGAGTTGGTCTCTGTGACTCTTGTGGGTTCCTTGCAACTCAGCATATTCTGTAATGTTCAAAAATGGAAGGAACAAACTCTTGAATGAATTTGACAGAGCAGTGTAGACTAGAAAATGTGGTGGGAATTAATCACATATTTTTTGAAAGACAGTGGGGATATGTTTAGAGCATTACAGTTGGTCTATTAGGATGTTTACATCTAACTCACTTCAGAAATGACATGTTGCTTCTATTTTATTTTAGTAAGTAATACACTGGAGCTTCTTGGTACTCCTGTGATTTCTGACACCCATCTTTGTTATTTACAGCATCTTTTTTATTTACAGTTATTTAAGTAGGTAAGACTCAAGTCCTTTGGAACACAAACTATGCATGTGTTTGGTTCTGAAACATATTTCCCAGAATTTGATCAATTTTCTGCTGTATTTGGAATTTTAAAAAGAAACAAACCCCCCACAGGAATGGATAGTAATTGATGTAAGGTTTTCTTCTTAGGAGCAAAAATACATGCACAAAACGATTAGAGCAAATCTGAGTAAAAAGTCATTCTCTCAAAATCGTTTGCACTTGTTTAAATTATGTTGTGGAAGCAAGCATCTTATTTCTAGAGTCTATTTCAATGTATTGTTCCAACGTGCCACAGCACTGAAATGAACCAGGTGTATGGAGCATGATTTCCTCAGACAAGTCTTAGCCATGTGGTGCTGGATTCAGATACTGTTGCAAGAAAGTTGCAACATATGCAATATGTCTATTCCACTTTTTGGACCTAAAACTGCTGATAAGCAGCCCACTGCTCTCATACTGCTATAAAAGTTATACCAACAATTAGAGTCTATTTTAATACAAGGAAAAATCTGAAAATTACATGCATCCCTTGATGACAGCCAGCCATGGCTATCTCCTCCTTGCCCTACATGGAGCCCAAAGCCACAGGGGCCAATAGCAGAGATTAGTTAGGCTAGATCTGATATGTGAATGGAAGTCGCCTACAAAGGTACCTTTTATTCTCTCTTTGAACTTCTTAAGTCAGTCTAACACTGCTTTGTAGGGGAAGGAACTCACATTTGCAAGTGCTAGACCCAGATGTGCAGAAAAAGGACCTCAACTTTCAGTTAAGTGCTTCCATAGAAGTGACTTATAATGTTAAAATAGAGGATTTGTTTTGCCAGAGCTGTAATATGAACAGTAAAAAGCATTCCCAATGAAGACCGATGAAAGGAGGAGGAGGACAAGGAGGGAATGTCACCCTCTATGCCAGTGACCAGCATGAAGCTTCACTGGAGTTGGACAAGGAGCTGACCAAGAGTTTATGAGTCAGGATTAATGGGAGGGAAGACAGGGATATTGTAGTGATATTGTAGTGAGGCTAATGGCATCCCTGCCATGGCAAGTGGGTTGAAAAAACATCTTTAAGGTCCCTTCCAACAAAAACATTCTATGATTCTGTGACCTAATTCAAAGAAGGAAACTAATATTATTCTTGAAGCCTCTCTTGGATCAGTTTTAGTCCAGAGTCATGGCTAGACTTCTAATGCTCAGATTTCTGCACTGAAACAAACTCTGCTCATATTCTTTTTCAGTAAGAATAAAACTCAGCTGTCAGCCTGGAACAAAAAGATAAGAACTTTCCATTTTTCTCAGCATTTTGACAAAACATTGATGTAGTTTTATGCTGACCATTTGGCATTTCTGATATACAGCTTAAGGAGTCTCCTTCTCAGACTTTTGAGCAGCGCTAGCAAATACCAGTAGCTAAGGCATACTTAAAAGTGGCTTACAGACATTCAGGAACTTTAGGGGATTTACTTTTTAATACCAAGAGAGGAATGAAGTTTTTTCTGGCACGGAAGAGCTCAAAAGAGTCCCTGCTCCATTCACCTCCTAATTGTCAAATTGTTGGGTTTTGTTTGTACCATAATTGCATCCAAGGACCACAGTCAGGTCTACTCTCTTGTTGTGTCATGAACAACATTAACAGGCAAGAATAAACAGCCTGGGAATACTTATTTTAGTCTAAGTTATAACACAGCTCTGTGCTCGAGCTTACATGGTAGGTGCAGCGTAGGTAGAATTTTGCTGTCTGTCCAAACACCTCAAATGAATACTCTGGACTGTAGCCACACAGTTAAGTTCTGTACAATAAAGTGAAGCACCTAAATACAGCAGGGTCTTTCTCTGGAGAACTGGAGTCACTTCTCTACCTGAGCATTTAAGACATCTGTTTTAGAAAAGCATTATTTAGGTCTTTAGAGCTAGGACAAGTGATGATAAATCAGGAGAGGTGACTACCAATGTATGTTTCTGACGTATCTTACTTGTAAGTGATACATTCATGTGTCTTAATGAACCATAGTTTATCCCATCTTTACACTAAAGTAGAATTCTCTGTCCACTTGGGGTTAATACATCACAAATGGTGCACTGTGAATCTACCTTGCTGTGGCCAAACACTTATTACTGTCCAAGAAAGGAAATCCTTATGGAAATAAAGAACAATAATGAAGGAAAGGAAAAAATAATTAGGTTAACTGTCCACATGAGCAGGACAGCACAGCCTAGGAGAGTAAGATTCCATTCAAAATTAACACATCCAATTCCACATCTTGGTGTTTACAGACACATTAGGGAGCTGAACTCCCACTTTAGTGAATGGAGATCCACTCAGTAGAAAAGTGCTTCTACTAGAACCAGAGCAAATGGTTGGCCAGACTGAAAAATCCCTAAATATGCTTAGGACCCAGTGGTGAGTTTCATAGAGTAAACACAGGTAAATTATAGAATCAAAGAATATCCTGAGTTGAAAGGGACCCTCAAGGATCATCGAGTCCAGTTTCTGGCTCTGCACATGACAACCCCAAAAATCACACCATGTATCTGAAAGCATTATTCAAACACTTGAGCTTCAAATTCAGGCAATCTGGAACTCACCTCTTTCTAATTGCCTGGCCTGGGAAAACAAACTGGCACATTTCCCAAACACTTTACTTGCCTCTGTCAGAAACTTATCTTGAAATGGATGTAATAAAACAGCATTTATTTTATTTAGCTGACAACTGCTTACTTTTTCATTTTGTAAATAACCTCTTCAAAATCTCCTGCTCTGAGGCATCTTTTTCCATACGAGTTTTATCATGTATTTACCATCCATTTCTGATGGCATTTGTATTAATTTTCCCCCACATCTTTTGTGCTCTTTAATCTTTAGTTTATTTGACTTCCTGTACCATTCTTCTCCTAAAACTCCTTTTCTATTTGTTTCTGTAATCACTGCCTCTCACACACACCCTCTTACATGTCCCAGAATACTTTTCATTGCTCACGCCCTTCCCAAGGGCCTTCCTCTCCTACTGCACTTGCCTCATTCATGCAGAGAAACAATGCTCAGACTAACATCCAGGAGATCTCATCCTCCAGCAATTTGGTGGGTCGGCTGCCCTCTTCTCTGAAGCAAGAATCAGATAAGAAGCTCTGCTCCCAAGAGACTGCTTAAGTAGTGAACAATACAAGCAGAAATGAATTTACAGTACATTTTCTACTTTGACTAACACCCACCTGTGTCAGATGCTTATCTTTGGAGAGGATGAATCATCCCCGGAGAGTCTCTTTGCTCTCTGCTGTCTGTAGGTGGGAAACCAGATGATTAGCTAAGAACAGCTGTCTCATAGAAGAAAAGGGAAAAAATCAGCAGGCACAGCCCAATCAATGCCAGAGGTCAGAAGTTCCTTGCCCAAATTGAAGCTCTTCACTCCCAGTTTTGCTCTTAGAGAGAATAGCAATGCCAGTGAAACAGTTTGTCTCACCTATTATAACCAGCATCTGAGGATGAGTGGAATTGCCTTCTGAAGCAGTTTTGTAGCTGGCTAGAGAGGGAGAGTAAGGTGCTAAGCTTAGGTCCCCAAGGCTGACTTTCAAACAGGGTATAAATGTTAAAGCAGGTATGCTACCACACAGTTTATGCGAGGGTGAAAATATAATTATGTAGTGATTTGGCATTTATTGCACATTGGAGGCCCTAGTAAATTTGGGTAGTGGAAGTTCTCCTAAGGGTGACAGCGCAGTGGCTACATTTTGGGACTAGACTGGCCAGTCTTCAGCACAGACAGCTCTGGAGTCAAGATGATCTCCTTTGAGCTCTCAATCTGTTTGCTACTGCTTGCATTACTTATGTTCAAGACTCAGGAGCTATTAAAATTCAGACAATGATGACAAACATATAATCCATTAGTGAAGTTTATTACTTTTTTCTAATACATTCTATTAAGGATAAGAATTATTTATGACCAGCACGCACGCAAATCAGTAAGGAAGCATTTGATTCCCTCATGAGTGACTGAAGTGACAAAGACACACTTTGAAATACGTTTGAAACGTTATATGCTGTTACTGCATGTCTTCACCACACTCAAAATAAGAGGTTAATTGCAGGCAGGCTGGAAAATAATGAGATAGCATCACCATTTACAAACAGTGACAGCTGTAATATGGTAAATAAGTATGACAACTGAATGAGTAATATGCTATTTCACTCTGAACCCTGTACAAGGTCTTTTTCTTGCAGCCTAAGATCATTTTTCACTCTCTATAAGAGAATATAGTATCTTTATCCAAAGGAAGCATTGTAATATGTAAGAAAAGCAGATATCAGAAATAGAACATCAAAAAGAAGACTTCTGTTTTCTTTGAACAAGAAGATATGTTTGGGACTCAGGGGAAAAAACTGCACATGTAAATGCCATCACTATCTCAAAAGCAATTACTTACTCTGCTACACAGGGTACAGAGGAGGCTGTAGATCCAGCTTTAAGCACCCAAACTTCTCCTGATACTAGTGTTAGAATTTTCCATATTTTTACCCTTATTTCTGAATGATGCATAACTTTTTTTATTACCAGTTCATAGACAGAGTTCTTCCATCATTTTAATCAGAGACAGTCTCCTCAAATATGCAAGTCTGTGCTTTTAATTCACTGTGACAGACAGCTAAACCCCAAGAATTTTCTATTTTCACTGGGGAGGAAAGACACAAAACGGTTGATTACACTTAACTTACCATGTGTGTAATGTGAATGTTTACATCATCTAGCAATAGCATGAACAACCAAAGTGTGTCTGATTTAAAACTCAGTTCCAGATGGTTTTCAAATTGAACATATTATGAAGAAAATTAGAAGTGAAAAAAGAGAATTGTTCTTATGTCTATCATGCATTTGAATAAGGAAAATCCCTCAAAAAGAGAATCTGTTACCAGTGACAGTTTTTACTATCTGCATAAGCATGACCTTGATTAATGAGCATAGAATGATATGCATCATGTGAGCTGTCAAAACAGGAGGCAGATATCTAGTAAGTGTTCAATGTCGCTAAAATTTTGGCAAAGACAACCACTTTGGAACTGTTCAGAGGATGAGACAGTGAGAGGAATCCTAACATCAAAAAAAGGAAAATATTTCTCCTTTATTCAAGCATATAAAGAGCTTGGCTTGCACGTAACCCATAATAAACACAACACAACTCTTTGATGAATATCTATTGGCACTGCAATAGCACCGAGCTTTCTTAACGACCATTGTGAGCTTTCAAAACCAAAAATGCTTAGTAGCAATATAGTCATTGTCATATAAAGGGGTAAAAGCCCCCAGAAGGCATTGAAGGCATATTTTCTCTTATTCTGCATAGGATAGGTGAGACAAAGAGGAATTCAATTACTCAAGCAAGGCTACGAGTGTTGTAAATATAACCCATAAACTGAAGCTTCATCTTTTCACAACTCTGACCAGAACCAGCAGAACAAACATCCTCCTGGAGGACTTCAGAACAGTTAGGCACATTTCACTGATAGATAAGGAAGCAGCATTCAGCTGAAGGAAGAGTGTTTCAGCAGAAAACCAAGCCTACAGCTCTGAGGTAGGTATCTCAGCAGATTAAATCTAACCCATGGTATCTTAATGAAAAGACTGATGAAATCCCCTGTTGCTAGATGTGGTCAGGAGGGCTGTGACTGTCTTGATTGATAGGAAGAGGATCTAGGCCATCCTGTCAGGTTATCCTTTCTTGTGGCAGGACATGCTGTAGTACACAAATCCTCCCTTTACCTGCTGCAGGGAAGTGTGCCTGTGTCCCGAGCCACTGGGGACATCTGTCCCTGAGTCAGGGATTGTTGCACTCACCTGATAGCTGCTCTGGGCACCTTTCCTCATATTCTTCAGAATAATATATTCTGCAGTATGGCTTAAAATATTTCCTGAAATATGGATATGTTATGACTTTCACACCCATTGTAATATATACAAAAATATTCAAGCAAATTTCTGAAGTTTGGGCTTCCAGTAATGGATTTATGCTGATTAGCTTTTATTAAATTATATATTTTTGAGCTCTTCTATCTCAAAGAAGACTGAAATCAGAGTTTTAGCATTATATTCAGTGACAATTTGGAGTTTTGTTCTTTTCTTCTTGTCTTACACTTGGGAAACTTCATTTGCAGTCTTCCCCGTTGTATTGTCCTTCAATATGAATTAATGAATTATCAAAATCTTCCTCAATGGTACTTAAATTCCCTCAGTGCTTCCTTCTACATAGCCATTGATATGCCCAGCCTTGCAAAAATGTATTATTCTCTGATTGTGATGTCTTTGGACTTCAGCGTTTATTCAATGTTAAATTACAGCACTATGTTCTGCTTCAAATTATAGAATCCAAATTTATGTTGCAATAGAGTAGCTCATTTATGTTTTGTTATTCTCACTTATTAAGTAAAGGAACAGAACAGTACTCCCAACTTAGGAAACTGAGTCATGAAGATTATATGTATTATAAAGCATAAACTGCATGAAAACCCATTTCACTGTATGAACAGGCTGAGCTTAACGGGATTTGTTTTCCTTTGACAACTTTGTGTCTGCTCTACTTCTGATTGCTAGAATTGCTTTTCATGTCATGGTGCCCCATGCTCCTTCCTCTCTTTCGACTGTCAAAAAATAAGCATAACAAGATTACTTTGAAAAATCACTATGGAGGACATATAATCTGAAATGTTAATCTGAAATGTGACCTCTACCTACCACTACCTTGACCAGACTGGAAGGAGTAGAAAAACAAGAGTGCCAGAAATGAAGCAGATAATTGAGCTCCAGACACAGGTGCTGAGGCACTGCATGTGGAGAGTCGCTGAGGCCCAGTTTGATTTCCATGCTTGTGGATATTTTACCCCAATGCCCACTCCCCCAGAGCTTATTGGCAGGGCTGTGATAACCCTGCTTTGGGACAAAGCTCATCCCATGGCACTGGAAGAGTTCAAGCCATGACGGCTCAAACCAGGGAGGTCTCAGCAGGGTGTAAAAAAGGTGTTTACTTTTAATTTGTTAGAATGTGGTACTAATTCTAAGATCAATTTCTCTTCAGAGTAGCTAAGCAGACTAGTACCTCTTATCTCAAGGACTCGTGGAGGTAAAAATGATTTATAAGTTTTACATAGCAATTTTTTTTTCTTCTCTTTGCTATAGTTTCCTCCTATTTTCTGTCATCTATCTTTTTATTCAACTAAATGGCATGTAATTATTTGCACTTACTACCTGGACAAAGAACGAGTTCTCTGTACAAAGAAAAAGCTTATAATGTTTCCCTTGAACAGCACTAGCTTTTTATCATGCCAAAGTGGATACAAAAAGTTTCTCTGGTCAATTACTCACTCACCATCAGCAACCACCACAATTGTGCTCTTTCAGAAATGCGTGAAGCTAACATCTTCTGGGTAATAGAAAATGGATTTCCTTGTTCTGAAAAATGACCATAATGAATTTGAAATCTTAGTAGAATGCATAGCCTGTGGACAGCACTTTCAACTAACCACTGGAAGAGGTGTTATAAAAACAATAATAATCAGAATCATTTCTACAGGAACTGACCAAACCTGTCACTTAAGGGCATATGTGCCAGGCTACCAAATGCACAGGATAATAAATTGCTTTTCGAGATTTTGCCTTTATACACCATTGAAAGTCTTTTAACGATCTCTCTAGTGAACCACCTTTTCTCAGGATTTATTTCCAGTAGACTTTTCTGATATTGCATTCGTTATGATGCCTTGGAGGAACCCAGTGCATCAGGGTGATTCTAGGGGTCCACCATCTCACAACAATATGCTGCTCAGAGTTCTCAGAGTATATATGCTGCTCACAATTATTAGTGAGTGCCAAAGCCAGTGCTTCCATTAGGAAACATCAGTAGTATCCTTTACCTCTGCTCCCTGTTTCTTGAATTTTCCCCAAAGAATGCGAAAGGAAAAAAAAAAATTTTGCATATGAGTGAGTAGCAACACATTGAGCTTTATGTGAAACCACAATCAGCAAAGGGGGTGCAAGGACATCTGCTTTAGAGCCCTGACAATCACCTCTTTTAACACTTTGATTGCTCATGCCTATGTGAAATTAGCATCTGTATATTAATATATGCCACTACCTCAAAATAGAGATAGAAATCTTATTTTTTCTGGGAAATTGTTACTATACATTTCATGAAAAGAGTAAAAGGCAGTTTGAGAAGTTATAACTGGGAATAAGTTAGAACTATATGTGTGATCTTAGAAATACCTACACAAGGTTAACTTCTAAAAGGAGTTCCTTTTTTAAAACATTAAAGTTTTTTTAAACTTGTTTTCACTGAAACAATCAGAAAGCCTAACAATTTAAGAAAAAGAAGTTAGACATTTGAACGGATGTGAATCACCCGAGTGAACTGCTGATAAGACATTAGACAAGCTAGCTGTTTACAAGGATTTACAAGCTAATATGCTTCACAGCAGGTACAATATACACAATCATAAACAATGTTTGTATCAAAACTTGAATTACCACATTCTAGAGAAGCAAGAGAAAAGTGATGTAAATCAGAAAGTTAAGTCTTTTCACGTTAATGTATAATGTTAGTCAAATTCTCAGATATGTAAGTGCTCTGGATTTATTAACAAAATAAAAATAAATCTTAAGACTCAGTGGAGAAAAAGTGGTGTCAACACTCTACCCAAAAATAGTACACTCTAACTTCCCATTTTGCTAGAGGTGCAGCTAGGAAAAAAATGGCTTTGTTCGTGGCAAATAAAGAAAGATGTTAAAGGAGGAAATATAAAGGGAGAATGAAAATAGATGGACTTATAAAAAGCTCAAAAAGAGGTTTAGAAAGGCATCTCTACTTGGTGGATGATGACAAACAAAGGGATTTTGCAGGCTGATCAGTTTTCTGTGCTGGTCAGCCTGCCAAGAGCTGGCACAACATATTAGTCATTGCTGTTCTCTCATTCAGCAGAAATTACTTTCCAGAATAAATAATCAGATACATTATTTTGTAGCTTCCTCTGTGTGCTTAGTATTGTAAAGGGCACATGCAATACCTTGAGGGCTGTGACAAATGGTTTATAAAACAATGATCATGCTGGCCAGGTAGGTTATATTTACAGCGAGGCACACAGCAGCTCTCACAGAAGGAAGAGCTATCTGGCAGGCAGACCAGCTGCACGCTTTGTGCATAGAAAGGTAAGGGCTCAGGTGGAGAGATGAACAAAAACATGTGTTCCTTCCTAGGAACTGACGGCAGCAAAAATGTGGTGACCAGCCCAAAGAAATGGAAGTGGCAGAAAATACTGTAATCCCAGGTAAGCTTTAAGACTCTTAAATAGGTGTGAAACTCAACAGGTCACAGGTCCTCTTTGTGCCATGACTAAGTGCACCAAAGAAGGAGAAAGTAATAATTTGATTTTACTTAGAGTGTAAGTGATGAATCTCTTCACGGCACAGCATGGGCTGACCTCCCAGTACCTCTCCCTAGGGGAGATGTGCTTTGAGATAGATGACCTTATACAGATGGAGAGTTCTTTGGCTTACCTGTTTAATCGACTGATGCTAATTATTGTTTGCCTAGGCCTATGATAAAGCACACTAAGGCTTTAAACACACACAGAAAAAAGCCTTTTCCTTGCCATACATGATAGCATAGTACTGGAAGCTAATTAGAAGAAGTATGAGATGGGTATGAAAAACAATAAAAGCAAATTCTAAGAGAAAGCCTTAGAAACATGAAACACCATCTTATAACCATGGTGATACAATTTACAAATATTTGTCGCAATAACATCACCTACCTATCTTATTCCCAGAAGAATTGGGAACCCAGCTGATGAACAATAACAAATGGCACAAAGGGACTGGGTACTGGTGCTGTCATTGAGTATAAAGGAGGATGGCAGAAAATGATGATAGCTCAGTTGTTACTAAACCATTATTTTGTTATGATTACATCTGGCTTGATCATGTCCACTCATCAGAGACAAAAATCAGTCTAACCTTGAACTTCAGAGGAAAAAAGAAAGATAGATGACCTTATACAGATTATGAGAATCATGCACACTGCAGAGCCCTCTGTGGTGATCTAGTCCCTACTCCTTTCAAAACAGGGCCAGCTTCAACATTTTCCCAGGTTACCCAGATGGAAACTCCACAACCTTGCTGAGAAACCTGTTCAAGTCCTTACAGGAACTCTTGCTGTGATTTTTTTCTCCCCATTTGTCTAAGTGCAACCTGTACCTGTTGTCTCTTGTCTTTTTCTTGCACACCTCTGATTCTACCTAAGGTACAGACTTCAAAATTGGCCAAGATTGATGAGCCTTATGGTAAAGCATTTAGAGAACTGACCAAAACAATCTCAAACAAAACCCACCAACAATTTTCAGAGTTCACAGAGAACAGATGTGGTCCAAAAGACTGCAAATGAGCAAATATATTGCAAGTTTTAAAGAAAGGATAAAGGAAGTGCTGGGAGTTAGATACTAGCAAGGATGGGGTTTCAGGAAAAAATATAGTAATAAATAATCAAACTGTAATTTACAGACACCTGGATGATGACAAGTAGACCAGCCAGTTTAGAGTTTGTAAATTTGATTTAAGTGTTCCATAAGAGAAAAAAAGCAGGAGCAGTATATGTCATATCCTCACTTTAGAAAGGTTTGACAGTTTTATATGGTACTTCTGAAAGCAAGTTAGGAGAAAAACCTGTCACACAGAGATTTTTTATGAAAGAGTATAAATCTTGAGCATTTGGTAACCACTAAAAGTGTTTATTAATGGTTGGTGTCAAAATGGAAGACATGCCAATCGACTTTTGAAGAGGTCACTCTTGAAATGGCTACTACTCAATTTTTCTAAGAACTTTCACAGCAGAATATGAAGTTTGCAGATAGCACTGAACTGTAGGGGGGATGAAAGAACAGGGAAAAACAGGGTTAGAATTTAGGACGATTGTGTCTTAGGAAATAATGCGCAGTCAATTAAGACATGAAAGATGTTATACTGTAGGTAGATAGGCTGCATGTGCAGAAGGCCGGGGAGTAGTTCTGAAGGAAATTGAGTTCCTGAAAACTGAGGAAACTGAGGAAGTTCTGAGTTTGAGGGGAAGGTTTGATTCTAAGCTGAATATTAATTAATCTAGTCATGCTGTTAGGAAAAAAAGACAAGCACTCCACGAGAATACACACACACATACACACACACACCAATGCGTATGTGTACACACTACACACAAGAATATAATCTAACAAATACAGCAGGCTCTTCTCTGGGGATTTTTTTTTGCCTCAGACATTAATGAGTAGTGTTTCCAGCAGTAATAAATATGCTCAGAAAAAAAAAAAATGAACAAGTGTAGAGAGTTCAAAGTAATAAAATTGATGTCATAGAGAAAGACTGGATAATTTCAAACAGCTTAGTCTAGAGTGAAAGAACTTCGAGACCCTTTATCAAAACATAACCAAAATAGTGATCAGTTCCCTATGCCTTTGAGTGGATATGATATGAAGTAGCTTAAACTGAAGCATTATGAGGAAAATCTCATAGGATGGATAATGAAGCATAGGACTAGGCCTGGTGGGGTTGTGAGATAGACAATTCTGAAACTTTTTGAGAATAATAGGTTAGAAAAACACCAATCAAGAATAATAAAGGCATGAGAAAACCTGGGAAAGGAGAAGGACTAGGTAACATCCAAAGGTATCATGTCACCTTGATTTATTAAAGANTTAACTTCATCAAGGCCTACCCATTTATTTTAATTAACTCCAATAAGGCTTATCTTTAACTAAAATCTTAGCTCCTCTAAAATCTCTAAATTTCTTAAAGTTTATGTTTCAACCTAGTTCTGCCTTAATGACTGAGGAAATCAAAAATTAATGAGACATCTCTTGCATTCAAATTGTTTCAGACTATTAAATATTAAAACTCTGAAGTTGATTATGGTGTTACTCCTCAGTGTTCACTACACCAAACCAGCAGAATAAGGTATTAGCAAATAGGGACCCTAGTCTGGTTTCACCTGTTCAGACAGAGAGTACAGACAGACAGGAATCTGGTATCTAAGACTGAGTATTTTACTTTAAACAATCTGTGCATTTCATGAGTGCAGGAGCTAGTTCATAGTATTTGGGCTCATTTTCTCCTGTCTGACCTGTGCTTTATTCTTTCATGAATAAGGCACAGCTGTGGGTCTGTGATCGGCTCCACACCCCAGGAGATGCTATCAGCTGGTAGCATCAATCCAATCTGAGAACATACAGCTGTAGTTCCTGCTTCAACTAAAAATTTTTTAGGCATAGAAGGAGTTGAATGTCCAATCCACAGAGGAGCTGGATAAGGAGAGAAGAGTCTAGAATTTCTCGCTCTGTCATGAGTGACAGTTCTTGGTAAAATAGACTCCTGTTTAAAAGGGAACTGTAAGGCATCTTCTGTTTCCCTGTCTCCCTTTGTGGTGTCTTAGGGTAGATAGGAAACACCAGCCAGAGCTAAAGACATGGCTTGGAGAAGTCCCTGGTTTCCATAGCCCTTTAAGGGTGTGCATAAGTTGGATGTCACACCACAGTCAACACCAGCTGAGCAGTGGTGCTTGGGAGTGTGTTGAGACAGACTTGGGGCAATTATGTTCTCACCTGAGATTTTATTTATGTTTCTCACCTGAGAGCCCAAAAGAACAGCTTAGTAGCAGTACTGACAACTCAGATTTTAGACTTAGAATGATATTTTATTAAAACTTTGGCTCCTCTAACCTTTGGTTGATTTTTTCCAACTCCAGTTGTACCACGATATATTTTATTCTTCTTTGAGTAGCTATCCTGCAAGGATATTTCAATATCACTAATTCAGTGCAGGTTATGAGAAATACCATAAATAACAGATGATAGATAAAAAGAAATATTTCATATTCTGCACAGTTTTATTAGTGTATATTAGTTGACCTTTAGGTACAACCTAATTCTTTAGCTCAACAAGCTTCTTTTATTATTAAATTAGAAGAAAAAATTACTCTTAAAAGAATGTTATAAAGGCTCAGAAGTGTTCAATGGATAGAAAATGTCAAGACAGCTATGTATTCTGATATAGACAAAAAATTCAAGGCTACATTTTCTTCACAGGTGACCCCTTTCCACTTCAACACAAGACATGATTTGGTTTTGCTTCATATACAGAACTTCCATATTTTGCAGTGTCCTTTTACTATTCTGTGGTGCTTGTTTCAGTGTCTGAGAGTTTCACAAACTGTAGTCAGGCTTCTTAGCAATCTCTCGCATGAGCACAACCTAGCATGAAGATCAGAAACAAGGTACAAATAATTTAAAAAATAACAATATATCCTCTAGCTGTGGATATTATTGCAATAAGCTGGCCTCATTTTAAAATCATTTTTCAGAAACCTCAATAAATAAAATCTCCTTTGTTCAAAGTAAGTCACCTGATTTCAGCTGTTCCAAGGAGTTAGCAAAAATTCTGCAAATGAGACCACAACAACTTAAGACTGTAAAATTGGTAAAAGGGTTATATTATTTACTCCTGGTACTCTTGGGAACTGTGTTTACAGGAATGGACAGTAAATGCTCTGGAACAAAACCCCTTTAACCATGATACCATGGGAAACTTTGTGAAGACACACCTGGAGTATTGTAACAGGACTCTCCAGAGCAAGAGGGAGGCTGGCAAGCAGGGTGAGGCCAGTGAAAGGCTACTAAGTTATCAGGGACTGGGGAGCATGACATGTTAAGAGAGGCTGAAGTAACCGCATTTGATAAGTCTGGAGAAGAGAAGGCTAAAAGGAAGGTATATCCAATCACTATCTTCATTTGGGAAGAATCTGTCTTGCATTAGGAAGAGTGTCCCCAGCAGGTCACAGGTCTTCCTTCCCCCTGTGCTATGCAGGAACCTAGAAGAAAAAATTTCAGTCCAAGTATTTCTCACTAGTAAGAAGTAGCTGCAAACTGATGATTCTAATCAAAATGTCAGGTTAAGAGAAAATTTGTTCCAAATTATGCAAAGAAACCAAATGCAGAGCCTTTTTGTAAGTGTTTTGCTCTCCACCTGCATTTTCTGTGGCCTTTGCATGCTCTTGCATGCAAGGATGAAGTCACTATTCACAGGTTACTACAAGGAGGACTGAGACAACCCGTGGTGTTTACACTTGTTCCCCAGGCAAATTCCAGAAGGCAGACTAGTGAATGGGGCGGATCTTTGTCCTGACACAATCTACACCTGTTAGATGTATACAAATTGTGATCACACTTTGTGTCAGTTTTCTGTCATGCCTAAAGCAATAAAAGAGAAAATATAAAGAAAAAGCCCTTAATCTCCTGCAAAAAAGGAAATGGCATGCGCAGTCACCTTTCTGAAGATATCAATTCCTTAGCCCAAGTCACAAGCGTTGACAGTGAAAAGCTTCAGAATGCATAAAGCCCTTCTGAATTTCAAACTTCCAGTCTCACTGAGAACTTAGGCATTCCTTTATTTTCAGTGAGGGATTTTTTTTAAAAAACAAATAATTTCCCCATAATTATGGAAAAACTAGTGTTCAATCCTTGGAAACCTGGAAAACTCTTAGTGTCCTACATGCACTGGTATAGAAACCTCTAAATTGCATGTGCAGAAAGTTTTGATACTACCTGTGTTTTCCACATATGAACAAATCCAAACATTGCAGCCTATTTTTTCTGTCCAAAAATTTCTTCCGTTGATGCACAAGGGAACTTAAGCCAGTACTGTCATTGAGAGAACATGGATTTTGTGCCATTGCTTCCAAAATTTCTTCTCCATCCACCATCCTAAATGATCCTATTGTATTCAGAAGTACTTTTCCTCTTAGAGCTTTGTGCTGTGTAATTGTGTAGTAAATCTTGTGCAGCATATTTGTAGCTGTGCCTCAGGCAAAATTCCTGGAGTACTGGGATGACTTCACCTGGATTGCTAAATAGAGCAGTGTCTCAATGACAATAGTGCAGCAGTTGATACGGATTAATGAGCTCCAGGTTTATTTACACTCCCTTGAGTGTTGTTTTGGGATGTTTACAGATAGCATTAGCAATGTTCGATCCAATTCTGAAAGGCAGTTCTCACAATCCATGGACTAGAAAACAACGGAGATTTTGCAAACCTCATTGTCACATAAATCAAATAAATACTGCAGTGAGCAGGGTCGAGGGCTGTATACACAATTTCTTCATAGGACCTAAAAACTGATGCTTCAGCACTCTGAAATTTCTATCCAAGCAAGAGTATTTATGATGAAGAAAGGGTAAAGCATTTGCAAAATTGATACCTCTAAAAGTACAAGGTACAATCCCATCAGGGACTGAAAAATGGAACCTACAATGCAGACTTTGAGCCACTAGTGAGTATAATGTTATATATTCTCTGTCAACTGCGCAGAGCTAGGATCCTAAATCTAGCATAGCCTAGGGTTTCCAAGCACCATTATACTCAAGCCACAGGGAGGTGATCAAAAATATAGTTACATCACTTCATGGAAATAGTCTTTGCTTGACTCTTGTCAGATGGAAGTCAATATTCTTTGCCTTATTTCTCCCCTTGTGCATTGTTCCTCTCAGGATGGCTCGTAGTGCAATGACAATGTACAGCTGCTGCTATTTTGGTTCTTAGGAATTTGCAAGGCAGGTGATAGGTCTCCTGGTAAAACTTACACGGAGAGCTAGAGTCAATAGAAAACCCAGAGATATCTAGAGATAGCCTGTGAAAGTGGATATGTACATTATTTTGTCTCTAATTTGCTATTCTGAATTGAAAATATTGTGAAAATAAACTAACACATAGCTTGAAAATCCATGAACAAATCAGCAATTACAGTGCCTAGTAATGTGTCTCAAATAAAGGCTAACAAAACATTTTCCATAGAAAAATAGTGTCAGCAGAAATAAACTAGTTAATATTTAAGCAGACTGTGCAGTGTTTGAACAACACAGTTAACAATGTGGTTATTAAACTTATATTCAGAAGAATGAAAAATTCACTGTGCATTGTTTCAGCCATTCAATTTATTTTTGACAATATGGAATTCAGTTCATGAAATAAGCACTCAAATTAAGTAAATTTTGTAAATGGCAGGCAAAAATATCAACGCAAAGTGAATTCATGGAAAAGAATTATACCACAAGATTATAAAATAAAACTTATATTTGAAAGATGTGTCTTAATTATCCACAGATACAGAGATGTAACAATATTATAATACTATTTCTGATAATTTTAATCTCTCAGATTAAAATGATCAGAATCATAACCATGGGATTTTTCTTATTCTTTGAGGATGTGTAGTCTCAGACTTAATTCTGGTAGGGATTTTTTTCCCTCCTGGCTCCTTCCTACTTTTTCTTTTTTACAACTTTGTGGAGAGAACTTCTGACTTGTTCCTGAAACAATGACCAGCATAGGACAGAAGGGTCATATTGCTCAGGAAAACAGAGGTTTTTAGAAAACCATGTCAATATACACCAGACCTCCTTGCCACCTGCATTCCCAGCATTTCTGGGTATATACGTCAAGCCCTCTTCTCTTGGGTTCTGCGGCTGAGATGACCCCGAGATAGTAGAAAGTCTTTTTCTCCCAGCCCCGCAACTGAAGAAGAAGTCAAGATGCGTTGGTTCTGCTTTTCAAGGTTGTTTATTTTTCTTTATCTATTGCATTCTTTCTCTGACCTGCTGAGATCTGTCTAGCAGGTCGGATTGTGGCACACTGACCGCCCTTGGGGTGGTGTTAACATTTTATACTAAGAACTACGTGTACTTTATTTACAATACTTTTCCAATACCTATCACCTATGTTAGACAATCTGTCTCTACTCTAAACCAATAGAAAAGTGTCTCCATCACAGCAGAAGACAGCGGACAAGAAGAAGGAGAAGAAGGACAGGACATGCCCAGATTCCTCCATCTTGCCTCTTGAACCCCCATTCTAAAACGCCCAAAATTCTACTTTTTTACCCTATGTCAAACTAACTATCTTTCTACTCAAACTCTTGTGGCTTGTAAATCTTCACACAAAGTTGGTAGTTTTTTCCATAGACTGAAATCGAAGGCACAGGTGTTTTTGACTCTGTGCCAAGGTCTCTGAGCCCCTTGCCAGGGTCTCTGGTCAGCCAGGGCAGCCAGAGGGATGTCCTGGGTTCCGACACGCTTCTTCTACACATTTAATTTCCCTCTCTTTATAAACACAGGTACAGGCAACCCACATGTCCCAGCCTCAGACTGTCTCCTAATTCCTGTGAATAGGCCTTATAGAATAAATTGTTTTCATTTTTTTTAAATAGATTTTTCCTTAAGTTTGTGACACGTGTCATACTAAGGAAAGCCAGAGTGAAGGGCTTACAATTTGTCCTTTTCACAGCTTTAACTGAGATAAAACTTGTGGCTCTAGAGAAAGGGAACTGGGGCCTGAGTGAGAAATTACTTAGGGAAACAAAAGAGATGGATTCAGATCCATTTAGGTCTATCAGAACATCTATTGCTCTGTCTTTACAACCACCATCAAGGACAAGATAGAATGATACATTTGCAATAAAACCAGAAAAGTAGGTACAAGTAGATGCAGATAACTAGAGTTTGGTTTTATTCCTTTATTTGTTGTTGTTTTTGTAAAGAGAGGGGAGTGTAAGTGGCAGATAAACCACAAAAATGACAAAAGGGGGAAAAAAGGAAAAATAGGAGGTGGCTTTTAATCGGAACAACCCTTTTCTTTCATTTTGAGTACATTCACAATAAACAGCAAGCAACTGGAGACACAGAAAACTGTGTGTAGTGCCCTTTTCTTCCCCAACACACAGGCATGTTCCTAGGGCTAAGGTACATACCCCATTCATAAAGCAGACACTGCACCTCTGCTGCTTCAGATGGACTGCACTGAAACCTGTGGGCAGTTCCCAGCTCTGTCTTCAAGGACGTGGAATCTCTCTCTCTCTTTTTTTACTTTTTNTCTTTTTTTTTTCTTTTTTTTTTTTTTTTTTCATTCAGTCACAGTTTCATTTAGTAAAACCACAGGTGTTGACACCTCCTCCCGGTCCTTAACACTCTGCAGGTAGCACTGCTCTCTCTGTACCAAGTCACATGCATTTCCAAGCATGGAAAGCTTCTGAAAAGGATCACATAACAGGAAAGGAGTGGTGGTTAATAACGCTTGAGACCCTGTTTTGGGTGTGGGGATTGATATTTACAGGCTAGGATAATCTGGACCTCTGTATCCTTGACCTTTTTCATAAGTGAGAATATTTTGACTTTTCATAAATTGAAAAGCTTTAAAAGGAAAATCAGAAGGCTCAAACAATTTTCATTTGTGATTTTTTAATCACTTAAAGTGTTTGCTAAATTCAGGATACATTTGAAAATTATTTTAATGGTTGCAAAATTATGGAATGGGAACAAAATACCCCCCAAAACATATTATGTCAAAAGGCTCAACCTTCTCTTCAGCATTGTGAGGCTCACAGGCTGTCAAAGCTGTTGGGGAACATAAATTGGGCTAAAATCTAAAAAACTGTTCTAGAAGTATGATAAATGCCCACACAGGACTTAACAATGGCTCTGCCTCCTGAAAAAAAAGGCACTGGAAAAAAAAAGATGCCAGAGACACATATTTTTCTGGGAGTAAAAACTGGGGCAAGTCTTCAGGAGCAGAAAGAGGAAACCCACTCATTCAAACAAGAGTTTTCATATTAAACATCTGAAGGGCCTATGTATCTAAACAGGTACTATATGCATTTAATTTCATCTGTAAAACAGACATTTGTTAATTTCTACTCCTTGTTCAGAAGGAAAATATTTATTTACTCTCATTATAAAATAAGAATATGTGTTAAACTCAAGTAGTTTTCTGGGGTGGTCTAGACATTTTAAGGAACTTGAAGGCAGTTTTCTCTTGTCCAGGAGTACCTGTAAGCGCATTAAAGTATTGTAAAAAATAATTTTTTAACAAAAAATAAAGTGGATGTTTTAATCACATGAAATGGAATACCATAGTTCCTTACAAGTTCATAGAAAACAATTATCTGAGACTGACTGGTGTGAAATAAAAAGGCTTTTCACTACACTTTCACTCATATTAGCACTGCTGAGATGTTTACATACACAATAGTTTGTCTTTATAGGAGGTCTCAATTATCCACTACCTATGGTTCATATGTATTATTTTTCTTCCTGAAACTCTGTCAAAGATAACCACCTGGAAAGCTGAAAATAAATTTCAAATACAAGATGATTTGTTGAAAGAGGTAGACATTTTAAAATTTTTTTGCCTCTAGTCAAGTAACTGCAATTTTGAATGCAATTATTTTTCCCTGAGATCATACTTGCAGATATGAGCTACATGGAGCCTCTTTTAAAAGTCTTGCTTTGAATACGGATGAGTGAGAACAATTTATGCAACATGTATCTGAAGGTCATTTAATTTTTTCAGAATTAACCCATAACTCCTGGGAAATGACACTGCATTCTAAATTAATGTCAAACATCCTGGAGTGCTATCAAGAGAAGATTCAGCTCTGTATGGTATCCTAGGCTGTATATTATTACATTTCAGAAGCCATTTGCTGTTATAGCACAGGAACATGGCAGGAAAAAATACTATCAGAGTAGCTATAAGTATGTAAAAATGTGTATGGGAATGGCACCAGTTAAAACTAAAACACTCCATCTGAGTATTTTTTTTACTAACAAGATTTTACTATTGCTAAGCTAGTGAGTGTATTTGATTTGTTTAATTCATGGACCCTTGAAAGTTTGGTCTGATTTTCCTTTTTGGTAACATTATATTTACAAAAAATCCCTAATGAGCCATGCTGCAGCTTCTGGTCTTTGAGTTCTGTTTGGATAGCTAGACACACGTAGCAGTTATGCACTGCAGAGCATATTTTCTGGCTGAAACAAAAAAATTTAGTGTAGTGAAAACTACATTATTCTCTGTTTCAAAATTAACAATGGCAAAAGGAAACAGCTCTAAAAACCACATTCATCTGCTTGGGGCAAAAATAATAATGAAAAATATCAAAGCAAAGGTGTTTTGCAGAATCACTGTAAGATGTAACAGAAGGAAGGTGTGAATGAACTAGTTAATTGAACCCAGATATTTTCTGCTTCCTCTCATTGCATATATTTGTTGAAGCTTAATGTTTTTCCTGAGATATCCTTAATTTCAAATTGTTAACAGCTTGAATTGTTTTGCAAAGGCAGATACTGGATGATATACTCTGAATTATTAGGAATTGCAAGGACAGGTAAGATTAGATCTGTGCCTTCATTTCACTTCATAAAAATTCACTTAATAGTGGTGAGAACAAGGCTCATTGAAGAGCTTTGTTGAGTATTTTAGAGAACTGTAACAGAAGTATTAAGATTGGCATAAACAGAGACTGTGTGGGTAGGTCTGACTGCAGGAGCACCCAAGGGAACAGAAGGGCCACAAATCTGATGCATCTGGTGGTGCTCAGATGAACAGGTGTCTCAGGTTGGAAGATGTAGCTGGGGGTGTGTATTCTATCCCCATCTGTTAGAGGTCTGGCAGTTATCTTCTGTTAATTGGGTAGTTGTCTTTGTCTCTTCCACAACCAATCCTCCCTCCAGGGAGACATCTGCTGTTAATGGGCTATTGAGTGCCACTGCATGACTGATGAAATTACATCATCCCTTTGTGAGATGCTCCGCCCAGGGGCAGGAGCCAAGCATTCCTACCGGGATATAATCTGAGATGTGGCACACCAGAGCATCCTTTCCCTACTGGATTCCCGGAGGAAGACTAGGCCCATTTACACCACCACTGGACCTTCAGAGGAAAACTACACCCTTCCACAGGATCACTGCTTCAACAGAACCACACCTGTCAGTCCAGGAGGACTGCAGCCATCATTTAGTCAGGACTGCCACCACCACCCTGACCAACAGGGTGTCAGGTTGTATTCTGACTCTATCAGAGTTCTGTATTACTGCATTTTTAATTTTACTTTTATTTTCTTCCCTAATAAAGAACTGTTATTCCTACTCCCATATCTTTGCCTGAGAGCCCCTTAATTTCAGAATTATAATAATTTGGAGGGAGGGGGTTTACATTTTCCATTTCAGGGGAGGCTTCTGCCTTCCTTAGCAAACACCTGTCTTTCCAAACCAAGGCAACAGGTCACAGACATCCCAGTGCAGCACAGCTACTTGCAATTTCTCAGGACAACTAGAGAGCCAGGAAAAGCCTACTAAAATACAAAAATAAGCTAAAATACACAAACAGTGTATTTAGCCAAACTAAAATACACAAACAGTAATGGCTTCCATCAAAGTGGGAAGATAAAGAACAGACTGGAGTCCTAGGCTGCCCAAAGGAAGGGATAAAGGATGGTGAGGAAAACCCACGGACTCACAAAGGTGGCATGGGATGGGATAAGATGGAGAGGCAAAATCTATCATCAGCTCCTAAAGGGGACAAAGAAAGTCAAAGGTCAGTCACCCTCCCTAACCTAGGCAGCATGGCAAGGTCTCAGATTTGGCATCCACCTAGAGGCACCTGTCCTGGTGCTTATGAGAAGCACAGCAGGAAAAAGTGAGTGAAGTAAGATTTCGTCTAAAATAAAATGAGGTTTTCCTCCTGTAGCAGCATTATTTTCTACCACATAGATAAAGTGATCCTCCAGGTCCCCAGAGCAGTAAGATGAACTCCCTCATGGAAACAACAGCAATGAACACTGTCACTGAAACTGCTCAAGTTTACAGGGGGAAAAGACAGGTAAAGATATCAAGTGGTTACCTAAGGAATTATCTCCCCAAGAACAATACACACCTTTTAAAATGCTGTGCTCTCCTAGGAAAAAAAGTGTATAATCAGTGTCCAGCTATGCATAGTCCAGCTAATGTTATGGACTTGGCTGGGAGAACAGCTGATGAAGAGTGGTCATCTCCATCAACTGCAGGACTTAAGGTCCCTGGACCACCCCTGCACTGCAAACAAGCTGAAGAACTTGAAGAACTGCCCACAGCGTTGTTACATTTTGCCTTGCTTTTGCTTCACACTTAACAACTTTGTGTAACCTAATGAACTTAGTTTTGGGTGCTAAAGAAATAACTACTTCTGTTTAGAGCATTTATTCGACAGATATCATTATAGCATTCAGGCTGATTCATCAGAAAGGATCTTGTGCTATTTGTCTATGGAGTGCTTCACAAAACTTTATATCAGTAAGTAGAAATAGTCTTTAATTTGGGGCTAGCTTGAGACTTAAGCCAAGCAGGGAGGTGCCTAGTGCAGTAACAGCAAAAGAAAGAAGATGTTTTTGCCGAGAAGCATTGGACCTACCACAATTCCAAGGCTGGTGTGCCTGAGAATGGTTTCTCCTCCCTGCTGCTGCTGGTGTGCCTGTCACGGCAGCAACAAGCAGTGATTCTGTCAGTGACTTTGGAACATGAGGTGAAACCTCTTCCTTGCAGCCTTACCCCTGCCACCCCCGTGGCCCTTTCCCTCCAGTCCACCACTCCATCCACCTCCTTCCTTCGCCTGAGTGGCCACTGCCTGCTGCGGAGCTGTGCTGGTACACAGCATGCTCTGAGGCAATTTATGGGCAAACTGGCTGTTAATGGGCTTACTGTGATGGCCCCATTTCTTTTCAATCAAAATATTTGATTCCTTCAGGGGGTTTGCACTTAATGTGATAGGGAGTTCAGTTGCCCTGCAGTTTATAAATGTATCCTACCAGTCACTGTTGTACTGAAGAAATATACTTCGGTTGTTTTACATTTCAAGGCACACAGTTCGCTTAAATTCACCAGCACTTATTTTCTCAAGCCTGTTCTATATTCATTACGTGCTTATGTTTTCCCTACTTCTATGCATTATAGGGATGCTTGCCATGAGATTGCCATATATTTCTTTGGATTCTGGTATCTTCAAAACACCTCAGGTATTTTCACAGAAATAATTTTATTTTCTTCCAAGTGAAGTTTATTAAAATATCCATTGCTACAGGCTGTAGTACGTGGAATGGAGCCATAACTCATACTTAACAACCTTTTACCAGTCTTGCTACTGATAGCTGAATAAATTTAAACTCTCCTTTTGACTGTGCTGATTTTTGGATGTGGCATTTCTCTTACTAACCTGGGTCATTTTTTTCAATGGCCATCAGTGTTCTTAAAGGACAGGTGATTAAGGATCATTTCTGGCCTCTCACAAGCATCGAAGTCTTAGTGCCTGTTAGTTAGCAGCAATTGTGCTTCTGAAATACACACAGTTTCTCTATTAAATTCCCCAGCACTTTATCTTAATTACTTCCATTTTGTCTATTCTATTTTCCTATTACTTACCAACACAGAAACGATGACCTGAGGTGCTTGGAGACTGCCATAAGTGCTGCCATCCAAGGTTGATTGATCTGTAACTCTGGACATCACCTCCAAGGCACACTTCTTGCCTCTTCTGCAGTGAAAGAGCTGTGAACCATGTGTGTCTCATAGGGATAATACTCAGTTGATTTCCTGTTTTTCAAAGCCTGTGATTGACCATTCTGGGTTGTGTGACCTCTTGTCTCCATGCCCTGCATGGCACCAAAGCACCACGTGGCTGTCACCCTGTGTCCACTTGACTTCTTGGGGCAGAATACCTCTGTGTCAGCTTCATGCTCTGCATTTCACACCTTTGGCTGTGCTTCAGTCTGTGCAGTCTGTAACAGAGAAGGATGAGATTACCATTACAGATATAAAGTAGTATTATATTAAAGATTCTAATCTCTTAGGAGAGGAGCATACAAAACAGTACCCCAACCAGATAAATTTCAACTGAATTTCTTTGTGCATTCTGGAAAAGAAAAGGTAGCTCACAGAATAAGTGGTTTCTCCATCTCTAGATGCCTCCACATCAGGATGGGATGCCCCCTGAAAGACTTTTTTAAATGGGGCTAAAACTGTGTGGATCAGCATGAGGCAAAATGCATGGATTGCTCTGACTTCTGCAGTGAGGAAGTTAACCAGGCTAACAATTGCTTCTGTCTTCAAAATATTGAACCTTAATAATACAAAAAAGGGGAGTTGCCCTTGGGGGCATCCCCTAAGTTAAGGAGACACAAGAAGCTTCCCTCAAAGCTGTAAAAACCCCATTGGCTCCTTCCCCTGTTCCTATGTCCCAGAGCCACTCCCTCCCTATTCCCTGATTGCCTCTGATCTTTGTACTGCCCCGAGACCAGGGTGACCCCTGGCCCCCTGGGCAGTGAGTAGGTGGGACTCTCCAAGTGTGTGCCTGGGACCTGAACATCTCACTGCGCAGCTGAATTAAACATCTGTGGAAGCCATGCAAAGGCCCTTTCTGCTGCCTTACCTTGGACTTTACTAGCAATTCAGGCTGCTACAACTTTCTACACTTGTAGCCTTTTTCAAATCTCTGGTTATTATGAGCTCTCAAACCTGCACATCTCTTGGCCAAAAAAAATTGTTTTGGTTAAAAGATAGGTAGGGACAACAGCCAAGAAACTAAATTGCCAGTTTCTTATATGACTGCTGATTGTGAGAACCTGGCAAGAGGACACTGAAGAACCTCCACAACTGGAAAGGCTGAAACATGCTTTTTCCCCCTTGCTGTATTTGAAAATACTTATCAGTATGATTTTGAAGACCGCATTAAAATCAGTAAGAAATAGAAGGGAAATGAAGGACAGAGTTTAAGCACTGAAAATTGTGCTTTTGCTTTGTTTCCCTTTTCCATTATTTGTATTAACTACAATATTAATGTGGGACAGCAGTGGCTAGGACACTTCTTGAAGACTGTTCAGAAGAACTTTTCATTTTGCTTCCAGGGACAGAAAATTGAAGCAAATGAAATATGACTTTTATGAGAGTCTGGATGGAAATAAACATATCTTGTATTCCCAGTACCCAGTGACTAGGTAACATTATAATACACAGAGAAAGAGGATCCAAAATGCAAGAAAATAAGCAACAGAAGCCAAAGGAAGAAAAGAAATTAAAAAAACTCAAAATCTGATATTGTTTCATGACTATATCAGTCTATTTAGCTTTGCAAATTACAATTTTGATCTGATTGTTAATTTTGCTGAACAATTTGCAATGCGTGTCATATTTTCTGTGCTTGTAGAAACTGCCAGTGAATCAAGACACCGTGTCAAGGCAAATCACTGCATTTGTATTAGGTATTTCACTTGCTTTAGTCCAAATAACTTTAGCATATACTGACATCCAATATTCAAATATGCAATATAAATTTAATTTGCAGTCTCTTGCATTTCTAATGCACGGGGAATTTTTAACAGAGTGCAACCATTTTAAATATTTATAAAAAACTCACAGGACTGCAAATTTGTTGGATATTATAATTTGCTTCATACATAAACATGACAGTAAAAAGATAGGAAAAAAAGTAAGCGAGTTCTACCTCATGGCTTTATTATTAAAGGTTGTTTGAAAGAAGTTTCAATATTAAACAAAAAAGAGTTTATCAGAAGGGCACCTGGAAGTTCACAGAAGACAGAATGCACAAGCATTCTGGAGAAGCGAGCTCTGGGAATCCTCTTCAGAGAGCAGTGATTTGGGACATGAAGTTGCACCTCAAGGGCTGCTCATTCCCTAAAGTATGGCAACTAAACTGAATGTGGCTTTTTCCATGCCCTTGTTTGTTTTATCTCCCCCACAGCCCCCGTGATGTTACTAGACTAGCCCAGATATGACAGCTTTGGGGCAAACAAATCAGGGTTAAGGCAAAAGATTTTAAAAGAGGCTCTAACCCCCGATGTGGTCCAAGGCTTTATTCCTGGGGGTTCCCGTGGAGGAAGAGGGAAGAGGGAAAGAGAGCGAACAAGGAAGAGAGAGGGCATTATCTAGACTCCTGTTCAGGAAGGGGTACTTGGCTCCCAGCCAATGGGGTACAGAAAGGAAGGAAGGGTTAGACTAACATGGTTACAGCTGCAGGGGTCTCTGGGGGGGGGAAAAACCATTCCCCAGAGCGATGCAACACATGTTGTGGTTCACCCCAGGCAACAGCCAAGCCCCTCATAACCACAGACTCACTCACTCCCCTACCAACAAGATTGGGAAGAAAACGGAAAAGGCAAAAACAAACAAACTCGTGGGTTGAGATAGGGACAGTTTAATAGGGAAAGCATAAGCCACACAGACAAGCAAAGCAACGCAAGGAATTAATCCCCTGCTTTCCATGGTCTAGAAGGCGTTCAGCCATCCCCAGGAGAGCAGGGCTCTGTCACCTGTAACGGTGACTTGGGAAGACAAACATCATCACTCCAAATGTCCCCTCCTTCCTCCTTTTCCCCCCCACTTGATATACGGAGCATGATGTCACATGGTCTGGAATATCCCTTTGGTCAGTTTGGGTCACCTGTCCTGGCTGTGTCCCCTCCCAGCCTCATAAGCACTCCTAGCCCACTCCCCAGTGTGGAAGTACAAAAAGCAGAAAAGGCCTTGGCTCTGTGTAAGCCCTGCTCAGCAATAACAAAAACATCTCTCTATTTTCAACCCTGTGTTCAGCACAAATTCAGCCACTGGGAAGAAAAAAAAACTCTACCCCAGCCAAAGCCAGCCCAGCCCAATAAACCAAACCACTCCTGGCTGTCCACCTGGCACTGTGTGCCCTCCCAGACAGAGGGAGTCAGAATGGTAGATGGATGACCATGTCTACCCTCCTTGGCTCCAACTAACTTCTCTTTGAACTTTGCCAAATATCATTAAAGAATTGATCTAATATATGGATAATTTTAAATCAGCTGAGCTATATGTGGTTTCTAGCTGTAATCACAGCCCAGCAGTGGGTATAATGCCATTGGGTTTTTTCCTGACTTGAGTTATTTATATACAGAGAGCAGTTCTCACTTCCTTTAAATTTTTTGGAAGAACTAAATGGCAATTCCCCTGGCTCCCTCCTTTAAGAGAATAGAGGTAGATTGGGGCACCAAGTGGTGAAAAGACATCTTCATGCAGCCTAACAGAAATGGAAGAGGAACAGGGTATGTTTGGTTCCTTTTTCAGCATCTAAAGCACAGGCTAACAAGTAAGAGACTCATGGAACCCAGCCAAGTTCTAATAAGTTGCCTGGTTCTTATGCTCAGCCTAATGCTTTGTGATTTCAGGAGATAGTGAAAAATAACAAAAAAATTAAAAAAAAAAAAAAAAAGAGTTAATCTTTTACGCTAAGAGTTAGTCTTTTACCTTAAGAAATGGTAACACAAAAATGACTGCGCTGAGTCAGAGCAATGGTGCATGTAACCTGGCATCCAACAGTAAAACCCATTTTAACTAAATAAGACTAGAGCAGGAATACAATTGTTTACATACCAGATCTTTACATACCAGGGTACTACAATGTAATTTAGCAAAATGAGTGGCTAATGATCCAGTATTCAGTTCTGCATATCACTTCAGAGTACAATGTTGGTAATGTGCAAGAGCACTGAGGCCACAGTCAAAAAGCCCCAAATCACAGAAATGGATTGAAGCAAGCATAAGAAATAGGCTGTTTAAGCAGGGCTAAATGCAAATCAGTGCTCCCCCTAAAAAAAGTCCAACAAGTCAACAAACAGAAAAGGTCATAATAAATCCAGAGGATAACTGGAATTACCTAAGAGCAGAATTCCCATCATGATCATAATGCTAGAGCATGAGTTCCCCAGTGTTCTTGCTAAAATGAACGACAAGAAAAGAAGAAAAGTGTTAAGAACTTGTTTTCTCCTCCATTAGACAATTATCAATTGTTTTGAATTCAGCTGTTAAATTACCTGATACAGTGAAACATAATATAAGAATACACAATATGTGTTGCATTACCCAGGAATGAGTCTCTGAAGGAAAAGGAAAGGGAGAGGCACCTGGAACTACCTGTTTTTTTTTTTTTTTTCTAGCAGACCTTGTTGTAGTTCAATGACAATTGGGAATGCTGTTTTATGTTACTTGTGGGCTAAGAAGTAAAACAGTAAAAGGTAAGGTTGTGTTTACTACTACTCCATTAGTGAGCTGCAGCATCGGTTACACACTGCCTGACTGGGCCCAGGGCAACAGGAAAATATTGAACCATTTTGTTCAGAATCAGGAGACGAATGATGCAGGATGGGGCCAGGTGTCTGCACAGGGTAGGGATGAAACACTCAAAATCATTCCAGGGAAGCCCTAGATCCAGAGTTTCCATCTCAGCAGGAAAGCCTTGGGGAATTTGTTAAGCCTTTGATAACTTTAAATACAATGCCTAGGAAAATAAATGCAAGCCTATATTTCATTTTGGCCCGGCAGTTGGCAATTGACCCAGCAATTCATAAAAAGTCAGTTAAATAAACTGGAATGCTGCTGAACACTCCAGTCTAACACGTTTAGAGATTTTAATTACAAGTGAAAAAACACAGTACAGTTACCTGAGCAGTGGAATTCGGCTAACAGAAATAAAAGGAAAACTTAAGACCAGGCATCACATTCAAAGAAGGACATAGATAACAAAGTGTCTTCCTTCATCTCCTTTACCACAATATCATTGATCTCTTCCAAAAATACAGAACAATATGAATCTTTCACAATACCATCACTGCAGCTTCTTGCTCAGTGGTAATTCAACTTGAAGTTTGTGAAGAAAAGCCAATATATGAACTGAAGCAGTCCTGTACTTTGCCATTTTTATCAGTCTTCAGAAACAGACCTTTTCAACTTCAGCAATGGGAAGTGTCACATAGATACCAAATTTATCCCACAACAAATATAAATTATACAGAAGAACACAATGCAGTGCTCTAAAAATGGAAGCAATATAGTCCTCAGCAACAGAAAATTCTTCTGTAATGAACAAAATAAATAGAAAAATTAACTATATCTGGAAAGCAGGGGACAGAGGCTGTACCACCCCACATTCCACCTCAGCAGGAAAATCATAGATTATAGTTGTCATGATATGATTTAAGGTTTATGCAAGAAATTCAGAAATACTTCCACAGACTTATACAAGAATTTCAGAAATACTTCTCAGACTAATCTCTTTTTTGTCACAATCCTCCCACATTTAGTACAGAAACATATAAAGTTAAGTGAAAAAATACATTGTAAGGAAGTAAGAAATGTAAGTATACATTCCACTATATATTACTAATTTTACAGACCATAGCCTTATAAGAGTTATCACGTATAAGAGAAGGACACTCCACTGAGTACAAAATCAAGAACCTAAAACCATAAAGCCTTCAGTTAAAAAATTTTGTTTACATTTATAATAGTTTCTCCTTCATTTGCTCCATCTGTCTGTGGGACAGGACTTTTGGCTTGTCCATATGGAGTATAAAAATTCTGAGATATTTGTGAAAAAATAATTCTGAGAAATCGTTTGGGATAATAAAATAAACACCTTGAATTTACAAAGTTCACTTGTAGTTAAATGAAAACTGCCTACCACATTGTGTCTGCAGGTGCTGCAAACCTATTTCTGGCAGCATTACGGCAGCTCAGCCCAATTGGAACAAATGCAGGGAGCACAGCAGCCCTCGGGTGACCTCGCTGAGCACCCCGGGGTTTTCCTGCCAAGAAAAGCCTCATTGCCAGGGCCATGTGGTTTGGCAGCATACACACTGGAGCTGCTGATGGGAGCAGGAGGAAGCAAGCAGCACGTTTGTCTCAGGAAAGTAAGGTCTTTGCTGGGACACGAGGACTCAGAGAACACAACGGTGAGGAGCCCCGGCTTTTGTCACTAGCAGATCATTACTGCAGATCCACCAAGCCAAGGGGAACATGGCTTTTAAACAGCTTGGTGCTTTTACAGTTTGTACAGTGTTTGGGTACCTTTAGTGCTGCAAGACCTGGTCGGAGATTTCTTGGAATCTGAGCAGATCCATTTGGCTCCAAAGTGACTAAGGCTGCTTCCTCTTCACATTGATCCATTCCCTTTTTAAAACATGATGACTTGGGAGATGTGCAAGCTCCTATTTGCAGTCTTTTCCATACTTCCTACAGCAGAATGGATTATTTTCAGTTCCTTTTTGCATTTTTAATTCTCGCCTGTCTCTGTTTTTTCCTTCTGAAGGTTTGTAGGCATATGTTACTACAGAAGGGGAAGTCAGTTGCTGACTTTTTAGGAAGAGTAAAGTCATCCACAAGGCAGTACTGATGAAGTTTATGATTTTTCATTTATTTCCCTTACTGGTCATTCAAAGTTTCCTTTGGTAACAGGTGCTTGGCTGAGGCCTGATAAAGTCTTCTGGGCTTCTGGGGTAGTATGTGACTCTGTCATTGACAGAGGTGTTCTTCAGTGCTTACTTGAAGAGTTTCTTTCCCATCCTTTGATGCAAATCAACACATTCCAATTTTAAGCAGATCAGGTGATTAACATCAGATGAGAATCTGCTATCCTCCATTTTAACTTCCTGGAAAACAGCTAGTAATTCAAGGCTTTCCTGCCTAGCAATCAGCAGTCAGTCATAGAAACACTTCTTCAATTAGATGCAAGCTCACGATCAAAAGTTAAAAGTCCACCAAAAAACCCAACTGTGAGAAGAGATTTCAGAATGATAATCCTTATGTTGAAGTGCATAATGCTACTGAAATATGTATTCAAAGACCATTCCTGCATAAGTACAATAGCTGCTAAAATTCCCAGGGAAGAAAATTATTTGTGTAAGATTTTGTTATCCAGTGGCAGCAACAATTTTTTTTTGCATTTTTCTCTTAAATAGCATATACTGGCTATCACTGTCATTAAAAACTTACATTTTTAAAATCCCTTAAGCCACTGTTTCTACCTACTCTCTTTGAGGATGTACTAGCTGGTAGCATGGGAACTTTCATCATATATCAATTAGTAACTGAAAGAGAACTACTGCACACGTTAATTTACTGTTTTCATTAGATGAAGCTGAACAGTATTAACACTGATGAGCCTAATGAAATGAATATTATATCTCAGTGGATACTCTGACTCAAAGACAGAAAACTACCTGCAGGAATTTTCCACACTGAATTCTGAGTGGAAAACCAGCTCATACAGCTCATACAGTCACACACAAATCCACAAAAAATTGCATAAAAATAAAATTTAATTTCTTAAAAGAATGTGTTTGGGAGAGATAAAATTTATTTTCTGAACAGAATGAAAGTGCTGTTTTTCTGGTAAATTTTTCATTACCTGCTTTGTATCACTTGTCCCAGAGCCTTGCTGTCACAGGACTTGTGTCTGTTCCCAGTGCCCCCAGCCGTCAGGCTGTGATTATGCAGCCATCCGTGGGAACACTAAATAATGTCACAAGACATGAAAACTGTATTAACTTCCTCGTGAGGGGAAACAGGAGGGACACTTCTCTTAGCTTATCATCACTTTTTCCTTCAGTTTGCATGAATTAAACAGTGATGTCTGCAAAAGGACTTGGGAGCTTCAGCTGGTATTCAGAAGCTTCTGATTCAGCTTGTGGGCTCATGAAAGCCAAATGATGTTTTCAGAATAATACAACAGAATGGAATCCCTTAAACCTTTATTACTTACTCAAAATCCAAATTATTGACATTTATTTTCTTTTGTCACTGTAGAAGTCAGAGCAGTATCAGCCAGAAATATGATATTTGACTCTTTCTGAGCAGGTGGCATCACAAGAAAATTTGAGTTAATTGAGTGAGATAGAGGGAAAGATTGTTAAAAGGGGTAGAAAAGGTAAGAAAAAACCTCCTCACTGCCTAAGAATTGAGAAGAAAGAGGAACCAGAAAAGAGGTGAAAAACTCCAACAGAGGTTGGAGTATGTCTCCAGCCAGATATGGAAAATCATTCTTAACTCTACATGATGAATTCCAAGCAGTCATGAAAAAATGCAAATTCCTTGCCTTAAAGGCAAAGGTAAAGCAGAACAGTTCTGCCTAATAATATCAAAAGACAGTTCAGGAAAAAAGAGTAAGAATTCCACAATTTACTTGCAAATAAATCTTGCCTATCAGCCACCTTCAGCAGATGCATGACTCAGACTATTTCTGACCTATCTGAGGCTTGGGCTAGAAGCTGTCAGGGTTGCCTTTGGCTGGATGCCAGGTGTCCACCAAGTTGCTCTGTTACTCCCCTTCTCAGCAGGACAGGACAGGGAGAAAATAAGATAGGAAAAAAACCTCATGTGTCAAGATAAAGGCAGTTTATGAAAGCAAAAGCAACGGCTGTGTACAGAAGCAAAGGAAAATGAAATTATTTTTTCTCTACTTCCCATCAGCAGATGATGTCCAACTACCTTGCAGAAGGAAGGCTTTCAGCAAGTGCTCTGGAAGACAAATGTCATAATAACAAATGCCGCCCTCCTCCTCCTTTCCCCTAGCTTCTATTGTTGAACACATTTCATACGGCACAGAATGTCCCTTTGTTTAGTTTGGGTCAGATGTCCTGGCTAGGTCCCCTTTCAAGTTCTTGCCCCCCACAGGCCTGCTGGTGAGGGGAGAAATTTGGGGAGACAGCCTTGGTGCAGCAGTAGCCAAACCACTGGTGTGTTGTCAGGACCTTTCTAGATACCCATACAACCCACAGCACTGTGAGGGCTGCAATGGGGAAAATTAACTCCATCTGAGCCAGAACTCCGTCCAGCCACATTGTCATCACCAGGAGATCTGCAGAGGAGTTGCTATGAGAGAGAGAAGCTCAGCTGATTAACTAATGCAAATTAGTATCACTTCATTATCTTTACAGAGCCCTGACAAATGTATATCAGCTGAAGATCTGGCTTATTCCATCTTGTTCTGCTTCAAGCAAACACACTCCTTTTATCTCTATTTTAATGCAAGGCACCTAATAAAACCTTCATTTTGATGCAAGTGGGCTGCATGAGTGAAAAAGAAAGCTGATAAGTTTCTCAACAGTTGGCAACAAGATCCTCAACTAATGAGTAAAAAAATCTGAATCATGGTCTTACTCTTCCGATGACGAATATTACTAGTAATTGATGTCAGTAACACAGGCCTTGGAGAGGGACTGGCTTGGGTGGGAGATCTAATTCTGCTGGAAGGAATTACAGACTCTAGGTCCATCTTCAATGAGCCATACAGAGAAATGCAGGCATTTCAATCAAAGCTCTCACCTGACTGATGTGAGCGGCACAGCTGCAACTGTTTAATACTGTGCTATTCCTTGCTGCATTCCCACAGTACCAACCTACCCTCTTCTCGATCCACATGCCTCTTCCTGAGAAGCCTTGCCAAGAACTAAGATAAGGAGGGCTTGGGCAACGTGGTCCCAAGTGGGGCTTATGTGACCTCCTGGCAACCACCAGGGAGTTTCATGCTGACAGCTGACATACTGACTGTACAACACATCAAGATGAGTTCCCTGGATATCTAGTAAGAATAGCTATGCAGTAAAGGGTGTTCCCAAAACAATTAATTTCCCTGTGAACCATATATGACATGCCAACATCCCATCCACATTCAATATTTAATTCTAGGACTCAGGCCGGGCTATCTGACAATGCGATAATGACCCAGGTGCCATGGGTAAACCACCAAGTGTTTCCTTACATCCTCAGGTTCCTAAATACCTTCAAAACCTGGACTCCAAATCCTCTTTTCTGCTCTTTGGAGAGATCTCATCCTTTTCTCCTTGTCAGAGACAATCTGCCACACTGACAGTTCACTTTGCAGTCCATTCTGGGCACAAGTAATGGCCCAGACCTAGAGAGCCATCATGCTAATTGCCACCATGAGCATGGGGAAAAAAGACAAGATCTAAGAGGCTGGCTTCACCCTTCTCAATTTCAACAAACATTTGCTATCCGGTGTGTTGTTCAATGTAAAAAAAATTTGAAGTGCTTACTATTAAGAGCCACTTCAGCTTCACAATTTCTTCTGTGTTCCCAAAGTGGCACAAGCAAATGCTCAGCTGGTTCTAAACATCTGCTGCAACCCCTCTGGTGCCCTAATTCCTAACACGAGACTTGGCAAAGCACGGGAGGCAACCAGCTCTTCCCCCATTGCAGAAAGCCAGGTGGTGATTGCTGAAGCAGCATCGATGCTGACGGAAGAATGAGTAAGGCTTCAGATAAATAAAATCTATGTTAGGATTTCAAGCATCCCACACCATAGAAGGATGCAGGAATCCTGCTAAAATGACACCATCCAGTTGATATTTTGCAGATATTTTTGAACTCCATTTCCTTATCACTTTTTTAAAGGCCAATTTCTTTGTTAACATGTAAAAGAGGATTTGAAAAGGTCTCACATCTATGTCCTATATGATAAAACAGCTAGTGGTTTGCATGACTGATTTAGAGATTGCTTCCATCTGCAGTATTCTAAATACCATGTCTCATTTCAGAAGAGAAAAGTGGCATAAATATGTGACTAAGTGACATAAAAAATTTGACACCTAAGGAATAGCATTTTCTGCATGATCTCAAACTCGATAGAAATGAAGCATATATTTTTCATGCTAAAAGATACTAATCTGAACATTCTGCACAAATGGGGCCCATTGACATTTACCTGAGAAAAAATGATACACAAATTCTATGTGAGGAAAAAATAAATGCATATTCCCTTCAAACATTGCCAGTGATCTAAAGTTGGTCTGGAATTTAATTTAATTGGAATTGGAAAGAGAAATTGGTTCCAGTTAAACCAAAATATTTTTGATGAACCCAGTATATGCAATAGGAGTTTTCTTTCCAAGAAAGTAGATTAGTAGAAAAGATCCAGGAGAAATTTTCACAGCAAAACTTTGTAAACAGAAGAAAACAGTAATTTGCTGTCTCATAGCCAAAGGGAGTCCTATGAGAAAGAGGATTATCCTCAAATTTGTTAGAATCCAGAATTCTCAGTTTTGACCCCTCAAATTGATGGCAGCATGTTATTAAGAATAAACCTGTATTTGTTGAAGAAACTACCACAACAACAACAAAACCTAAGCAGAAATAACTGTGAGTGTATCCAATATGCATATAGATTTGATTTTGTTTTTCACAAGCACCATCTGGAAAAGCCTCATCCACAAAAATGAAAGAACAAGGAAAAAAAAAGTGTTTTCTTCCCTGTATTTCCTTAACATCTGAACTTCATGAGGAGATGGGTCAAACTGAATGGCAACTTAAATTTTGCAGCAGCAGCACAAAACAAACACACACAAAGCTAAAATTGTGAATGTATTGTATCATCTCCTGTTCTTTGGTTTTGTTCAGATAAGCCTGGAGAAGTATTGCTGGATAGATTCTCAAATGCACATCTGCATGCCTTACGGTTGCTCTGGAGAGGTGCTTTCCCAGCCTGTTCAGAAACGTTTCCTCTCTTTCCTGCTGAAAACCTGACTGAGGATTACAATAGGGGTCTTGGCATTACTAACCAGAATGAAAGGATTGCTCTATGTGCTGGTAGTACTTGTAGTTTATGTATCCCAGAATGGTACTTCCCTTTCTTTCAGACCCACATGCAGCTCAAAATACATGATATTGTCAGCATATTCCCTGGAGAGTGGCTCTGTAGAACAGAATAGTTCAGTCGGTGATGCTGAGCTTGATGCACCCCTGGATGTGGGTGGCCCTCTGGGTTTCCAGATCACATTGTTGGTTTGTGCAGGGATCGCTGCCAACCAGCACCTCCAGATTCCCTCCTGCAGGGCTGCTCTCCAGCCACTTCTCTCCCTATATATACTTGTACCCAGCGTTACTTCATCCCAGGTACAGAATCCAATATTTGGACTTGTTAACTATCACGCCATTAACGATTGCTCAAGGCACCAATCTCCCTAGATTGGAGATTGGAGTCCTGTGCTCTCCATTCCCTATTAGTTCACTAGACTATATCTGGTTATGTGTAGCACTTTCCAGTTGTTCCCATTGAATGTGCAGATTTTTTCAGATTTTTTCTCCACTTCCTTTTTTCTGCCTTGCAGCATAACTATAGTCCTACTGTTTGTTTTTTTAGTATAAGCACCCTATCTGTAACTTCACCGAGACCACTGGTGAAAGCAAACTAGAAGAAAAAATCCTGCAGAGCTGCATAAATATATCTTCCCCTTTTGTAAAGAAAGTGCTGAAAAGTATTTCTTGAGCTCAGTTTTGCTTGCAGGTTAGGGTTCTTTCATCTAAACTATGATCTTGTAGCTGACTTGTGAATATAATGTTAAACATTGTGAAGAACCAGGTGTAAAATATTCACACTCCCATTCTACCCACAAATGCCATTATTCCACTGTAAAAAGAGTTACTTGGATCTGCAAAGAACAAGTTACATGATACAAGTCAGACAAGAAGAGAGTTTATGCAACTCATACTTTTCCAGTTACTTATGAATGTGTGGCTGAATTATCTGTTCCAGAGTTTTTCTGGGTGTTTAAGTTATGCTGAGTGCTATGTAGCTCCCTTGCTTCTCCTCACCCTTGTTCCTTCTAAAGAAAGGGGGGAAAGCAAAAATTATGAGATCAATTTTTGATGCTTCATTCATTTCCTCTTTGAATCCCCAGAGCTGGTTGCTGCTGGCTCCCACATCTTTTTAGCAAGTGCTTTTTCTGTCAAACAATGGAGTTCATCAGGTCTAGAAGAGCTACAAATATCTTATCTATCTAAGTATCTTATTTACCTCTGAGACAGAGGATTTATTGCTGGTATTAACTTTGCTAATCTCTCTTTCTTGCTGCCTCTTCTATTAATGATTGAAAGGTAACACTGCCTACCTTGCTTAATAGTTAATTTAAAAAAACCTGAACCTTCTGCAACATTTCTTATCCTTTATAAAATGTAATGATGGCAAATGTTTCCTGAAATTCAATTAGAAATTCAGTTTACAAAAATTCAATACCATTCATAATTGCAAATGGTTCAGGCATGCAATGGAATGAATTATTTTCTATTGTATTTCCTTTAAATCCTGGTTAACCTCTTGCTGCTTCTAAATTGGAATAAAAGCAGAGAGATGTAAAATGAGAGTACCCTCAGAATACCAATATAAGACTGAAATATGTTGCTGAGGATGCAACTTGCATATTAAAAAAATCACTTCAGTTGTGATGCAGAACTTGAAAGTACGGGAATAATTCAATAACGGTAATGAAATTTCATCTTCTTAAAATGTTATTAAATGTTATGTAAATCATTGTTAATTATATTCAGTGCTGAAAATACTGCTGTGTAGATACTGTTTCAGTGGCAATGAGCACAAGAAAGACAAAACGATGGTTTTTCTTGCTATACTCGTATTGGAAAAGGGGAACTTTGACACCTTTTGATGAGTAGAAAGATATTAAATCTGAAGGGAAAAGTCAGCCCTAGATAAAACAAGTTTTTGATCTGGCAACTTCTAAAAGGCAATTTGCACTTGATCTGACTCACATATTAAAAATATACTGTAGACAATTAATTCAAAGAGTAGTGGCTTTTCAAAGTCTTATTTTTGAAAGAACTAACACTCCCGGAATTAAATTAAAATGCACTTTTAGAAATACGCAAGTTGAAAGTGCTGTTATCTTTAATACTGGAGGCCATGCTACTCTCCTTCCTTAATTTTTTGCAAAAATCCTTGTTCAAAGGTCTGGAGGAAAAGTCTAACTCGATTGATGGGGCATTATTTTAGCCTTTTTTCATAAAGGCATTTGAGCACGTGCTCAATTCTCATTTAAATCAATGAGAGTTAAGTGTTTTGGTCCAGGGCAGGTCTGTGTTTACTTCCTTTCATGAGTCACCCTCAGTCTTCAATAATAAAAGAACTCTAGAAGTAACTATTTCATATTTTTAAAAAATAGACAAAACAGTCTGTAGCTGTATAAACACTTAATTTTTTCCCTGAAGATTTTTGTGTAATTAGAATTTGCAGTACTTGGTGAAAATTGTGTAAGACAGTGGAGTAGGAGAAAGAGTGTTTCCTTATTATTTGAGGTGTGATAGAAAAATTGCTGCAAATACTGGGTGTGAGGACTGCAGGGCTGTGCAGTGCTCTGCTGAGGCACATGTAGGGCCTCTGCTTCCACCTGGAGGGGAATCAACTACCAAACAAATACTGTCCCCGGAAAGGAACCAAAACGCTCTCCCCCACAACACTACATTAGTCCTCCACTTAGTACACCAAGAGGCAAAACAAATAAGGCATGAAAAAGTGCAGTATTTTAAGGAGAGTTGCAGTAGGAGGAGATATTAACAGTCAAGATTAGGAAAGTAGAATAAAAATTTTAAGGGCACTTCAAATATTCACTGAAGCTGGAAGGCTGAGGCTGCTCAACTTGCAGCTCTCATTAAAGCTTACACCAAATGCAATGAGCTCAGAATTGTAGCTGAGGGCCCCAGTTGAGGAGAGCACTCAGTCAAATCCTTAAGTGTTTTGTTGATGAGGGCTAGGTTGAAGGATGTGCTTGATGTGCAGGTGCCAGTGCTCACAGGAACAGAATTGAAAATGCATGTCTCACAAGGACTGCAGTGAGAAGTTTCACATTTGCAGAGGTTCTGCTGGAAGAACCTTCTGCAAACATGGTTTGCAGAAAAGCAACATAAGCAGTGGCATGACAGTGACAGGAAAAATGATGTATCATTTAAATAAATACATAAAGCCACTTATCATCTGCTCTACCTGCAACCCCAATTGAGAGAAATTCAACAGAATACTGGCATCGTGTGGCAAGTTGAAAACACTTTAAGTTGACTATTCTTTTTTTGTCCTTGGACTAATACAGAACATGCTGTGCTGTATGGCAGGAAAACAACCATTGCCTTGAGCTTATTAACAAATCATGAGGAACAGATAGTTTAAAAAGTATCTGTTGGACAGAAGAGGTGAAGGAAAATTGATGTAAACTATGTCTTGGCACAAAAGTACATGGGCCACTTTAGCATGTGTGAAGCTATTTTACCTTCTCTGCCTTCTCTATGACAAGAACTGACCCAATGGCACAAACAAAATGTGTCCTTAAAATGCTGAACATGCACAGAATAGAGTAAGCAGTACCTGTATCCTTAAAAGCATTTAAACAGTCACTTTTCAGGAGCTATTGGCTAAAAACCACAAAAGTTCCAGGGAGCTGTAGCCATGGCAGAGTCCCCACTGCTGTTTGAATACCTACAGCACTGCACTGCAGTTGACCACACTACTCTTCTCTTCTCTTCTCTTCTCTTCTCTTCTCTTCTCTTCTCTTCTCTTCTCTTCTCTTCTCTTCTCTTCTCTTCTCTTCTC
>VXBC01008020.1:980587-1121526 GCA_013399945.1 Ploceus nigricollis | reverse complement strand
CTCTCCTCTCCTCTTACACACACACACACACAGACACACACATGCACATGCCCCCACATGCACAGACTCAGAGTGAATCCTGCACTCGGCATCATCCCGACTTCAACAGGACAGGTGCTCTCACAAAAGAACTGGTGCTGCTCAGGGTCTTCAGTCGTGGTGTTGGAAAAAAGGGAATTGTTTATGAATGAAGAATATCAAATCAAATGGACTCCAACCTTCTCCATAGTGTGGACTGCAGCCATTAGTTTGTTATATAAAATATTGGCACTGCATTACATTTGTACCAGCACCATGTATGGGAAGAGTGAAAAGGACTTTTGTAATGGAAATACAAGACTAATAGGCAATTTTTAGCCTCTGCATTTGCAGTATGAAGCTTTTCCAACTAAGTACCAGGATTATCAAGTTCCTTGAAGGAATTTCTTTCAAGAAAGCAGCTGCCAGTCGTTGAAATCTAATAGCATAGTGCTTTAACTTGGAAGATACATGATGCCTTTCTACAGCTTAAGGGCAGTACAAGGGTTTTACATTCATATTTTTGGATCCATTAATTTATCTTAGATCAAAGAAGTCAGCTAGTTATATGCCCTTTGGTACTAAGTAATCACTTCTATATCTCTGTGATATTAGATAGGATGCTGTACTTGGAAAAAACACATTGCATACACTACTGATGCTATAAAGCTGGTGAATCCTGATAAGAAGTATTATTGTTTCCTTTTTTTTTGTCTTGGTATGAATGAAAAGCCCTTTTACATTCACTTAAAAATACCTACTAGTTCAGAAAGAAATGCATTCACTTTTGACTACCTTCTTTAGATCTGTGATTAGGTGATAAGGCAGAGACATACAAGCTAATATATTATTTGTTTGCAATTAGGGCAACATTAATTTTTCAGCACTCTTTTTTAGTGAGAGCACAGCTTCAAACTTCTCAGCTTGATGACAGTAAAGCAGTGATACAGACTGCCAGCTATTCATCTTTCAAGGATTACCTATGAGAAACCGTGCTGAGGCAAAATATCAGTATCTAGTTTCAAATTTCATCTCCCAGCTTTCAGATTTTGGTTGGGCATGGTTCTATCATTTCTACAACTCAGTAGATCTTCAGAGTAGTCTCCAAAGAGTAAGCATGTCAAATTACACAGCAGTTTAAGCAGACATTGTTCTGTTAGGGGCCAACAGCCTCTTCCTTAAATTCCTGGGAAATGTACCATCATAGTGTTCCATCTTACCTTTTCCAGACAAAAACTTTTTGGAGCTTTGCTTTTTAATGTAGAGACAATTCCAGTTTCATGGAATGGTTTTAAAAGCCCTAAATGAAACAAAACCCATGTGTGAAATTTCATTACTGGTAAAAAAACTGAGCTGTGCTGAGATGGACTGTTGGCTGCAGTTACTATATTGAATCTAGCTAGTCTCCTCTGAGAAAATGAGGATAGATACTGTCAATAAAAAGAAACTGTGAATTGTGCTTTAGCTATTTGGGGCATGTTTAAAAGCAATCGACACAGCTGGTACAATAGAAATGCTAATGGTGGCTATAAACCACAGTTCAAAGAGATACATCTTCAACAAAATCAAGCACCTGCAAAAGGATATGAAAATCTAATTAGATGCTTATATTTTTTTTTCTTTATTTAGGTGTTCACTAGCCTGCTTGGGGTACTTCTGCAGTCAGTTCAGGTTTGCCTTAGCTGCTGCTGTCATCAGCATTAATTAGAGATGTTCATTTTGCTCCTACTCAGCAAAACCACAATAAAGTGTAGTCTAAGATGTGTCTCCACAACTGCAGTTGTTCACATTTTGCTACAGTGATATTAACAGTGTGCAGCTGCTGTGGGCTGTAAGATGCCTTTGTCCCAATCAGTTTCTGATTAGATGGCCATGCATGATTAGCTGAAGACTGAACTGTCCAACAGAAAAGCCAGAGCAGACACTTCCTTGAGATGCCTTTGTGTCACTTGGTGTTAATAATCGTATCCTTGGTATTTACACACCCAGTTTGTCTTTACAGCTTTTATCAAAGCTTTCATCTCATTTCCCAGCCTAACCCATATTTCTTCCCCTCTGGAAGATTGAATGAGGACAGGGACATTGCAGAACAGCTACTTGATTTGCTTACAGCAGTGTCCTCAAAGCCATCATTTGATGGCCAGGAACAGCCTGGTCTTTTATGTTACAAAACTAGGGGGTTTCCCCCCCTTTTTTGGAGGATTTGGAGAAGGGCCAAAGATTTGTAGAGATTCTGCTCTAAGGTGACAGAATTCTGTGGGCTGTTATCAGAAAAGCAGCTTCCTGCTGCTGCTAGCACTCATTTGTAACAGAAAAATGTCCTTGCCTTCAGCTAAACCATAGAGCATTGCACACTGGGAGTAAAAAGAAGAATGCTCTAGAGGAACAAAAACAAGAAGAAAAAATATAAGAGTTAATTATCCAAACACAAAAAATAATACAAACTTATTTTTTATTAGACTGACCAGCATGCTGAGCTCTGAACTGAGTAAACCAGGGCTTCAGCCAGGGGCTGCAGAAGGCAGAAATTGAGCTTTACTGCTGCTCATGCCATGGGATGCAGCTGCAGGAAAATCAACTGAGCACTGTGATGTTCTCATGTGGGTGAAGATGGACCTGTTTATACCCAAGTTAACTGGATGGCTGGAACTAGAGACACAGGGTGGGACCTCTACAGCAGAACCTCCACAGAGAGGTACCACATGGTAATGGGATGTGGCTTTGCTGCAGACACGAAATGCTGGAAACACCAGGAAACACAGCAGGAACACGTGGACAGCATTCAGCATGGCAGTGATTGCGAGTGAGCTGGAGATGTGCACTGATGTGAACAGGCACGTTCCCCTAAGCCACCAAATTAACAGGATACACAAAACTTGAGGAATTTCAAAGGAGTGGAAAATGTGGCATGCCCTTGCTAGAAAGCCAATGAAGACCAAAAGCAGACGTGCTGTTCAGACATTAAAACATCTAGAAAACTGTACCTGTAAGTTTTTCTTTTTTCCACAAGGCTGAAATTTTAGACAATGCAATGAGAATGCAAACTTACACACAGTTCAGCTACAGAGAATTTTTTATCAGTTCCAGCTCCAGCAGAAATGTTTCAATACACACCCACAAGGAAATGCTTGGAGCAGTAAGAATTGAGGCTGTCATTCAAAAAATCTCTCACTGCCAATTCTGCTGAGTACCTTCACGTGATGGGGAAAAAACACCACAGGAACTGCTAAAGATAGAGAGTTGGGAAAGACAAAGACCTTCACAAGAAGGCAGAGCAGATGGATGGACTTCAAAACAGTCTTCATTTCCCACTGCTGAGAAATGTTAAAACTTAAAAATCACTCCTCCACCTCTGCTCAAGGTTTTAATTTTTTTTTTTCTACAGAAGAAATTAATCTTACTGACTTATGCAGTTACTTGTTTTCTGAAGAAGGTTAATGGGACCTCTCAGCTTTTGTTCTCCCTGTCACATCTGCTGATGTCATTGAGAAGAAGAGCCTGCAAGGTCTAACACCTCTGTTTTGAACCACATCTACAACAGACGCATAGAGACATCCCTGTTCCCACATCACCTTGTTTATGCCAAGCAACAGGTCTCCAGGGGTGATCTGGACATTTGCCTTCCTGTCCAGAAGAGGAAATTATAGTCCCAAACAGTTTCATTGAGAAAAAAATTGTGGCAGAGGTGCATTGCTGAAAAATGGATAGGAGGAATATTTTGAATCCTGACAGTTCTCAGCTAGATAGAAACCTGACAGCTCCTTTTGGGAAAAGTTTTAAAATCATCATAAAATACTTCAGGCTGGGAAGGACCCTCAGAGGCATCTGATGTTACCCACAGCTGAAAGCAAGGCTAACTTTAGTGTTAGATCAGCTTCTTCAAGGCCTTTTCGAGTTTGGAAAATTTCTGGGAGTGGAGGCACTACAGTGTCCCTAAGCAACGTGTCCCTGTGTTTAGACAACTTCATTGTGAAATTTTTTTGGTGGTGGTGGTGGGGTTTTTTATTTCTGGGTTTTGGAGTTTTTTTTGCAAATGTAGGGGCTTTTTCCTTTTTTTAAATATGAGGGAGTAACCTGGAGAGCAATTTAACACTGACATAGGCCATAACTTAAGAACTAATAAGTTAACCATCTGTGTTCCTCACTGCATACAGAAAGAATTCAGTTTCTCAAGAGGACTGTGGAAAGGTTATGAAGGACCTCTTGTAAACTAAGGAGAAATTCTCCCCCTTTGTGATGGGATTTTCCAAATACACTACAGTGTTACATGTCAACAAAAGGCCTCTGCATTCTTGTGCACAAGCCAGCAAGGCTGCTGTCAAATCATACAAGCTTTCTTAGGAAAAGCTTGGGAAAAGCCTGTCTTAGCAAACCAGCTTAACACACAAAGAGACACAACCTCTGCTCAGGCATCGGGTCTGGAGGGGCAGCAGTCAGGTGCTGAAGAACGACCTCAGACTTTCTGTTCTGTGTTAGCCAAGGATCTTCACCCAGCAGCACGAGCTGACCCTTACAGTCAGCTCTATTCCCTTTTCCTTTGAAGCAGGATGATGCCAGCACAGCCTAAATAAGTCAGTTCTTAAACTTTTCGTAAATCAGAAGAGGAATTCAGCTGTTGTGGAAACAATAACTTATCAGTTAAAGAACACAATGAGATTGATGGCAGGGAAGCCCAAATGGCCTTGATGGGAGGGAAACCCAAAAAACCCCCTCTCAATTCATCCCAGTGAAAGGACAAATATATCATTGGGCTAAGCAGACCTAGGGTTAACAGATGTCAAAATGTCCTACCTCTGATAGGACTTTCATACTTACAGCTCTGACTTGGGTCCAGAGTGTCTGGAAAACACGGGTGAAACAAACATAGCAGGTGCTGAACAACTGAGTCACAGAGCAGAGAGCTCAAAACACTGTGGTCACCTCAGCACACTGATACCACCACACAAAAGGACATTCAGTACTTTTTCTTCTCTTTTTATGACTTGCTACAGGATAACAAAATTTGTTTTATAATGCAGCACCCTAATAGCTTTGGAGGCTGATTAAATGCTTTATTTCTGTGTCAGCTATTAATTTATCCCAGAGTTACCCATGGCTTTATGTTTCAAATCAATAGAGATTATCTGTTAAATAATCTTTAAGGAGATGGATAAGCAATGCAGCACTACAGCTCCCAGAAAACGGTTTTATCTCTTATTAACTCAGCAAAATCATAACAGGCTTTCAAGGTATGCAGGGTGAACTTTTTAAACCAAAAGGGGAGCATTGATTATCTGAGGGCATTTTATTATGAACAACACAATGATAACTAACATCATACCAGTGACCTCAGGAAAGAATAAAGAAATTGAATGTCACAAAAGCAAAGGCATCCAGAAGGGCACTCTTCTTCCTCCACTCCCCTCACCCAATATTTGGGTTTTGTACAGAGCCTTTCATGCAAGAGCAGATATGGAGGCCAGTCATAGGGAAGAGAAAAGACATAGATAACAAAGCCACTCCAGGACTAGGTCCACTCAGGATAAAGAATATTTTACAAGGAAATGGAATGGAAGGAGGGGTTGCAAAGATCTGACCCATCTTTATAGTCTTTGTGGTGCCTACATAGAACATCTGAAACTTTTGCTCAGGGAATGAAAAAGTCTTGCAAGATCAACTAGTACACAACTATCACACTTCCTTTCCCCCTAAATAGTTCAGCTGTGGCCGTTTAAAAAATATAATGTGAAAGATAAAATAAGTCAGACATTATTATACTTTTATGATAGTATATAATATGTACTGTTCAAAAGTTTTCTGGACTTCTGTTGTGCTCCCATGATGTTAGTGCTGCACAGTTCTACAAGAAAGTTGCAGATAAGCAGCTATTTTGGTACAATAATATGTAAAAGAACCCATCTTCCCATTCTCTTCATCCTTTTCCTCTTAGATCTGTTCCTGGCTCCTCATTCCCTAACCTAAATTCCCATGAGGTATATAAAACCACAGAATAATAGTCACAAGTTCTGATAAATACCAGATTTGAGGGGGTACTGCTTCACCCTCAATATTTCCAAAAGTGGTGAAGAAACACATTTGTTATAACTGATGTCATCCACTGCTTCTGTAGGCAGTAGCAAAGGCCTTAATGAAGAATCCAAAATATTTTTTTTATTGTTAACGGTGCCTTAGACATGTTCAGCTTTCAAACTTTCAAAATGTATTTATACCAAGTTTGCAAACAAAGCCACACTGTTAGAAAGATCAGGAGAGTAGGAATGGCCTGAATAAATGAGAATGGGCAAAAGTCACAGGAATGACAATTTAAGGACGTTCAGTGAGAATTATGTCAGAATGCAGGACTTTGTGCATGCATTGTGTGTACATGAACCCAAGACCTGGGGCATGTAGGGAAATCCTTCCTCTGAAAATTTCTGGTTTTTATTGTGTATGAATATAATGGCTAAGTCACTTAGATAGCAGCTTGTGAATGATTTATCTTGTTTCTAATTATTGACAACTTCAATCAGACATTTTGCTATTATTTAACATGGTATTTGCCAATAATTAGTGCCCAGTTCTTTTTTTCTTTCCTGAGCACAAGCAACATCAGCTCCTCAGCAACCAGAGCAGTCAGACTGATATTTCCTCCCCTTCCCACCCTCTTCAGGAGTAACCTGTCACACAAACAACAATTTCGCCAGAGGACTGCTGATACAACCTCACATCAGTGTAAAGGTCCCTGCAGGGGAGCCCAGGCACCACAGACTCTGGAGACTGACTTTCAGCTCTGATGAGACAACAGAGCCTGTAACGAAGAGCGAGAAGGAGATGGATCGAGATGGACTGCTGGGAAGGTGACAGTGTGGTGTCTGCACCTGCTGCACTAACAAGCTGGTGCCTGACTAGGATATCAATGAGTGTGCAGATAAAGGTGATCCAGCAGGTGTGATTTATTGGGATTCTCTACAATGACACGGTTCTTCCAGAGAATTTATTATAGGAACTAACAGGACCTAAGGAAAGGTCCTTTTACAAATTTTTATGTTCCTTTTCTTTTAATAACCAAGCTTACTAGAAATCCCTGAAGACCTATCCCATCAAATCTGCTGCTCTTTATAACATGCTGAAGACAGAAGTACCACTATTTACCTTTAGACCATATGGAAAACCCTAAAAAAGCCCTACATCTTCTATGAGGAAAACCAAGGCCCTGCAAAGTAAAGAAACATCAGCTGCAGTCTCAAATCTAAATTTCTGGAAAATCTAAATGCCTTCCCTAGGTACCTCTAATAGGCCATGTTTTCAGATTTACATTTCTGTAAACTGTGAGTCTACATGAAAACTCAGCATCAGCTTAGGGAAAATAAGGTGCAACTCTACATGGAAAAATCCAACTTTCCTCTTGTAAATGCTGACGGTAAGCAGTCCAACTCTCCAGTTCCTCACCCAGCTGCATGTGTACTTGGTAAGTAAATACTCTTTTACTGCTCAATTTCCCTCCTTCCTTCCCTCCAACCACATCCCATTCACTCACAGCTTTAGTGTTGGTGGGTATTGCCCTACCTACCTTTTGCATTTTTCCTGAGAAACTACCCAATCTTATGACATCATTAATTCAGTTGTAGGAACCTCAGTTCATAAAGCTGCTTAGTAGATGGATGCTCAGTAGGACTCAGCCCTGCTGCTGTCACCCATAGCTTTTGTGAGTATTTAGCTGTAGATATAGCACTTTAACTACTACCTTTCCAAACACCTTGTAGAAGCAGGAACACTAATGAGACTTGAGCTTCCTTCTTAGCCCGTGAGCCTGTTAAGTTACAGCATCTTCAAATGATTGCTAGGAAAAAAAAAAAAAACAACACCTCATATTCTTCAAGGATGAATATTTAAGATGTTCAGCAATAGATTGGGCCACAGAGCTCTTTCTATGCCCAGTCTGGTTGAATCCAGTCCTAGAGTGGTGTCCTTATGCCAAAAGTCCACAGAGGACCTTATAGCATGGAGGATGTGTAATTCCCTATTCCCTCTCAGAAGCCCAACTCCCGTACAATTCATGGAAGAGGAGGTGAGGAGGTGCAGTTTCAGCCTCAGGTCTTGGGCTTAGATTCCTCCATTTTCAGCCTGCCCTTTGATGAGAGCACCTGTCCTTCACTCTCAATCCCTCTTTCTTCAGATCTTCTCAGGTCTAATATTGCAGATGGCAGCAGGCAGGGCAGGTACTGGGGCTCAGGAAGCCACATGAGAGTACATGGAGAGCAGGGAAAGAACTGATTTGGGAAGTGGGAGGACCCAGAAACACATGAGTGTTTGTCAGCACTGACACAGCAGTTGCAGAGATGGATTTGCCACAGAGCAAGAGGAATGATTTCCTATGGCAGGGAGTAGTTAAGTAACACGCACAAATTTTGGGTGGGGAAGGAGCCTGAACACTAAACAATGTGAAGTATTGGAATGAAAATTTGCAATGGCATAAAACCAAAATGCTACTTGCCAAAGGAGCTGTTCTGATTTTCTCTACTTATCTCAGGAAAAAACTTAAGGAGTCCACTATTGCTCCAGCATGAGAACTCTGGCAGCCTTCAATACTATCAGGTGATTGTTTGGCACCTTGACTAATATTGACTTTCTTCTGCCTTCCACAAACAAATAGATGTTATTTTCCACTTATCTCTCTTTATTCCTCTTTTAGAATCTGTTTTCAAATAGAAATCTGTCATTTTTTCCTAGCGAATTAAGAACTCATACATGCAAGTTATTTTGACAAGAACAAACCTACCACAAAAATCTTATTTGCAAGAATTACAGTTCTGAGATACAGTGAGTCTTGCTACCTCAAATTTTTATGAGAAGTGAATGTTCAGCTATCACAAGGCCATTGCAATGTGCCAGAAACCTACTGACAAATAAAGCTGATGTGGGTTCCCATCCACTCAGGCATTAATCGTTTGCAAATGACAGAAACTAGACAAGCATCTCAGGTGGAGCCCATTTTACCTAATTTAGACATTCAAATTAGTAGTTACATAAGACTGCTAGCAGTTCCATCCTTTGCAGTCAGTAGAAAGAAATAACAAGTGAAAACCCATGTAAAACACACCAGACAAACTTCCCTGTAGATGTGCTTGTTACCTAGTCATCTAGAAAACTCAGGCTGACCAGAAAACTAAATGTTGTGGACTAAACGAAACATATGAATCCCAGCAGGAAAGGGGAAGGCAACCACCAAGCAATATACTCTAATTATAGAGATCTTCTGCCTATTTGTTGCATATCTTTGTATTTGTGAGAGCTGAGCTGCAAAGGGAAGGAAGTTTCAACATCCTCCATGGTTAGGATCCTGGAGGATGTGTGAACTGCAATGGAAATGATTAATTTATACAATCAGAGATCTGTTCTGGAGCTAGCAGCACTCACTGATAAGCTATTTTTTAGGAGCTGAATGGCAAAATTGGGTCTTCAGTCTTGCACGGAGGCAGGTTCATTCCCTTGCCCACAGTGCACTTCTTGTATGCGATTTTCAATAAACACATTAAAAAAGCGCCCCCTGAAAAACAATTGATTTGTGCCAAAAGGCAAGGGACATCACTAATAGAGCTGCCTTTATGACACAGAGCAGGGGCAGAGTAGCTGAAAGTCCCAGTACTACTCACACTGAGAGATGGCAGTCACCTCTCCTGGGCAGCACCACTGTCAGGCTGAGCCCCGTCAGAAATGTGGAGAGGACACTGCTCACTTCTGACATTGGAGAGAAGACATTTTATAAACTATCCTATTTCCTCCTTGTCTTCCAAAGGAGTAAGAGGGTTAGCAAGATCATCCTCTGAAATAAGCCAGACTCTGAAATATGTGGTCTTTCAGAGCCCTCCAGGTTGGTGAGGGCTGTCATTTAGGAGCAAGGCTGAGCTTTGAATGAGAGCTATTTACTGTCCCATGGGGAGACACAGACTGGTCTTCTCTGCTGTAACTTAAACACTTGAAAGCACAAACAATTTTTTACATTTAACTTCATGTTCAGAACACATCAACAGCTGCATCTCATCCCCGGGACTAACACACAAAAGTCTCAATTCCAGGAATACTTCTAGAAATACTACCCAGGCAATCCTCTGGTTGTAGAGCAGTATCAGCAGCTGCTATTGAGGTACTCATTTCCTAAGGTCTGCAGTCTCCTCCTGCCTCTCCTCTTTCCCAGCTTGCCCCAGCCATTATTTCCCTCTGCAGACTGGTGAGAAGCAGTAACAAGATTAGTGCTGCTTGAAAAGAGTGCAACTACAGAGACGAAGGATCATTTCACTGATCAGTGGGCTGTAATTTAGAAACAAAGCTGGTAATATCATACCAAAAAAACCCCAGACAATCCAAACCAAAACTCTTTTGCTATGAGGCATATTAATTTATTATAAAATTACCACTTAAAAGCTGGGATTTCACACTGACCAAATTACATTAAAATTAAATAAATTACCCCAGGAAAAAGATAGTAAACATGTTTACATTCAACTTATTTGTATGGTTTATATGGCAACTAAGATATAAAATTTGTAGAGAAAGGATAAGAAAATATTTTTTCAAAGCCTCAAAATAGATCCTTAAGCTTTATACACACATTATTTTACAAGAACAGATCTTGCTATTAAATTCTGAATTTGAAAAAGTGCCACTTCTGTGTCTAGATGGCACAGAATCACAGAATAAGCTGTGTTGGAAGGGTTCCACAAGGATCACTGAGTCCATCAATGTTCTGCACAGCATCATCACCAAGAGTCACACCCTGTGCCTGAGAGCATTGTCCAAATGCTTCTCAAATTCTGTCAGGCTGGTACTGTGACCCCTTCCCTGGGGAGCCTGTTCCAGTGCCCAACCACACTCCGTGTGAAGACACTTTTCCTGATATCTAACCTAAATCCTCCCTGACACAACTTCAGGCCATTCCCTCAAGTCCTTTCTCTGGTCACCACAGGNAGGCTTTTATTTGTCAAGGTCTCTGCAGAGCCTTTCTGCCTTCAAGGGAGCCAGCAGCTCCTCCCAGTTTTGTATCATCTGTGAACTTGCTCAGCATCTCTCAGTTCTGCCTCCAAGTCATTTATGAAGATGTTGAAAAGCACAGGGTCTGAGGAGCCCCATGGAGCCCCTCTAGGGATAGGTCACCAGTCTATGTCACCCCATTCACTGTAACCCTCTGTGCCCAATCTGTGGGCCAGTTGCTCACCCATTATGTGTTTATTGTGGGCTGGACATTTTGTCCAGAATGATCCTGTGAGAGACAGCAGCAAGATATTTATGACACTTGCTTTAAAGTGAATGCTTTAACTGGTATTAAGAAGAGAAAAAAAATGTCCAAAAGTTTAAGTTTCCATCAGAAGTTATAAGGCTTGATTGTTTTACTCTATTTTGCAGAAATCACATTTTCTACTAATCCTTTGCTTCCTATTAAAAATATTTTAAACATTTCCAGATTATTACTTAGATATTTTAACTAAATGTGAAGAAATCCACTGGTGCTGCCTCAAAACCAGGAGGAAAGGATTTTCCCTGGTTTCTAAGGCAATTAATACTTAGATCACAATCCAAAATCTAAAACAAAACTGTAAACCATTTTGAATAATAAGAATACTGAACTGCTACAGTTCTGCTCCAACACACAAATTATATTGGCCATTTAGCACAACTTTGATGCAGGAGCTCAGCTCCAAGTCAAGATTATTATCAATCCCAGCAACTGCAAAGTAATGCAATTTCAGGAAATATCAGGCAATTTCTCTCCAGCCAAGAAGCTCATCATATGTCCTACCTCAAGCTGTGCTCATGAGGTCCCTGCAAACAGAATTTAGCCTGGGGCGCTTGTGCACCCAAAGGGCCATGCAGACCTGAGGCTTAGGGGTACAGACACGCTGTCTCAGTGGGGTTCAGCTGTTACACACACTAAAATGGGGCTCTTCAGCTTGGCTGCTGTGCAGTGAAGTGACTTCAGTACAAAATAGATAGGCTTTGAGGGCCACAATTGTGAGCAAGCAATGATTTGTATTTCTTCTCAAGGGTAGAGAATAGCTGTCAGTTTTTCAGCTCAAAGTGGTTGCTGTCATCTAGGAAGTCATTCATTGTTGAGGAGATCAAGTAATTTCCTAAATATCTGCTAAAAATTCCTTTCTTTCTCCAGGGATTTAATCCATTTGATTTACTAATTCCTTATACAGAAGTAAAGCACTTTTTAATGATGAACAAAGATGACAGAATACAATTTTTATCTAATAATACTAAAGTGAAGGGACTTAAACATGCTTTTGAAGCTGAAATCTCTACTAAAAAAATTATAGTGAAAAATTCTCACTAATTCAATGCTGCTTTTTTAGTACACTGCAGTCTTTATTTATTTATTTATTGTAGAAAGAATGGGTTCACAAATAGATAGCAAATCTCAGAAAATTTTTAGGAACAGGTTAGAGAAATAGTCATCATAAAATATCTGCTGAGCTTGCACAAGTGGGATGAGATGACTCTTGGGGAATCTTTTCAATACTCCATCTCCTTTTGAATGTACTTAAAAATTTGGCACATCATAAGAAATTCTTCTAGCCCTTACAAAGGACGTAGTAAGATGACTCTAATCAATAACACTCTATTCTCGCAACGCCAGACAGAATATTACAAGAGAATGAAACCAAGGAACATGGTTTATTAAAAAAGAAAAGAAAAAAAATTGGACTAACAGCACAGGAAGACACTTGAATTAATAAAACGATTTTGCTTTTTCTTCCAGCAAGAGCAGAATGATTGAAACAGTGAATAATTCCATAAATGTGTCAAAAAACAAGAGGGGAAACAAGCCCTACAGATATTCTAGGAAGCTCCTAAAACCTTTATCATCTAAATGTACACAGCTTGCCATACTAAGTTTTTTTTCAGTTGTGTTTTAATTCAAACACATTTATGGATCCATCCCTCCAAGAAGGACTCAGTGTACCTTAGTTCACTTCCCTGGATCCCTGCCAGATCTTTTCAACCTCATCTCAGATTTTCAGTCAAAACTCCCGTACAACCCACAACTTCTGGTCCATATTCTACTGGAGGAAAAAAATGTACTTCTTTAAAATGACACACTGTCTATGTCTCTCAGTGGAGACACAAGATGTCTTGTGAATCTTCTACAAGCCAGGATGGTCAGAATCACAAGTCTTGGGTCATGATTTTTAAAATTTTCTTTACAGCTTCTTGGCGAACAAGATTAAAGATGATGCACTAATTATTAATCTGGGAACAAACATAAACAATCTTGTTTAGATTACAGATAGAAAAGACACATCCCCTGGCTGACACCTTCAATGACACTTTTCAATATTTGAGCACAACTTGGAACATGAAAATACCTCTGTATTGCCATTTATTCCTTCTTACATGTGTCAGATTAACAATATGCTTTAAAATAGGTCAACAACCAGTTGACAGGGACTTCAAGAGTCTCATTGTCCCTATGATCAAGATCAGAATAAAAAAAGTCTTACCCTAAGTTATTAGATAAGAAAATTGAGATCAGAATGAGTAATTGACAATCATTTTTAAAATAATAAATATGCTAAACAAGCTGACAAAAAAAAGATTATGAGGGAGGGAAAGTGGAAACATATCTCAGTGACAGTCCTTCACAGCAACACTAGCTGGTCTGATTGAGACGCTCTTGAATATTTTCTGTCATGTGTAAGGCAAATTATCCTTCCATCTCTGTAATCATTACTTTAGTCCTCTTTGTCAGAGAACTAAATAGTTACATAAGCCTCGCGATTTTCAAACCTTATTTGATGATTTTTGGTTGGCAGAATCCTTTGTAGCCTGTATAAATTCTGTGTACAAGAAAGTTTTAGCAGTCTTGATAGCACCAGCACTAGAGGGAAATGGAGTCTCCATGCTGCTATGCAATACATGTTCACCTTCTTCATTAAAAACAGACAGGCAGAACTATCTGCACTTTGTACCATAGCTCCTCTGATGAATTTGGATGACAAACACTACCAAACAGTGCATTTCAACCCATGGATTGCCTCATTGAGAAGGATCTGACTGGCTCCTCACCTGGTGCAAGTGACAGCACCATGCCCATGGATAACAAGCCCCAGAACATCATGCACCAATCTCCCCAACAGAATAAGCAAACAGTGCATGGGTACATATAAAGTTCACAAAAGTAACTTTTTCATGTATTATTTTCAATAAGCTGCATTCTTTTTCACTGGGTGCCTCCAGCTGAAAACCCTAACAACGAGAAATCACATCTAATACTTTTATATGTATTTATGACAAAGGATGACATTCAATATTAAACACATACCTTGCTGCTATTTTATTTGCTTTTTCCACTTGATAATAACCATGGTAGGTTACAGGGAAAAAGAGATTTAAGGTAAAAAAAAAATCTATAGCTCTGCTGCCCAGAAGTTCCTACTTCTAACCACATGACTCTTAATATTAAATATTTTTTCATTCATCTTTCAAAAGATTTTAAACTGTTTCTATTTTTCTAACCTGATTAGGATGTGTTGCCTGAAAATCCTGACTTGTATGTTAAATTGAACTGTCAGAGACATTTTATAGCTGGTATGTGATAACTTTAATGAAGGAGGTGGCTATTCCAGTTCAAAAGCAAGATTTATTTCCCAAAAAACTGAAGCACCTGTATTTTCAATTGGTATTATGTAGCACTTATACCAGTATTCACAACACAAAAATTCTGAATTCCTCAGGTAACTTAATCTTCTTGTTAGTGTCCATTCTTGCCATACAAGCACTGACTTGCCTGTTAGACAATCCTATTTTTTAGAGAAATGGTATTGTCCGAAGAATGTAACATTTCTATTAATGTGAATTAGTAGGGATGTTATGTGAATGACAGTAACCAGAATAATGGGTTATGTGACTAAACAGTGACAACAGGTTATACTCAGTACAGCAGACATGGACTGCATTTCATTTGCCAGGACTCCTTGTATCAGCAAAGTGCAGGAGCTGCTTTGGAGTTACCCAGCTGTGGCTGTTACATGCTCAGCTCCTGCTTGCTTGGCATCATCAGTATTAACCACAAAGCTGGTATTCCACTTATTTTGTAATGCTCTTTTTTGAAGTACACCATATGCCAACTAACATCTCATAAATTACCTTGTTATTTTCAATCTGTATTTGCCATTGTGTCTTAAATTTTTAATATTATACGCTCCCAGCAAAGTGAGTTTGAGTCAGCAGAGTTGCTCTGCTGTGATTGCACCTGATGGACCCTGTAAAATGGTGCTTCTCCCAGAAAATGGAGACTGCCTTGGCTACCACAACAACCATTGTGGTGTCTGACAATGAATTTCCTACTCCTTTCAGTTTTAAAGAAGTACCTCTCTATCCTGTCCACTGTAACCTCTAAATTGGTGGTTAAGATAATCTTCAGGACTACAGCCAGGAATACAGGGGCTAAGGAGAATTTTGAACCCAAGACTTCTTTCTTTTAATATCAAACTTTTGAATGTATATAAGAAGTAAGCAGTACTGCCAAATATCTATCCTTTAAAAGAAAAGGGTAAGCCTTGCCCCCTATTAATGAATAATCATAGTCATGCTCTGAGAAGAAGGCTACAGATGGGGTGACCAGATCAGAAGGAAGGGCTTCCATATAGCTATTTGTGAGCTGTCTGCTCTGGAATATCAATGTGGGTCTTCAAACTACATTTTGGCTTCTTCCTAACCTTCCTGGATATCCAGCTTCAAACAACCACCCATCCAGTGTTTTACCCATTTGGATCTCATTCTGACATGCCTGGTGGTCCTCACACAAAGATTACTACGATTGTGTACTGAAGTGAGCTTCGGGTTGCTTTGTCAGAAACAAAATCCAGACTAAGTGATTACAGTATCTTCATACAGCACATCAATATTTAAGTATTTTATTTGGTCTGTTCCTAATTTAGAGACATCTGGCTTAAAGGGAGCTGATTCTACTTCTGCCATAGTGCTATTGGCTTCCACAGAGAGCAGCTGCTCCATTTTATTCCAGTAATCTCCAAATTTTTCTTAAATAACTGTATAATTCCTAGATCCTTTTGTCATCTCATTTCAGATGGTGAATGAAGAAACATCTGTGATAGTTGTGTGCCTTTGCCTTTAGCACCTACTCCAGACACATGGAGAAAAGACTCTAAAATGCAAGGCAAAAGATAGTACAAATTACTCATGCTGCTGAGACTGGAAAAACTCCTAGCAACTAGAGCACTGGGGAGAGATAGTAAAAGGGGCTGACAAATTAAACATCCTGTGGGAAAATCTGAATTCTTGTTCTATTCCAATTATTCTGCATGAAACCTAAAATATAATAAAGAAGAGATCTCAAACTCCACAGTTGAAACAGAATTTTCCAGCAAGGCAAAAGTTTGAAGTTTGCCTGGTGGTGGTGTAGAATAGCTTTCATGCATCTGAGGGATCCCTCCTAAGTCCTTCGAAAAAAGGACATACAGGATCAAGATAGTGTTCAAGCCATGTATCCCAAAGTGATGAATGGGTCAGCAGCACTGAGCTTCCATATTTTTATTTACATCTGTTTTATTCAGCTGTGCTTTCCTCTAACTCTTGATGACTCCTTACCTCATCTGCTTAAATTTTAAAACTATGTTCCCCTTGCACTGCATTTGGGAGTGAACTATTTAAATCTAGGTCTATTTTGAGTGGCAGGAATTTGCAGAAACAAGAGAGCTTTTATTTTATCTTCTATAAGCTGATTTACTCTGTTATATCTCCTTCCCAACTAAACTTTGTTCTTGTTTATGCATCTCAACCAGATGAATTAGAGGGCTAGTCAGTCACAGGATATTATTATGACTTTTTCTTTGCTGGGCACCTTGATTAGGCACTGAATTTCAGGCTTTGGCTTTCTTCTTAGAGCCCAATTATTAGGAAAACATTGAGAGCCTTTCACAGCTAATATATGCTTTTCCTTCATGTGATTTTTGCTACGAGAAAGCCTATCCTCATCCTTGAAACCTTACTACAATTCATTCCTGCATTCCCATTGTCTGCTTTAACCATCTCCTGGAACACTTTCAGATTTGAAGTCCTCTTGTCTTGACTGTTGCTCTTCATCTCTCTCAGTCTTTGCAGTAATTACACCCGCATGTCAGGTGGCATATATTTTATATTCCAGAAGCTGCACTTTATCAATCGCTTTCCTTAGCCTTTGTGGTATTTTAAAATCAAATTAAAACTTTTCCCCCTTCTCTTAAGAATCTCCAGTAGACTTTCTGACCTTCCTTCTACACTCTCCTCCATGCTTATTCTACACCTCTGATCTTGCCCTCCCCTCCCTCTTCTCTATTTGCACCATCCTTTATATCCTGAAAATTTTTCTCCTTATCTGAACCTCTGGTTTGTATTAGAAACCTGCTTTACAATTTAGCCTTTGATACTGAAACACTTTTTACTTTCCCTTTTGTTTCTCATCATGCAAGTCCACTCTCACTAGCTCACTCCTGAAAGTTTCCACTCAGAAGCTGTTAAATTGCATCCTCCTACTGTTCTGCTCCTTGCTGTGTCCCTATACTCCCAGAACCTTTCTGCTGGCATAGGGCTCCTACACAGCACACATTTAAACACACAATGTATGTTGCTCTACACACACAACACAAGGGCAATATGTCACTAACACAACATACTTTCTTCTCATTGCTCAGACAATTCTGTCTGATTTTCTCTTCTTCCTTAACCAGAGTGAAAAACCACAGCATGGAATAGTAAATCCTCTCGCTATGGCTACCAGAATTATATCAATAAATAATTATGCTGGAACAAGTGACATTCACATAGAAAACCTGTATGAATTCTAGATACTTCTGCAGACAAAAACAGACAAACAAAAAAGACCCAACCAAACCAAACAAAATGAAATGAAAAAAAAAAAAAGCACTAGCTTTTTCAGCTCAGGAAAATGTATTTCTCTGTGGCAGCTCTTCAATTTTACAGAAATGCAAGCTCTCTTTACCTTACTAAACTTCCATGATACACTATGTGGTGTACCCAGTATTATTTTAAAACTCACCAGAGAGCCAATGCAAAAGTCCCTGGGGTCTGATGGTCATTTCTTAACTGATTTACCCCTTTATTGAGAGTTTTAGTGAGAGTTTGGAACATGCAATAAACATAAAGTGGGTCTTCTAAAGCACAGTGATTTTTTTACCTACAAAATTTGGCAGTAACTCTCAAACATAACTAGGTGAGATCTTGTACAAGCACAGTTCACTGTAATTTGCATGTATGCTTCATATTGAATCTCAGTTTCCATTGCCATTTCATTTCCATTCCATACATAGGACAGTATTTCTGTAATTAAACAATGATTTTTTATGATTTAGAAAACAAAATAAGCATCACATACATAGACTGGCTTCTGTGCAGACACAAGTAGAATAAAAAGAAGAAAAAATACTATCCAAGGAAACTGAGGTGTAAAACAATCCTGTTGGTGAAAGTATTACAGTTTTACTCTGTATTTTAAGAGGACAAATAGATTTTAGTAACATTTTTAAAAGCACATTTGTTTATCCTGTGGGAGATGAAAGTTTTTTTCGGTTGTTCCTTTGATTTTGTTTAAAGGATAAAATAGGAATGGTGAGAGATAATTACTGAACAATAGCTCTGCCTGTATGGAATTATTACCTGGTTGTGTTTCTCTCTCTGATGTGTCACATAAGGACAAAATGCCCCAGTTCAGAGAAACACTGGACTCATTTAAGCTGTGTACAATTGAACTCCCTCCTGTGACTCACTAATGGGCTCTGGAGATACTTTACAGAAGTCTGTTCAGATCCATTGCAAAGCCGGTATAATCACAGCTTAGAAAAATCCATTTCCCCTTTCTGCCCATCAGATGCCGTGTAGGGCAAGCCCTGGCAGAGCAGCAGCAGGGGTTCAAGGGAGGGCTGGTGGGCTGAGCTCCCCACTGCCCTCCTCTGCCAGGGGCAAGGAGCCAGCAGCAAGAGCAGCAGAAGGGTGCATGGCAAATCAGTACACGACAGCCTGTGACCTCTTTTTCTCTACCATCCATCAACAGCTGGTTCTTTACATCTTTTTCTTGGCTCAGGAGATGGTAACTAGCTGTGATGTCAAGCACTGCAATAGCCTGCCCAGGGAAGTGGTTGAGCGTCATCCCTGAAGGCATTTAGAAAACATGTAGACCATGGTGCTCAGGGAATGTTTTAGTGGTGGACTTGGCAGTGTCAGGCTTATGGTTGGTCTTGATCTTAAAGGTCGTTTCCAGTCTTCTAAATGATTCCATGATTTGCTGTGGCTTCTGGGGCTTGAAAAGGTCTGGAAGAGAAGTTTGCAGTTAGATGCAGGTGCTGCAGCCTCCACAAGTTCCTTATAGGCCAAAGCCACATTCATTTTAATTTTCCAACAAATTTGCTGCAGCACTATCATCTCCACTGTCTCCAAAAATCATCTCTTCTCCATTTTTGAAACACAGCTTCCACAGACGCATGAATGATAACAGACAAACAGAAAAGGAAATATCTATTGATACGTGCCACTAAGTCACAGACAAAACATAGACTTAGTCAAATGATAGCATTTGAAATTTGCAAATGCAGTCACTAGAAAACTAAGGCTAATAAAGTAGGGCTACAGTAATTATGAATTCTGAAACAACTCTACTAAAAGTTTTGAAACAAAGACATAACGTTTATTTGCTTTCCTTTGTAAGCCTGATCATGTTTCATCTTACATCAAAAAGGCAAAATTATACAATTTCCTGTGATGATGAAGTAAGGGTAAATGAAGTTAAATGAATAAATGAGTTTCCCTATTGAAAATCCCATCATTAACTTAGTGGAAATAATTAAAAATATGCTGGCTTAAAAAAAAATTTTATATATATATACTGTTGTAATGCAACAAAGACAGAGATATATGTCGAGATTCTGCATTATATATAAAGGTTTGGGGGTTGGATGTGTTTGGAGTTTTTCCCCCTCTTCCCATGGTATTCAACCTATTGACTCAGCAACAAGACAGTTTTCCAGGTGACAAGCATACTAGATAGCATTCCCTAGAAGAGTGCATATAGTTGTATCATTAATTGGGAATTAATTTCTGAAGTAATAGAGTTTATTGAGCTACTCATCAGATACCAGTCTATCCAGTTCTGAACTCCTGCATCACTGCAGTTTCTGACATCAGTCACAAAATCCAAGTGGCTCTTGCAAGGGACACAAAAAGCAATAGCTTTGTCTTGCAATGTTTCTTAATGTGCATATTTACATGAAGCATAATTTAAGGGTTTTGTTCTTTTTGTCTCTTAATTCAATGCCTTTCACAAACAATGGCTTCCCTGTAAAATACTAACACCAGTTTGGCAACCATTCCAAAGCACTTCATGCGTAACATTGCATAGAACACTTAGAAAAGCCTATTTGTTCTACTACAAAACCTTTTTACTGCAGAAAGAAGGGGAAATTGGTTAAGCTTTTGTGATTTCTGCCATTAAAATTGCTCCTATCAAAGTCTGCTAAATAAAATATGTCAGTGTTCCAACACAAATGAGTTTTGCTCCAATAATCACAACATATCCCAGGCAGAACACGCTGGAAATGCTTAGAACCAAAAATTATCCAAACCTTTTGAAGATTACTATTTGCCCTAGGTTTGCCACACAAAAGATTAAGAAATAAGTTGATATTGACAGGTGTATTTTTCTAAGACTGGAAGGAAAGAAAGTTTTTGAGAGAAAGAAACTTTTTCTTACTTCAGACAGAAGTAACCTATTTAAATTTTATCAAGAAACCTATTTCAATATTATCAAGAAAAAAGAAAATCACTGCTTAACTAGTATTTCCCAGAAATGCCCAGGGGAATTAGAATTTATAAATGAACACATGGTTTGATTACCACTTCTAAACCAAAAATCATTAAAACTTAAATTTAGATCCAGTTTTTTAAATTCAGATGTTAGTTTTGGGACCAGAAAAAAAAAATAAAGTAATCTTTGTTATGTGAGCTTAACCATGTAAAGTTATTTCAAACCCAGCCTAGTAGGAGCAAATTTATGCTATTTAAATACAGTTTAAACCATATAATCTATTACAAGCTTTTGAAACACTAGTGTATGTTTATGTAAAATTTATTCCAAATACCTCAACTATCACACTAATAGAGAAACTTAACACCCTACAATGTTTCCAGAAAACATTTCCTTATTCCCTCCAAGTAAATAACCACACCTATCCTTACAGAACACCTTGCACCAGAGCATCCCTTCCTTTCTCAAGGCAAGATTTTAAATTTTGTTTAGTATTAATTTTTTTTTTAATTTTCTGAGGCCCTTGAAGAGTTGCAGCGTCTCATTTTCTCTGCAGGCACATCGTGCTGACTGGTAATGGTAAGGCCAGGTTTGGCCCTTCTTAAGATTAATGATTAGAGCTTTGCTTAAAACACCTCATCACCAGATGATTTTAAGAGGAGACAAGATTTACTTTTCATTTCTAATTTCACACAGAACTTGAAATGTATTGTTAATTTTAGGTGCATACCCTCCTATAACAGGTTTACAATCAACCAAATGTAACACAAAAAATCCCAGTGCTTAAAATTCCCCTGTTTTTTCAAACACATTGAAGTGTGATTGAAATATTAACAAGACATCAGGGGTGAAAAAGGCTGTACAATTGATACAATAGTAAAGAATATGAGAACACATTAAAATAAAATTAAAACGGTGATCTCTCACTCATACCAAAATGCTTTTGCATGCATAATTTAATGAAAATCCTATTCAATTTCACTGAATTTTTATGCATTCAGTAAATCTACCAGGGAAAGGCCACAAGTCAAAACATTTTACCCGAATGTTTCCAATAAACTTGTCATATAAAGTCAGGAATAATAAGCCTAGAGAATATCACAGAATTGCTTCAGTGCTCAGTTTTGAGTCAGGCCAGATCTCCAGTTTATTTATTTATTTTCTCAGAGGGAAAGAAAAAAAAGCAATTCAGCATTTCTCAGAAATCATAAACAAGTAAATGTCTTTGCATAATAACAGTAAAAAAGTAGTTAATGTATTAATCAAGTTGGGTTCCCATGGTATTTCTTTAAAGTAAAGCCACATCTATTGACCATTGTTCTTCCCTAATTATCACTGTTGAAAAGTGGGAATTAGGAACAATGTTGTATTTTTTGAATCACATGTAGTAAAACAAGCACAGTTGTGTGCAATCCAAATAAGTCATCAACAGTTGGATAGAAGAAAATCATTGCAGCTGGACTAAAAGGACAGATGAGGATTTCCTCTGAAGGTTGCTTTCTGGACAAAACTTACTTGAGGATTAGACCATATGTTAAAGGATTTGTTAAAAGTCCCTTCCAACCCAAACTATTCTATGATTATTTAAGAATAGAAGTATTTTTCATAGATAATGAAAGGTGAAATAAATCAACAACAGACACAATGTTGGGAAGCATTGTCACAACAGAGGAATGTACCAAAATTGGAAGAACAGAGGCAGCCTTACACTTGGAATAATGTGTTAAAATGCAGCTAAATCAGCTGGCAGCTACAGAGGAGCCCCAGACAATAACTCATGATGACTTTATTTGGCCCTAATGTGGAGTATCTTACTTCCACAACTTCCTCAAGACACCTCACACCACTCAGCAGGCACCGACAGACCCTGACTGACACACAGCCGTGGTCTCTCAGCTTTGTATTCACCTACGGTATATCTTTCCCTCAAAACATACTCCTTATTTGCTTTTAATTGCTGAGTTTATAGTTAATTCGTGGGGGGCACAGAAGTATTAATTTAGAAAAAATGGCTTAAGTAACTGAAGTTATTTGCCAATTTATTGACAAACTTGGAGTTAATGATGCAATTTGAAAGATCAATTCTCTTCTCTGTGTAGGGATTATGATTAAAGGAAGAAGTGAATAACAATAACAATGACTGGGGCTAAATTACTGTAAATTGTTCAGCTAATTAAAAATAAACAATGAATATATCAAATCAAAGACTGAGTGAATCAACCAATGAATCAATAATAATTTGCTCCTGAATTTTGAAATTATCAAGTCACTGAATTAAAACAGAGAATAAATCATGAAGCTGACATAAGGAAAAATGTCTTTTTAAAAACCCCAACAATTCATGCATAGAGATACTGCTGGAAGATGTATTAAATCCCTTGCTTCAGAAAACATAAAAGCCAAAAACCTGTCCATCTGTCTCCTTTCTGCCCAATAACTAATGCCCTGTCTGCTACTATGGCCTTGACTTAATAGTAGAAAAACTTGAATGTTCATTCTTAATGTAGCTCTTTTACTCAGGCAGTTCACCCAAAAGGGCAGCTAATTGCAGAGAAATAATGAGATTTAAGTACTTTCTCTTCATTCAAATGCTAAAATCTCACTGCAGCTAAAATGAGTTTTTCCTCCTGCTTCCTTCACAGAAATTAACAGAAGTCTTAAAAATAGAAGTAACTGCCGAAAAATTAACAACTTTCACAATTCTTTCATCTTAATTACATGAATTTAAATAGTAGCCAACATAAAATTATAAAAAACTCAAACCAATAAAAGAACAGGACAAGCAGATGTTTAAGATCTGAGATCCTGCTTGAACAATGTTGTTCTTCATGGGAGTTGTTAGGTACAAATAGGAGGAAGACCTTGAGGCCAAGATGAGAGTGGAGCCAGAAGAGGCAAAGAACATAGGAGATGCATGGTCAAGCATGAGCCTAGACCAAGAAAGTGAGAAAAGAAGGCACTAGGCTAAAGACTAAGGCAAGAGAGGATCCAGAGGCTGAGACGAAGACTGGCCAACTTTCTACCAGTCTAAATTCTACTGGGAAAGAGTGTGGGCCTAAACCCAGACATGATTAATGGAACAGAGCCCAGAGATACACTGTCTAAAAAAGCATCAGACACCTTCACAGATGTGGATAGGAAATTTACTGCAATTATTGCTTAGGAATTTACACTGCAAAATATAACCTCACTCAGACTGCCTTCTTTTTGTCTATCAAAATTGTTGCTCCCTTAAATCAGACTTGAGAAATATATTGCCAGTGGAGCAGTCCATAGAGACACACACGACTGTGGCTCCACTGTGAATGCTCTAATACGCACTCAAGCACAATTCAGTTTTTTAAAAGTCTGTAAGGAAAAGCACAGAAGGGCGTGTGAGCATGAATGTGCCAAATAACCTTTTTGCTGTACCTTGGAGTCATCGCTTGTAGGCAACTCTTTCCTGATGTGTCAGGCTCAGAGTTGAACCAAAAGAAAGCACAGCTATAAAGTAGGTCACCCAAGGTCCTGAGGGATTTTAATGCCTGATAAACTGCACTTGGGTGGAAGCAGCATCTTGGTGGTATGTGTCAGTAATACACCTCCTGTATCACAAATACCCGTGGCTATCTCTTAATGGAAACAGAGCTTTTATTGAATTCCAGGGAGTACTGAGGATAGCCCTCATCCTGCTGGTCTTATATTGGACCTTGACATAACTCATTTATCTAGTTTAAGAACCTCTAGCAGGAGATAATCCTACATTTAGTGCTCCCAATTACCAGCAGAAACAATCTTGGGGACTGACTTCTGTGGTGAAAAGCGATGTGCTTTTGACAAAGGAGGTGCTGAAGAATGAGTCCACTTTTGGGATAAGAAGTTCTCAATAGAATACAGGTAGATTAACCCTCTGAATTAGATAAATCTCAGAAACTGCAGGGAACCCATGTATTTGCAGAGAGAGGATGAACAACACAACTCAAAACTTTTCTCCCTTCCTGATGATACTGCTAAAAATAGAAAGACACTTAAAAATCAGATGCAATGTTAACCTTGCCAAGGGATGGAAAAGTGGGCTCTCAGAGTCCCCTGTATCTTGAAAGAGTCCCCAGAAAGGGGAAGGCTGCCAGACAGCAAAAGAACAATGTAGATAATACATCCTCAGGCCATGGGATTTGTGAATTCATGGGACTATGTTGAAAAAGCTCTGGCTAGAGTGTTACTCAGAGAAACTGAAGGGGGTCTTGATGCAAAGTCATTAAGCAAATGGCCTCTCAGAGGCTCTCAGGACTTGGAACTTGGCTGGTGCTCAAAAGTATGACACATTCCAGACAAGAAGCTGAAGACTCACGGCCTCTAGCCCTTTTCAGTCAGAGAAAAACTCCAAAACTGCTTGTGCAGCGTTTTTTTGAGTTTAATCTCATTTTCCTGAGATGTTCTTTGGTGAAGCATGCATAACACAGTGGCTATGTTCAGCCGCTGTAGATGGAGTTTGATGGTTGATGACAATATGACACAACAAAAAAAGATAATCAGTGAAACTTTCATGGCCAAGGCAAAGCAGTAAGTGATGAAACAGAAACTACATTGACAAGAACAGAAGTGCTACATAGGAAATGTTGCATCTGTCTTGAGCCACTGCTGACAAAAGGAAATGAGAATCACCACACAGTTTTTGAATGGCAGTCTTACACAGAGCATTAAAGAAAGGAATGTTTGAGAAATAACCTAAAATATCACAAAAGTAACAACAATCCTTCAGTCAGGCATGGTTTGGCATATGCATTATCCAGAAATTTAATGAGAGTAGAAGGTCCACCCTGCCGAATTGAAAATGTTACTTTAAGTAATTTTACTATTGCAAGACTGGCTTTTTTTTTTATTCTGAACATGTACATAGTACATCATATCTTCCCTCTGAACATTAACTCCCAATTTCAAACAATTTTTAATTCTAAAAATCTGAAAAAAGCCCCCACTTTTTATTATGTCATCTGCTGTTATAACTGGTCTTCCAGCTTTGGCATACTGCTGTATTAAATTTAATTTAAATTCAGAATTACTTTTGGCAGAAACATACATTTTTATTTTTCTGTAAATTCAATGTTAACTTGTAGTGAAGTCTAGTAAGAGATGGTGATACTATTGAGAAGAAAAAATGGAAATTCTGAGTGAAGTTTTGTAGAAATCTATTACCCAAGTTATTAAGCGTCTGCTGACCTGGGGTTTTTCATATTTTACTTCTATTGTAACTGCAAAGGTTAAAAGAAGAAATGGTGTTTTTCACTTCTATAGGAAAACAGTGTCGGCCAAAATATTAGACTACTCAGTTGAAGTCTGAAATGAGAAATTAAATACACTTTCAACATGGACATCTGGGAATCGAGTGCACTGCTACAGAGATGAATTACTTCTGTTTCTCTCAGGAGTGCAGCAAGAAAAAAAATGACACAAATGCTACCACTCTTGAATAGCCTGTTCAGTAGACAGAAAGGTCTTCTCTTCCAGCCTTCACTTTCTCCCTAAAACATGAAGATGCCAAATATGAATAAGATGTTTGGATATTTTCTCTGAACAGACCATATTCTCTTTCAATTTTTATCTCTTCTAAAAACTGTGGATTAAACAGAACAAATACGTCAAACTACTTTCTGCTTTCTTCTTTGTTTAAATTTATTTCAGCTGGAAGATCAAGTTCCTGACAGAGAGTAATGCATGACTTAGTTCTGTCTGTACTTTAAACCAATCCTTTTTAAGCTGGAGTTCAGCTAGGGTTTGCTCCATCTGACAACTCTGTTCTGCCATGCTGATTCCTGCAAGTCACTTTATAAGCTTCAGTGTACATATGAACCAGAAATTCAGAATCAGGTGTAATATTTAAATACACCTTTTATGTACTTGAAAGCTTCTATTAATTGCTCTCCTAAATTTACTCTTTATTAGGCTAAAGAATTCTACTTTTTCAGTGTTCCTACAAACATCATGGTAGACATCATGGTAGATGTCTAATCATGAAGAAGTGTAAAAAACCAACAACCCCACCACCAATTCTTTGCCTACAGAGAGATTATCAAGGGGCCAAAGCCAGGCTTTTCACAGTGATTCCTGAAAAGAAGAGAGATAACAAGAATAAAAGAAATAATAGAAATAAATAAGAATAATAGAAATGAAAGGCATTAAGACTGATTAAGGAGAAACATTCTCACCATGAGGCCAAACAAGTAGCAGAATGTGCTGACCAGAGTGGTCATGCAGACTATGAACTGGTCATGCTTCCAACTGAGCATCCTTGGAATTTTTCAAAACTCAACTGGATAAATCACTGACCAACCTGGTTTGTCCTTCTAGCTGATGCTGCTTTGAGCAGGAGGCAGGGCTAGACATTTTGAGATCCTTTCCAACCCAAATATTCCTACAGTCCTAAAAATCACAAGCTTACCTTCTGGAGAGTCACTAAAACTCTGAAAAAACCAGGTGTATCCAATGCTCTTTTGTGATGTTCACAAGTTTAGCACGTATTGCTTTTTTACTTAACTATAACCCAGTATATTTACCACTCATGCATGAAGTTGCATTTAAACTGTCAGCCAACTATATGGAATGAAATGGGTTTTCTGAGTTCTTATTTTTGTTCCAGAGAAGGCTAGAAAAACAAGAGCTGAGTAAACAAAAAAAGCCCTACTCATAAAGAACTCTTTGGACATCTTATTTGTCCCTTAATCTGCCCTTTATTGCTTGCCAGTTGCATTTTTCTTTACATTTAACAAGCTCACTTGCAAGGGCAAACAAGTATTCTCCTAATGATGTTCTGATGGAAGAAACATAATTGCACACCATAAAACCTTAGTAGCTACTTTAATTGCTCCACAAATTATCTTTAAGTGCTGTGCATGATTTATAAAAGCAAAACGTTCCCCTTTTCAGCAGCTAAATAGAGCTGACTGGAAACTTTCATGAAAACTTTTTTTTTGGTAGAAAAATGCCCACCAAACAAACCTATTTTTCAGGGCAGTTTTAATTAAAAAAAACCAAGTTTTGCTGAGTAAGTTTTCTTAAATTTAAGTAGAATTTTTAATCAGATTTAAAAATACCAGGCAAATGAGATTTTAATCACACCAAGAATATCCAAGGTGTAAGAGACAGAGAGATGGACAATTTGTAAGCTAAGGCAGACAAAATGATAGAAACAGATTCAAGATCTTTATTCAACCAGACTGCAGAGAAGAAAAAAGCTTGAAATTGGGTCTAGGTGAGGGATTTCTCTTGGTTGAAGTTTTGTCTTTTCTACTGTACTGGAAGGAATTTAATGTGAAAGAAAAAAAATTCAGTAAATCAAGTTTTTGTTTGCTGATGAGCCCTATCTTCAAATAACACTTAGGCAGCTGTGAGACAATAAGAAAACACAAATACTTGCATAATTACAGCAATTTCCACAGTTCTCATCGCCTCAGCATTTTATAACAGTAAATGAAGTGGCAACTTTGATGCAGAGCTGCATCATTTTTAGACAGAAAATATTGCTGAAAGAAGAACTATGAAAAGATCAACATTTTAAAAGTGAAAACTGTTTCTCTACAACAAAGCTCTACACTAATTAGGCCATAATTTAATGAGTAGGAAATAGAAATCAGTGAGGCATTAGGAAAGCTTTTAGAAAGAGACAAACTTTGTAACTGTTCCATCAGAGGACTACATACTGCTATAATTGCAGCTTATGTTTTCAAAGAGGTGTATACTAGTGGGTTCCAGCTCATTAATGAAAAATGTTTGTTTCTATAGAATTAATTGTTGACATGTCTAAACAACTTTGAGCTGAACTTAATGCAATCTGATATGCTGAATGAAATCCTTAATTATTAGCACTTTATTGAGCCACTTGCAGTCTAAACCCTTTTCAAACACAAAGTACTGGAACAATCTTGCTGTATACTTTGGATGTAATTATTTTCTGAATGAGACAAATCGACTGTGATGTGAAACACACCTACAGAGTTTAAGCTGGAATTATATACAAATGCTAAAACAAAACAATCCTGAAATGTAATAGGTAACAGGCAATCTAGAAATCCAAGTAAGCTGTGCAAACTTTGTGAGCATAAACTTTATGTGAGAACAAACACTTATGGATAGCACATCTCCAGCAAGTGCTACTGAAAAAAAATCAAACTTAGAGACAGATACTTTTCTTCTGTGCCCCAGACCTATCTTAGGAGACAATGACTGCAGAAACATCTCAAGTTCCAAACTGGAGGCACCAAAGACAAAATGACAAACATATTTCAAGAAGAACTGAAAAACAGCTGCTTATAAGGTTTAAACCAAAGATGAAGCAACAATTCAAATCATAAAAGTTTCAGTTGCTATGGCATATCAATAGCTATCAATATGTTTGCATAATTTATTACAAAATTACAGCACATAAAAGAAATAAGTTTAAAATAAAATTAAATATACAAGCAAGGTATATATAAAGCATAAGTATATATGCATATACATTTAAAAACAGAAATAAACCCAATCTATAATTAAAAAGTGAATTTCAAAGCTAAGATATCAATACCAAAAAAAACATAAAGAGAAACTGGGGAATTGCAGAAATTATATTTCATGCAAAGTATGTACTACCAAAATTTCATAATTCACAAAATCACAGAATCACTAGGTTGCAAGAGACCTTCAAGATCATTGAGACCAACCCATGCCCAAACACCTCAGCTGAACCATGGCACTGAGTGCCATATCCAGTGTTTTTTTAAACACATCCAGGGATGGTGACTCCACCACCCCCCCAAGCAGACCATTCCAGAACTTGATCACTCTTTCAGTAAAAAATATTTTCCTAATATCCAACCTATATTTCCCTTGGTGCAGCTTGAGAGTGTGTGCTCTGGTTGTGTCAGTTGCTGTCTGGAGAAAGAGACCAACCCCCACCCGAGTACAACCACCTTTCAGGAAGTTGTAGAGAGTGATAAGGTTATCCCTGAGCCTCCTTTTCTCCAGGCTAAACACCCCCAGCTCCCTCAATCACTGCTCACAGGGCTTGTGTTCCAAGCCCCTCACCAGCCTCATTGCCCTCCTCTGGATGTGCTCAAGCGTTTCAATGCCATTCCCAAACTGAGGGGCCCAGAACTAAACACAGTACTCAACTTTACAACTCTAAAGCAAATTTTTATATCAGCACTTTCAATTCATTCCAGATCTGTCTTATGCTCAACTTCTTTTCTTTGAAATCATTCACAAGTCAAGTTAGTGTGTTCATAATTTTTGTCTTTGTAATTTACAGAGTTTTTGTGCTAGAGGAGGATTTTCTTTAAAATTTTGGGCAATCTGAAGACTTCAATATGTGGAAGTTGTTACTGGGTGTAGCTGGCCTCAATTTTTAGAACTTAAAATGAAATTTTCAAAATCTGCTTACCTCCGTGTCCTAATCTTATGAAGCTAATGGGTTTTGAAAAAAATTCCATAAAACCAGATAAAAAATAGAAACAGAATGCTTCTAATAAAGTCTAGATAATTCTAGTAAAGTCCAGAATACATTAGTTTCAAGAAATTTGAAGAAATACAAGTATATTACAAGAAATACACTACTAACTCTAATGTATCTACCTTAATCTCAACATCGGTAAATGAAAACTTTCTGCTCCTGATTTCATGATGATATCAGAACTGTAAAGGTTAATCTTGAAAGTGCTGTGAAGAGAAATCTACACTAACATAAATTCACAACAATCACAATCACAATTTTATCATAATCACTAATGAACTTATTAAAGCTGAAGAAGTCAATATTACTTGCACTAATATACTTTTTGTATTTTATTGTTTATTTACCTTCTTAATTTCTTGCACACTACTGAATCCATCTTCACTTTCAGCTTCTCTCTTCTGTAATAATTCAGCTGCAGCTATTTCAGGAGACAGCCTTTATTGAAAAACAGGTATCTCCTATTGTAACTTTTTGAATTGTTACAGATTTTTATAAAAGTTTATTTTTTCTATCATATGCTTTGAGTCTCTATTCCCACTAAAACTGTATTTTTGAAGGACAAACCAAGATACTCTTATTTTCTGAGTGATTTACCCTCCCCTGAGTCTTAATTTCTTTACTGTCAGCTGCTCCCCGTTGCAGTTACTATTTCCTTCAGGATGATAAACACTGGAGTTGATAAATGGGTAAGATCAGTGGTGTTATCAAAGATTTAAACAGCTGCTAGAGATGGAATCTGAATATATAACAGGACTCTTAGCACTGATGATCCCCCCCATTAAGCCTGGCTTGTTCTCCTCTACCTTGGGGACCTTATGTGGACTGTCATTTAAGTTCCCCCTTGGAAGTTTGCCCATGGCTCAGACATGCTACTACTTGAGCAAAAAAACCGACAGAAGCAGCATTAGCATCTCTCTCAGCAGAGAGCTATCCTGGAGTGTATTGTGGAGGACAGTGATAGGACTGACAGTGTTTGATACTGTCAGAAGTGATCTGCAAGAAGGAGCAGAGATTTTATTAGTGACACTCCCAAACATAGGGAGGGCATAAGGAGAGACCTTGCAAATCACAAATGTGGCAGAAATCAACTGGCAAAATTAATCAGAAGAATAAATAAAACACAGAAAATTTCAATTAACAGAAAAAAATAATGTCCCCAGGAAAAAAATAATCTTGTATATACTAGTGATTTCAGCCCATGACAGTATCTTGTCTCCATCTGCTGATTTATGATCTAGTTGTCACATGCTAACTGCTTCAGAAGCACAGGCACTAGCTCTACTTTTCAGGAATCATTTTACTCTGACTTCCCTTTGTTCTCCTTCCTGGAAGTTCAGACCCCACGGCTTGTATTTGGTGCTCTACTCCCCTGCTTCCTCTAGGACTTTTCCTGACACCCTTTGCAGAGCTGAGAACCTCTGGTGACATTTCCTTCGGGGTAAGGTGATATTTAAAGCAAAGGGCACAAACTCTGCAGTGGAATTGGTAAACACACATAAGGAAATATTAGGCACATTATACAAATTTCTGGCAACAGTCACATCTGTGCAAAAAACATATTTCAGTTTCTGCATGACCTTTGAAACCTGAGGACTTTGTCTGTACTGGTGAATTAGAGAGTGTCAGGAGAGAGAGTTTAAATCACCTATTGCTGAAATGTCAGACTGAACAGGGATCACTGATTTTCCACACTTGGATGGGTGACCCACCTGGATACCGCATAAGAAGAATAAACAAATATCCTTGCTACTGCCTTCTGGGGCCACCTTTTGAACCAGGAGACCGCAAATGCATTTTGTGAGAAGCCCTACAGGTCATATTGGCTTAAGATAATACTTTGATAAATCTGTGTGGTGAGTGATGCAAATAGTACAGGATCTATAACAAGAAGAAAATTAAAAAGAGGAAGGGGAAAAGAGAAAACTGTTAAGCACACAAAGAGGAAAGGCGAGCCCAGGAATCGGTAAGGTTGCAGACACACTTTTTCCTGACTGCATCTGAACTGACTAAAAAGGTCCCTTCCCAAAATTACTTCTAGACTGCAGTTGCCTGGGATCATGACAGCCTACTGAACTGATCTTCTTCATACATCAAAACCATCTCAGTTGAAATGAAGAGCACGTTTTTGCCAGACTGAGCCATCCTAACCAAACACCTATACCAGTGTGATGAGAGACTGGTTAGAAAAGTTTAGCCACTTCTTCCACTAAAAAAAACCAAAACCATACAAACCTCCATGTCTAAATCTTAATGCACAAACCTGTCCAGTAGTGTTAGTGCACTTAAGTGTCTAATGTATCTAGCACAATGTACGGTGTTTTTGTACAAGCAGCTGCAACATACCGAAGGAAGACTGCAATTACACAAAGCAGACCAAATACAGTCTCAGCTAGAATTACTACTCTCCATGCAGAATAATGTTATCAGAAAGTTATTATCAAATCAGCTCAGGATATCAACACAAATAATGCTGCCTGGAAAGACTGAATCATAGGGGAGAGCATAGAGAGTTAAATGAAAGGCAGTGAAGAATATAAGATCTGTCAGGGACATGGAATATTAAATGGATGTATTCCTGTTTATCAACACTTCATAGCGCATTACCAAGACAACATGTAAAATGTTCTGATATATTTATCAGTCTGGAAATCAGTAAGATATTTTTTCACTTATAATTTCTCATCTTCCTTTAAAGTGCTACTGATGTGAATTCAGTCACTGAGCTTGAAAGTAGATTTGATAGTTTGGTTATGATAAGCGCTTTTCTTCAAATGTTTTTGAAAATAATCCGTCCAGAAGAAATACATAAAGCCTCCCTAAAAACTACACAGGCTTCTTCATCAGCATAATTTATAAGGTTTTTGTTTTTTCTGCTCTTTGGGACAAGAGTGCTATGGGAGCTTAGGATTCATGTTTCTGCTTTTCTATTAATTCCTGCATCATGGGTGCATCCTCAAGTTAAAATTAATAAACCAGGAACAGGAACAAAAAACCCCACTCTAAGTTACCCTGAGTAAAGAATGTAGAATCTAACCCTTAGTTAGATCTATGTGCCTGCAGCCACCAAAACAGAGGTGAAAGATCTTGCAAAAATAAAATAAGTAAGAAGACCTTGGGATGGTTTCATTTTAAAGGTGATCATACAATTTCAGAGTTTCTTCCTTCTCATTAACTAGTACAGCTAGCTCTCACTGTATGGGCTGCCTAAGCAAGGCTGAAGACATGAGGGAAAGTGTTAACAGTAAGGGTAGATGTGGTATTGGTGTGCAGTCTAGACACAGAACACAACAAAGCCTTTCAGCCATCAATATTTTCCCTTGCTAAAAATGAAAACCCTTAGTTTATTTCAAAATAGCCATAAGGGAACTTACTGTGGAACAGGATCATTAACTTAGCAGTGAAATGATTTGAGTACAACCTGCCTCCAGTACCTTTTTCAACTTTACTAAAAACTAATGAGTGGAAAAACCAGAAAGTGTCAAAAATAATTCCTGTGAGATACACAACTGGCACATATTTCTTTAACTTATTTGTTTCACTTACTGCCTTAAGTGATTTTAATACTACAGCATAAACAATGTTAAGTAGATTTTCTTTCTCATTTGGAGCAAAAACTAGGAATGCCAAGCAGAATCCTAAAGTTTTAGTCTGTTTATTTCTTACAGTTTGGGATGTCAATTTTGGTTTATATAATCATTAGAAAGAAAAAAGTGAAGTTGAGTATGCTCCTCAGGAGTATACATTAATGTCATACACTGGTGTTTGCAATCATACCTTAGTCCAACAAGGAATTTGTAGTAGTATCCATGTGGAACAGGCTTTCTTTGTGCTTCTATTAACTTCTAATATATGAGTAGACTTTTGACAGCTCAAAGAGTACAATCTGTTTTCTGAAAAGCAGAACAAACTGCTGCACTAAAAACCTACCAAAAAATCTATTACATTTTAATGGTGGTGGCCTAACATTTAAAGTGTTGCATAGTTTCTTATAAATTCTCTCTACTCACAAGAGCATTTTATGTAAAAACAAAAAGAGAAAAACAAAGTTTCCTTTGAAATAGTTAGCATGTTTGCCTTAAAAAGTGATAACTAACAGAAAAAAAATATCAAATGGGAGATTAGCAATTTACATTGCCTAGTTATGAGGCGATCCTTGACTTTCTTTTTTTTTTTTTTAACAAAACACACATGAAAAACCTGCAACTGACTCTTTATTTAGGAAACAGACTATGCTTAGTTTTATAAAGAAGACCTGTAGTGAATTACCTGCTAAATGTCCAGGTGCCTGCTCCGGTGATCCAAACCAGCTGGGGGAAACACTTTTCTTACTGCCCGTGCTCCCGCCAGCCTAACAGCAAGGACCCTGAAAGGCATGACTTGTTGATGCTGCTTGGACCTTTAGAAGGATGGCACACTGCTGAAGGATTTTTGAAAATTTCACTGGTGCTTGCACTTTCTGGGAGGTCTCATTGAAGTTTATATTTTTGTTTCTTTTTCTCACCTGTCGCATTTCCATGTATTGTGAGGATAAGACAGACTCAGAGAAAAGTTAATGTGGAATTATCTCAGCCCTTAGAATTGTTTTTGTGGATGGCTACTAAAATAAATTGAAAGATCAGCTGAAAAACACTCAGTTGTTTTTAAGGCCTGAAGAACCTTGATCTTGACAGGACTCATTACCACATGAATAAGAAGTACCAGTGAGGTACCAGTGAGGTATCTTGAAATCCTGTAAAAGTCCTGAAAACAGGTATTGTGTGCTGTCTTCTTTCCACCCTCATCCTATCCCTCCAAAAGAAAAAGGGTTCAAAGGAGTCAGTCTCTAAGAAAAATAGTAAGCTACAAGATTAATCTTCCATTCTTTCTTTTCCTGGCTCAAGATGTATTTCCTGATCTCTGGTTCAAAAGACAAAGCTCAGAATACGCAATGGCCAAAAGTAACAACTTTGCAGAGGAAGACAGAATGAAGAGCTGTAAAGGTCAGAAATGACCTACTATCATCAGGTAAAAAAAGGTGTAGTATAGAAGTGTGTTCACAGCCTTCTGTGGTTTACAGCTCTCCTTCTTGTTAATTCTTTATGTCAAAAAGATAACAAAAAATTACGCTGACACAATTTTTTCTTGCATTCAGCAGAAACATAAAGTAAATGCTTCACTAAAGCAATGGAGCACATTTATGTTGCAAGAAAACAGATTAGGCTCTGTATTTGCCTTGTAATAGTACCTTTGCTTTCAATGTTTTATCTTCTTTCAGAACACATAGTCATTTACAGAAGTTTAAATTTCTGTTGTTTTCTCTGGAGATTTTACTTCATAATATTCCTCTGACTGTACAAGCTCAGCTGAATACATCAGAGAGTACACTTATGAAATTCGTAGGTGTCATCATGCTGGGGTCAGGGGAGGTCAGCTACTCCAGAGGACAGAAACGAATTTCAGTCTCCACAGGCTGGAAAGAAAGTCTTCAAAGAATATAACTAAATTCAGTAATTATAACTGAAAAAAAAAAATCCCTACACTTTAATAGAATAAAACAGAAACAGCAGCTAACAGAAGAAAGCAAGAAATTGCTGGGACATCTTAGAAGAGTAACCAGCATCATTGCTAAAATCTGTAGCATACAGTTTTTCCTGTATGTGCCGGAGAAATTATTAATGAATGTGTGGGTGCTGCTTTTTAAGCTGCATGTACTGAACAGCTGAATTCTGTAAGGTGCCAGAATTGGCCTAAGTCACATGAATCACTGGCATTTATGAGAATAAGCAAAGAAAAAAGGTTGTTCCCTTTTAAACAACCTCAAAGAAAGATCTTGTCTGGAAAATATTTCTGTTCACTGGGGGATGTTACTGGTTTGCAGGGAATGTTTCCTTACGTACAATTTGGAAGACTGTCTCAAGCATGAACTCAAGCCTGGTAAGCAGGTGATATGCAAACTGCTCTTCTCAAGGATGAGCCACTCTTCAGTATAACTATTTTAAGGGTGGCATAACCCCTAAAAATTCAAGATGAATTTGAAATAAGCCAGTTTAGAAGAAACCATACTGAAAGAGTGGCTTAATTAAAGCAAGGCTGTAAACTAACTTTGTTTGTTCAATTAAAGAAGCAGGTGCAGACTAAGTAAATTTACTTATATGCAAAATAGGAAAAACTAAAAGATAAAGAAGGTGAAACAATTTACATAAGGAGGAGCTGATTTAATAAAGGCCTAAGTGAAACAGACCATCTGGATGAAGTTGCAGAAATTGTTGCAAATCAAGGCAATTAAGAACTGCAGAATAGAAAAGAAACCCTTACTGGCATGTGACAGACAAAAAAAGCACAATCCAGGAAAGCTAGAAGTATACAGCTACAGAAGCAAAAAATCAATAAAACTTCTTTGAGTTCTAAAGGGAAACATACATATATGGACAGCTGCTCAGGGAACGAAAACAAACACAACAAATGTCCTTTGCTTTTCCTGTGTTTGTGCTTAGCATTATGATTAAAAATACTTTAAAACTCACCCTCCTTTTCATTATTAAACTGAAATAGAATAAGATGCTAATGTTAATGTAGTCTGATTTTACATGACTGTAGTTTTTAACTACTTCTCTCTCAAGCTGATCACTGAGACTTGCACTTCAGGAAGGACCAATGCAAAGTGTCCGGCCTGGGAAGGAAATCTCTTTTTCAGTGATATGGGTTGGGAGCATCTGGCTGGACAGCATTAGTGCAGGCAAAGCTCTTGGGGGCCCTGGTGGGCAGTGAGCTGACTGTGAGCCTGCAGTGCCCATGGCAGTAATGTGCACCAAGGGCATCCTGGGCTGTGCCAGCAGGAGCACAGTTTAAGGGAAGGGATTACCTCCCTCTAATCAGCACCTGTTAATCTGCAGCTATACTACTGCCCATTTTGGGCCCCCAGTAAAAAGATGTGGTAAACTGAAGCATATTCAGCACAGGGCTCCTGAAACGCCTGGGGCTCGAGCATCTGTGCTGCCAGGGGGGTTAAGGGGGCTGGGCCTGATCAGCCTGGGAAAGAGATGGTTGCAGGGGGACCCAACAGCAGCCTCCAGTGCCTATGGGAAAGATATCTAGGGGACAGATCCAGGCTCTGGGTGGTGAAAAGACTTAAGATACTGATCATAAATGAAGTAACTGTATACCAGTTCAAACTGTACACAAGGGAACATTTTTTCACCATGAAGACAGCCAAGCAAAAGAGCAGATCCAGGCTCCGTCTCCTAGCAGAGAGTTTTCAATACCTGACTGAATGCTGAAATAGCAACAGACAACATTGATTTAACCAACATTGATTTGATCTCACAGCTAATGTTGATTGAAGCAGGAAGTTGGACTAGAGACCTTGAAGTCTCCTCCAACCCAAATTTTTCTATGATCCTGTGAACATCAACTAATGTTGCACCACAGTAAACTACAAACTGTATCAGACAGTAATGCATAGATAACTGAATGAAAAAAATATTATTACAGGATTAAAATACACTACAAGATCATTTTCACTGTTACCAACATATATAAGAAATAACTTGTAAAATCAATAAATTATAAACAGATTATGAAAAGATTCCAAACTAAGTTTACAATAACATTCTGAGACAGTCCACTTCAAAATCCCACCCACTGCTGCCATTTAGTAGGCACGCAAAACTCTTCAGGGAATAGAACAGTCAATAGAGCAGCAGTAGAATAAAAATTTATTTTCCTCGTCTCATAATTTTTTTCATAAAACGAGACACTCTAGCACAAAATTATTTTTAAAACAGATAGAGACAGGCATGAAAGTCAGTCACCCAGAAAGCTACGAATGTGGCAGAACAACAAATTATAAAATCATAAACTGTTATTAGGCTACTAATAAATAAGCATTGCTAATTCAACCATATAAATATATAATTTAACTGTGTGTACTTATATATACATTTGTTTTTATAAGGCTGAACAATTTGTATTTGCAGAACAATAGCATTTTGCCAACATCTAAAGTACATGTATTTACAGAAAAAGACATGTGCAAGACAAAAGAAATATCCTTGAACTGTTCATTTTAAAACTCCAAGGGTAAGTAATGTAAAACACTCCAGAGAACAATGACAGGTCAGACCAAATTATTTTCAGTGCTTCCTATTTAAGTCTATGAGATGTTATGCTCAGCACATCGGACCTTGAGATTGTTCTTTTGAGACACCCAATAGTCTACACTCAGCAAAGAGCACTGTCTCTGGATTTGGTATTCCTCTCTGGAGGCCAGTCCATGGCCTACTTGACCATGTCTAAGTAAAACTTAGACATGGTCAAACCTACTTAGTAAGTACTTGAAGACTTAGTTTAAACTGGCAGGCAGGTTTCTTGTAACCTGGTTGCAAATCCTCCAGGGACTATCTCAGTCATCCTGGTAATTTCAAAACTAAAGACAGTGATGTTTACTCAAATTACATCTAATAGTCTTTGGATAAGAGCAGAAATTGTCTGAAGAGCAGGCATTTAAACCTATGATTCCCTACTCTAAAACATATAAGGTATCACAAATGTGGGGTTTAGTTTTCAGATTAAGACACCTAAATGCATGTTTGCGGTAGTGAGTTATATACCTAAGCTCAGGCTATCATCACTGCTTGGTTGTCTAAGCGGACACTTTCAAGCGACAGTGCCCTTAAAGATGCTTCAGGATATCAGCAACATCTACATGAAGAGAGGAAATGGTGACACAAGACTTAGAGAAGATCTGCAGTCCTTTGGGGTAGCAGCTAGATACCCAGACCAAAACACTATGTTTCATACATTAGATATCTCAACCACAAGGAGACATCTAAATGTACAAGTCTACCTTTGTGCATTTTCATCTTGAGGCAAGTCCCATCTTAGTGAAAAATCTCCCAGAAACAACAGATAGCAATCTACTAAGTATTCTGATCACAGGGGTTGTTGCCCACACCGAAGCTGAGGTGTTCATTAATGTGGTTCACTGCCCTATTTAATTCTGCACTAAGCAGATAAGGAGAGCCCAGCTGACCAGCTAACAGAGAGGTGAGTGTGTGCCTAGACTGCTGCAATGGCACTGCAAGGGGAACTCTCACTCTGCCTCAACACTTTCAAAGCAGCGCAACTATTCCAAATCCCTGTCACAGTGTAAGTGCCAGGTAGTTGTGTCATCTCTGGATACAGAACCTTGTCTTTCTGCATGCTGTGAAAAAAAAATTGCAGAAATCATGTCTCAAGTGAGCAGTTACATCAAAATTCACCAAGGGTGAATATATTTCCCAAAATATCCATTGCTTTTTCAGTGGCCTAGAGAGCTTACTTGTGAGAAAGTGCTACGATCTGCAAAGAAGAAAATATGTGTCCCTTTTTGCCTGAGTTGCTTTACTAACAACAAAAATACTTTTTGCCAATCAATGAGCAAATATGGTATGCAATCTAGGGTTGAAACTTTTCTTTCAAATATGCCAGTATCCTTCTGTGTTTTGTGTCTTTTGGTTACTTACTATATTTGAATGAAGTTTTTTTGAAAAAATTAAAATGAAAATTATTACATCAGTTAGATAATGGTTCATTTTGTTTATCCCTTTCCTTCCTGTTTTTGCAATCATGCTTTCGGTGCTGTGGAGGGAGAAGGAAGAACTGATCCTCCACCAGAATCAAACAAACAAACAAACAAGTAAAGCAGCAATAAAAAGGGCACAGTAGTTCCTGAGTGGCTACCAAACTTACACACTCATTTATTTTCTTTAGTTTGGCTAAACTTATCTGATTTTCTCATGTGACTCGTCAGGAATGCTTGTTTTGCAAATCAAATATTTCTGTTGGAAGAAAGTTAGCTAGAAGAAAGCATTAAACAAAGGTTTAAAGGTACCATATAACATATCAAATAGGAAGTTTAAGAAACAACAGGGGCCAGTGTCTTAACTAAGAAACACTCTCTGGGGAGCCAACTCACCATCAAAGCAACCCGCTTTTTAAATACCAATGTATTTTTTGTATATATAAAGCAGAGATTTTTTACAAAATAAATGCATTCAAATTAACAAGATACCGGTGTTTCAGAGAATATTCCTGACATAAAAATTGATTGACAAGTTCAAGGGGAAGGACAAGGACTAATGCTCAAAATGTTTTGCATATATAGTGAATATACATTTCTAGGAGACATAATAAAACTAAGATCTTGTTTATCTAACAGAAAAAAGGAGCAATTCATTATAATAGTTATTCTTTAGATGTATCAAAGACTATGGTTCAGTTAAGACATTGTTGAGCTCACACTTCAAAGAGTTTTGAGATAATATCTGTTAAAATATGTTACTTTAATTATTACTATGAATATCATACCTACCATCACACAGAAAAAAACCCCATTAAATATCATATAATATGTCAATATACCAAAGGGGATTTTAGCAATATTCATTAATTTTGAACAGAAAGGTTTAAAATAACTATTAAATGAGTTACACTTTTTAAGATTAAATCTCTGAAATCATTACGCATCTCAGAGTGAATTAGGCCTATTGTACCTAAACTTGTGCATACAAGTAAAGCCAAGCAGTACACAAGGAATGTAAGAAAGTTGTGAAACTGAGTACCATATTTTATTTTGCTCAAGTAATGACTCATTTGATTATCAGTAATGAAGTCCGTCCTGTAAGATGTTTTACTGATAAATTATCAAGTTTAAAATAAACATTTTTATTTCAACCAACCAGACTCTGTCTCTAAATCATAGAGTAGCTATACGACTCTTAAAGGAGAGGCATTAGTCTCCTAGCTTGGAAGCTCTACACACATATTATGACTGTACTTTAAAATTCATAGTGTTTATTTTAAACAGCACCTGAAACAACTTTCTTTGTTCCATTTTCACTGTGTGCACAAACACCAACACACTGTTTTCTATTACAAGAAACAGCATTTATTGAAAATGGCACCTGGATTATTACATTTTTTCTATATTCAGAATTGGAAATAAATTGCATTATCTCTGAAACTGCTGTATAGAATAGTAGTTTGAAGTAAATGTTTTTCAATAAGGACAATATTCCTGTCTGGCTCGAAAATTTTCCAATGTAATCCCACAAAAAATGCATGGTTAAAAAGTAGGCTGCTTGTTTTAATCAATTTGCATTTGACCTGAGTTCAAAAGAACACTCACTCTCCACAAATATAAAGAAAACAAAGGGAATTCATCTGAGAGATGAAGAATAACTTGATCAAGGTTCTTCAGAAATTTGATTTTTTCTTCTCCTCCATAGTCTGAGCTTGAAATGTTACTTTCTTCCGTCTCATTTTGAAGAAGTTGTTCCAGAATCATGCACAAAAGAAAAATATTCTCATACTGGGTGATGTCATACACAGACTGGATCTGGGAATAAAGAAAAATCAGTACATAAGTAGAGTGTGAAAACATTTCTGCAGCCTAACATCTCAGATGGCAGTTTAAGGAATACTGTTAAAATCTGCAGTATTATTTATATAATCAGGACACCTATGCATTTGGTATGATTACGTCTAAAAAATGTTTTCCTTTTTGTGGTAACAGTCAAACAACTAAGACTGCATCACACTACCAAGTGAAAAGTCAACATAACCTCCTCTTCATGAGAAAGTTTGCTTTACCTAATTATCCACAGGCTGTGACATACCTTAGTGATGTACAGAAAAACAACTACAATAACAGCTTTTTTGTTTTGGGCATATAATTAGAATTGGTGGATTTCTGAGAAATAAAATAACAAGCAAAAAAGAATTTTTTTACTTCTAAATACAGACACTCGTCTATTCAAGTGACACCTCCAAAAAGCAAATTAAAAGACCAAATTCTCAATCTCAATAGAAAATGCACAAGCCAGCTCTGAACCATTTAAAGTGGAATATTCAGTTTGTCAAATAAGCTGGAATAAGGACGCTGACCAAACTAAAAATTTTTTAGACGTCTTACAGCTTTATCCATTATAAATTTACCTGTCCTGTATCTAGGAATTTTACACAGAAGCTTTCTGTATGCAGGAAATAACGGGTAAGATACAAACTTAAACCTTGAAGTATTGTCTCTCTGGAATGAAATTTTGTGTCCTTAACAGCAAAATCTACCAATAATATGAGATGACCTGGTTCTGAAAAAGGCTGCAATTACAGTAAGTAGATGATTCAGAATTGAAAGGTAAAATCATAGCTGCTAGAAAATTAATTATATATTTTAGAAAATGGACCAATAGCTCTAGCAAATCTAAAGAACTGTTTAGACCTGTGGTACAAAGCCAGATGGGTCACGGCTTCAATATGGGTCTATGAAAACACATAAAATCATTTTCCTCAGTCCAGATTACATACTATAAGACTTTCCAAAGTGTGAAGTCTATTATACAGTCATTGGTTTAACAAAAAATGTAAGTTATTTTTGATTCCACTAAAATCTAAGAAAAAGACAGCACTTTACCTTCTCCATGTAAAACTGAGGAAGATGTTGGCTCAGAGATTGCTCATTTTGCTTTCTGAGATAGCAGTTATTAAACCTAAAATCTGTGTTGAAGCACTCTGGGGTAATGGTTTTCAGGTAGCCTCCTACCTCAGACACAAAATTAAGACACCACAGCCATCGTATTGCAAAGCCTCAATGTAGCAAAAGAATTTTGCTGAGTTTTCTAGATATCTTGAAAATTATGTTCATTACCAAAACATATCATCCCTAGCACTGCATACTCCTATTCTGTCTCTCTGGACCCTGCTAAGAAAAATGTACAGTTCAGAAGCTGCAGCCAAGAATTCAGTATTGACATTCTTATCAGAACAGACAGTGAAAAATGAAAAAGTATTACATTACTTAATAAAAGTAGATTAAATATTTGCATATTTCTAAAGTTCAGTTCTGCCTATCAAACTGCCTAATTTGGGAAAACCTCCTTCCAAATCACAGGTAATATGACAGTCTGTTTCTTCAAATATCAAACATCCAACTCTAGGACAGTCATGACTTTACACTGATTGTTTTGACTGTTAATTAATAATGAGGAGCTAAATATATTTACTTTGCTTATTAGACTAAACTACAGCTTTCAAAGTTGCGAAAGTAAGAGTTATTAGTGATTTATTGAATTTTGAGGAAATAGATGATTCTAAAGCCCTACAAAGTCTGCTCCTAAGGCTTTCAGTGTAGGGGTCATCTGACCAAACACAGGCATCAACAAGATGAGATAGTTATCCTTTGTTCCTGTTTCAGCTGATGGAGGGAAGCAAGAGGTGGCCCACAGTTGTTTGAATGTAGATGTCTATTGCCATTTCACATGCCCCAGGGTAGCATCTGCAAGCCAGGAGGAGTACCTTAGGTGTGCTTTTAGATGCCTGAGTTTTTGCAACTGAGTAGTTCCCAGGGTCCTTCAGCATGGAATTCATCCCACTCCAAACTAGAACCACAGATATACCATGTTCTGGAACTCTTTACAGTGATAAAGTGTGACTGTACCCAGAAAAAAATGACTATGTAGAAACAAAAATAGAAGTTCTATGCTCTTAGTTCCTGTAATTTGGAAGTTAGATGCACAACATTACAAGCAAAAATTCTTTGTCTGACTCTCAAGTGTTGGCCTTGAAAATTCACTCCTTTTACATGAGTAATCAATATAAAATGTTTTAGAAAGGCAAATTATGTCACTTCACTTACTCCCATAACCTCAGGCTCTTCCAAGCAGTTAATTGTTCCAATTGTGTTACTTTCAGTGGGTCTTAAAAGGTGCAACTAATTGCAGCTTAGTAAACTATCTGATTATGGATAATAGAATCCACAAGTTAACTAATTAGCGTCCTCTACAAATATTACTGCATTAAAGGAAAATTGCTTTAATCACACACAACTGACATTGAAAAGAAAGGGTAACTACAATGGCAAGGAGAAAGTATTTTTTGAGATAATTATTTTTCTGGAGACAAATGCACTTTGAAATATTGCATTATATAACTGAGGAGGGAAAAAAATCAGTCTAGAACATTTTGTGGCTTAAGGCTTATTATTAACCTTTCAAATCCATTTAATAATCTGAACAAAATGTGTCTCTATTTATTTTGTTAGATGTGCATATATATATATATATATATGTATGTACGTATATATATATACACACACATATATATGTATATATGCTGCTATTCCAGAATATATTGATACCAATTTTAAGTAATTTTAACAGTAACAGTGTTTTTCAGAATCAACTTTAAGATAATCAGACAGGTAACCAATATGGATTTTGGACACTATATGAGATCAGTCCTCATAAATTTATATAAATAAACATTTTAGGGTTAAATAATTTAAAAAAATATTATTGATATAAAATTGAGCTTTATGTAAGATGGAAACAAGGGTTACAAGGATCTCCTAGCTGGATCTGATGACCTGCTAATCAAAATCAATAGTATTTACATCACCAAGTTCAGAATGCAAGAAGTGTCAAAATATTTGGTTGAAATTGATTCTCGAAGCTTCTTCTGCATTACATGGTGACCACTTGGAAATGGACACATATTTACTACATAATTTGAAAACAGGGGACAAATTCTCTTACCTGTCTTCAATATAATGCTATCACAGTCAGTACTAATATGTTAAAAGAAACTGCTGTGTTCCAGGTCCCTGGCCCTTTATTATACTTCCTCTTTGCAAAACAACAGATCAGGGGGCCCCAGATCAAATTCCAAGCTGCTGCTGTCTTACTGGACAGATTTGGAGTCTTGGTAAACAGAAAAGGAAACAGTTTCCTAATTGTATTTAGAATATTTTTGTTTTCTTGTCTTAATGGTTTTATGCATTTATATAATTTATTCAAATGCCATTAGTAACAGCAATATAGAACAAGAAAAGAAATTGAAGGAATTCTCTAGAGTTCTTAAGCCATGACACCAGCCACAAGTCATTTCCAATTATGCAGTCTGTTGGGCCTGGGATTTTCACGTGCAGAAGGCTGATGACACTTTCTGAGTAGAGGCAAGTAAGTTTTATTCCTTTTACATCTCAAAGTATGTACAGAACAGAGACAATATTTTACCAGTGCAAACAAAATTTAGATGAAAGAGAGTATGCTCATGGCAACTGCTTCCATGCAGCTCAGATGCTTATGTAGAAGTGTCAGCAACACCTGCATGCTCTCTGGAATATAGGAGGAATGGTACTAACTTGGGAAAACTTCTTTTTTTGGTTTAGAACAGAAGATTTAAATGCTGAAACTTCTGACAAAATGAAAACAATTAAAATTAATTTCAAAGCACCTTACGTTTGATTAGAGACAAAAAGCTTCCCTCCTTTTCTATCTCCGTAATTAACTAATATCTATTTAGGCTTTTTAAGTCCCATGGCAATACCAAGTTTAAATATATGTTTCAACAAGTAGTTCTACACAACAAAATCCTACATAGAACACTGACGTACCAATATAAATTTTAATCAAACTGGAAAGATGAGTGTTTAGAAAGTAATAAATTGACACTTCTAGATAGTTATTTTAGCAGAAAAGTATTCTGCCCAGATCTCCCCAATCTATCATATCCTTATAATTTTGCTTCTTATAATTTTTATCTTGCAAGTTTTGCCTCTTCCATTTCTTGGCAGACCTCTACTATTCATCAGGGATATAACTTTTCATGCTAGCAAAGTGTCTTTTTATGTTTCAAGAAATTCTAAGTAAAATTTCACTGAAACATCAAGTGGTAAAAGGTAGTATTTCTCCTCTTTTACATGAGTATTTTTCCGAGAAGCATAAAGGTAGACCAAAATACACAATAAGAACTGCTACAGCTTGGCTAGTTTTGCCTTCCAATGGAAGCACAGGCAGCAGGAATTGTAGCAGCATCAGCTCCTGGGCTGTGACTACTTAGTTAAGGAGCATAAAGGATAGAACAGAACCGAATCTGCCATCAAGCCATTTCCAGGAAAAATCCCCCATGGCCTGTCTGTCTCCTCCTCTGGCAAGAAAATATTCTCCTAGAAATTTTCCAGAGAAGGTAGAAACAAAGAAACAAAGAGCATACATTTCTCTTGACATAGCCTAGACAAAGAGCATACATTTCTCTTGACATAGCCTACACCAATGAACACCATCTCAGCAAACAGCCCCAATGCCCCTTGCTTCCTTGCAGGTGGCTACTACAGGCAAGTACACAAGCAGACTGAATTCTGGGCAAGAAAATTAAAATTCATGGGCCAGGAGGCCACAGAGCAAGTGGAAGCTGATGTCCCACAGGAACACGGGATTTACCCAAACCACTTGAAAATGTTTGAAGGGGAGCAAGCCTGATAGAAAATGTCTGAGCTTGATTTACATGTTTCGAGAGACATATAATCCTGGGTATGCTGTTTAATAGACAATTACCTCAACTCTTTTTTTTGTTGTTGGTTCATTTTATTTGCTGCCTTGGCTTTCTGGTAAGAGGGGATGCTCCATCCAGAACTAAGAGGAAGGCTGAGACTAAACAAAAAGGAAGTGGCATACTAAATGCAGTCACTGATGCTCACATAAATGAAAAACTTATTTCTGTGCTCACTATGCCTGCATATAGGAGGGAGACTGAAATGGTTTTCTCCATTTTAAAACTACAGTTCTAATGAGTATATACATACAAGTTCCTAAATGGAGCAATATTTGACAGCATCACCTTCTAAGAAAAATGTTTCTAAATCAGCATAATAAAAAACAAGAAAAAAGTGACTGACTGGAAACTCTATCAACAAATGGTCACCATTTGGTAAATTTTGTGTTTATGAAGGGAATGCTGAAAACCTACGTTTTCAGTAGAATCGACAGTGTTTAACTCTCCTCATTTCGTCTAGGTCAAAGGTTAATAGAAATATGTTTCAAGAATCACTGAATTGTTTCCTCAAGTCAATACATTCTCATTTTATGAATAAGGAAGATTAATTCTCACAGGGAATTCTGTTCTTGACCCTTCAGTTTTCCTTTGAGAAATCCCTATTCAGGTTACTTATTGCTGTGTTTAAGTGCTAAATACAAGAGAAACATTTTTCAGAGTACAGTTAAGAACATTTGGATAGTAGGCATTTTATTTCAAAACAAGACAGAAATCATCTTAAGTGGATGTTCTGCAAACATGTAAATAACTTCTGATCATTAAAATTTACAAACCCAAAAATATTCACAGTATACAAAATCACAGTAGGATAAAAGAGATTATCTATAATTGTTGTTTACTGTTTAAATAACATGCAGATATGCATCTCTAAAATGTTTAAGGCAGGCATGCATGAAAGTCTTTACTAGAAATATTTTTGTTTTGTTTCTAGTATTACTGTGTTAAGACAAAGGGTAATTACAAATTGTCATGATGCAGGGTTCAGTTTTTAGCTGATTAGCATGTCTCTTTAGGAGCTTTTTGTTTTGTGATTTGAAGTGCCTATTTCCTGAACAACTCTCCCAATAATCATAATCTTCACAACCATGTCAATTATTCACATGCCAAGTAATTTCAAACCAATATATGAACTCTTTCAGTATCTCAAGCAAAATTCATATCATGTGAAATTCCTTATTTAAATTTATACTCTCACAGCTCAAATTTTCAAAATATTTTCATATTTTATTCCATAGGTTCTGAAATTCTGTTTCTGTCTTTACTCATGCTAAGTATCACTTTATTCACAAGTAGATCCCTAAGTTTCAATTATTCTGCTTGCAGATCAAGATCAAATGTGACTGCAGAAAGGGTCAAGGAATTCCGAACATTTTTAAAAGTCAAAATCCAGAGGAGAGACCATCAGCTAAACTCTTAGAACAATTTAATCTACAGCATGTACAGTCACTGAGTAAGATAGTGCCAACAACCCTTTAGAAGTCCTGGACAGCCTCATGCTAGAGAGGTTTCAGAAGCAACAGTAAGAATCTTGTGAAAAGAGTATCTGTCCAGACATAATTATTTGGCATACCCTGGAAAATACTTCTGAGAGAATTTAAAGTGTTTATTCTCTTTACTGTCTCCCAAGGGGAAGATATTTATATCCCTGAGGCATCTATGCATTGTGCCTCTTCCACACATCACTTAGCAAGGTCATCTGTTACTAGCCCTTAGTGTGACACACTGAATTACAAGAAATTCCCAAGACATCTTAAGCAATATTATTCTTATCTAGTAATACAATTTCCACAACATATTGCAAAACATTAAATATGTCAGCAGCAGAGCACTGACGTTTCCATTTTGGAGTAAGAATCACAATTGCCTTGCAAGTAACATAACACAGACACAAAGCTTTAAAACCCAAATTTTAATCCCCTTTGACTAATTAAAGAAAGCTAAAATATAAGTCACAAAGCTATCTCATTTGGAAAGAACAGCCAAAAAGTATGAATCTGTGAACCTTCCTAGGATAATGGGAATTTATAAATACATTTTATTCCAATCTACAAGGCATATACTTCAAATCTGACTTCTGACATACATGTTATTTTTGAAATTTATTCTAAAATTATAAAAATTAATTCTTCATAAGTTGAAACGTGAAATATGTTTGATTTTGGTTTTCTGTTTTTTTTCGGAAAAGGATCTGAAATAAAGATGTGAATATATCTGTTATAGTGTGAGTCCTTCCAAATCAAATGGGCTACTTAAGAATATTTCTAACTTGAAATTGAAGTTATAGGTCAGACAATCCCATGTAAAGTCTCTATCAGGAGAAAGCAATCAACAAAACAATCTAATAAAATTTCTCAGTTATTAACTTCAGTATTAGAGAAAGGGGTTTTTTATGGTTTGTGTTTTTGGAAGACTTGCCTACTTACAAGTGTAGGAGTACTACATGAAATAACCATATAATTGAAATAATAGATGCTGTTTGTTGAAAGAAATTAATAAGAAATTAGGTTCTCATCCTGCGAGAAGTGTTGTAAGTGGAGCAAGGCCAGTGATCTAAGCAGGTCTTGAAAATAAACATCATATATATAACATTTTTATAGGTAATAGGACACCAAGGTCATAAGATTAAGTTTTGAATAAGAACAATAATAAAAATTCCTCCATTAATTAAAATCACATCAGAAAACAATGGATTGCTGAAAAATACAGCTACATTAGTTTCAAAAGATTTGATAGTTTACCTATTTTAGAAAATGTGCAAGAAGCTCTGAAAATAAATAGCAATCACTTTGCTTTAGTGACTCTAGTACTGGGCAGGCAACCCTGACAGTAATGCAAAATACACATTTATTTGTACTGAATCATAATTCATTAATTTTTGCAAAGAAGTTTTTCAACATGCTTTTCATCTCATAAGGCTTTTTTTTCCTAAAAGCATGATGACTTTGCCTCACATAGAGCTTGACTTCCTAAAATTATCTCTTCCAATGCTAGGGATGGAAAGAATCAACTGAACCTAGCAAGTAGCAGATGGCTGGTCCAAGAACAAACCAAGGCAGAAGGCTGTCACAGAACGTGCCCTTAAACTGCCTGCCACAGGACACTGTGAAAGCTGAAACCTTGTATGGGGTGAAAGAAAAGTAAACAGTTGTACAACAGTGAAATCCGTGGATACACATAATCAATCGATCAATCAATCAATCAATCGATCAATCCATCCATCAATCAATCAATCACTTCCACTCTTCACCTGGAAAAGCACAAATAGATGGATACTGGGAGAATGTTCTTGAAAACATCTCCAAACTCCTCTGAACATTTACTGTAAGCACTGTCAGAGGCAGAATGCCCATTCCCATGTTTTTCTATCTCTCAGTTTAATTTACTGCCCCACTCTCTACCAATGGTAAGTTACTTCAGAGAAAATCTTCCCTTTTTTAGTTTGCAGCTCTGGAATCTTACAACCAGTGGATCTACATGCATCCCCCTCCATTTTCAATGAGATCAGCCCTTGCTCCAAAGCCAGAGACAGAATCCACCACTCCAGGTTCAAAATCACAAACAAAAACAGCCCAAACATAAGCAAACCTAGGTGGTTTCAGATTAACTGAGAACAAATGTGTGTTTGATGCTTGTATTTATCTGCTGTAAAAGAAAACAGAAAATCTAGGAAAAAAACAAGACAAAACAAAACACTTAAGAAAGAGCAAGAGGAGTGAGTCTAGGCATTGCCCTGTGTGAGGAAAAGGACAAACCTTGTTTGAACACAAGCCTAATGTTTGTAAGAAAAAGAAGTTGACATCTGCTTTCTGAATCCCTTTCACCCAAGAAATCAAAGCCTCTGTATAGTTTTAATAGATAAAAAATGATACTGCTAAGAAGACAGGTTTCCTTCTAATTATGCAGTTATTTTTCCTCTTCCATAATTAGAGGCTTAATATTCTATAACTGTTCAAGGCAATATTTAACTTACTATTAAACCAACTTTTGTCTTTGATTTAGGAAGAAATGTTTTAGCTATCTATTTATCTTTCCTCTTGTTTTAGAAAAAATATTTTATTTATTGTATAGATAAAACGTCTTTAGGAAAGTGTTTATATTTCACATATATACGTTTCCCCAAACTATTTTCTTAAAATGGATTAATGTTTCCCTTAGATACAAATGAAACAGGACAACAATGGTTTTTCAGTGATTCTATCATCTGTCTTAAACACCCATATTCCACTACAATTATGTCACCAAATCACATAACAAACTCTGAATTTTCAAAGAAGGTCGCGAGTCTTCCAAACTTTAACTGCAAAACTCAAGTGACATGGCAGACATAGAAGACTCGAGATATAATTTCATGAACATTTGGCAAGCAGTGCCATTTTTCTTATTTATTGTATTTAAAACTATGTGGAATATGTATGTAGAATAAATCTTGAGTGGGTTAATTGAATTTAACAACATGAAAATATTGCTTATTCAGCTTAAAGATGTGAGAAATTACAGATTCAACGTATTTAATTGAAAATCACATAAAATATAAAATGTCATGAAATCATGAGAACACCACAGTGTATCTAGAAGTTTGCATACATGCATCAAAACTTAATTTTGGAAGGAATTAGACCATTTGACTAAAAACATAACAAAACAGAAAATGGAACAGATTGCTCTCTACAATCTTTTTAGGCTTTACAGAAACCAGATGGGTATGACTGTAAGCAAATATGGTTTTGCTTTCACATTTTACTTTTCCATTAATTATCTGGTAGACTCTTCTGGAAAGATCCAAACTGAGAAGTCTAGACAACTTCACTCTTTAAAATTTGTTTGTTTGTTTGTTTGTTTCAACTGCTTTAGCAGTACAGTAGTGTAAAAAGACAGGTTTTTAAGAGCACCAGAATGGCAGTTTAGAATGTGTGAGTGTCATGGTGCTGGAAAGCAGTGATATGCAGTTCAAGATTGGCCTTCTAAAGTTCAGCATGCCAGCAGTAAGTCTAAAGACAGTTACACTTAGGAAGATCCTTTTGAAACTGAAAATCTTGTGTGAAAATTGCAGCATCCTGACAGAACACAAAAAAAGCAGAGTAAACTTGAAAGGGATTAAATTCTAAATTGACCATCAGAAGCCAACTAGTTTTTCTAGCTTTGAAGAAGAAAATATAAGAAATACACAGGAAGGATTATGTACAGGAAAATGCTTATAATTCTAAAATTTATGATATCAGGTGAAACAAATAATGAAAGAATTATTGAAGAAAGTTCCATGCTCTGAGTGTTATTAAATAGTGAAATTTACTAGGTCATACCAAGTCCAAGGGCTTCCTTTTCATAAACCCAGATTAGTTTGACTCCCATTCAAAGTAGTCTATGGAAAGTTGTCTGCTATGCAAGTAAGAGTTTCTACATGGCAAACCTGCCACCTGGATGATTCTGTGAATCTCAGATATGTAGGCTGACAAGTGTATAACTGGCCTTGACTAAAGGAAAATGTCTTCAAGAGTGCAGAGTCAAGCCAAAATTTGGATGCACAAGACCACTATTTTCAGCAAGCACAGAGTTGTTTATAGCAGGCCTCATTCCCTGTGCAAGAAGGATACTATCAAGAAAGGAATCTGGGAATGGAAGGGCTTGAAATGACCTAGAGGAAAGCTGAAGAAAATTCAGGAATATTTACATATGGCAAGAGAAGCATGTGATTTTTCGCTCTGGTATAATTTCTTATGCCAAAGCTTCAACACAGCTCAGTAAAACTAACTAGAACTGAAAAGTAGTGGGGAACTACAGACTTTTTTATTCTTCACAGGATTTTTGAAGGATAATGTTCTGAGATTGAATCGGACACATTAGAGCTGAATACCCTAGCAAAAATACAGATGACTTTATCAAATGGCTTTGCTAAGACAAATATTTAAGAAAAAAAAGCTAAAAATGAGCTGAAGTGCACTCTTTTGCACTGAGTCACCCAAAAAGAGGCTATTACAACCAAATGACAGAAATTTTATAGAAGTTTAAAGCAATTAAATTTGAATCAGAAGCATTAATTCTGGAAAAAACCACAACCAGAGAAAAACCAACGAAACTGGAGCTCAAAGTACATTCAAAGTCAAAAAGGATCTGAAAGAAGCCCACTGAAACAACACTTGATTTGAGAAATCCAGAAGATAGTGTTTTAGGTAAATGTCTGAGGTGTCTGGTGGATCTGTTACAGAAAGCTGACATAAATGTACCTGTAGGGGCCCTTATGGGACCCTGATAACACTTAGCAAGCTAAAGTTTCCAGAAACACACTGTCATTCATGTGAATGTGGTATGACAGCTGCATAAAAGAAATGTCATAATACTGAAGAAAACCAGAATAACACCAGAGAATAACGTAAACAATGGCAGCAAAAGAACAGCATGTCAGGGATGCCACTGGAGTCAAGAACATACTTGCACTTGTTGGAACTGAATTTTAGAATGGCTTGGGTTGGAAGGGACCTTAAAGATAACCTAGTTCTAGTTACTTGTAAAAAAAAAAAGAAGTTGAAATCCACCTTTCAGCTAAGGCTGTTATTTCCTCTGATGGCCTGAACCAATGATAATATTACACAAATTGCATCTGAAAACCTCTCCTGTCTTCCTTAGCAGTTACAAACTGCTCTGCCACTCCTTTCCATGTTGTACTCCCATCACCATCCTTTTGGCTTTTCTCTATATTTTCCATCTCCCATCTCTAGAAAATAGAAGACAAATGTCCCACTGGCATGACCACGAGTCTGGGCCATGTCTCTGATTTTGAAATCTGGACAAAATACAATTTTTTTAAAATTTGAACTTCCCACAAGAACATGGTATTGGGGGGGGGGAAAGGGAGGGGGGGAANCATGGTATTGGGGGGGGGAAATGGAAGAGTGGAAAATAAGCAAATCTTCAACCTGAAGAAAAAGACACAAAAACCATGGATGTTTTGAAGGGGACTGGACTAGCAAAATAATTAGCACTATGTAAGCAATATGCTTGTAACTCTGCAAGCTGCTTCTATGGAAAGCTGAGTTTAAAAATGCGATTAGGATATGGTATTTACCTGAACAATTTCAAGGCTTAATAGAGTTTCAAGAAGGTTACAGAAAACAGTCCCTAATCCTCACCACCATTAAGACAGCACATGACCTTTTGTGTAAAACAACAAATAGCATCATCCTACCACAATTAAGATAATCAACATTCAGTAAAGATTCTCAGAGAGGACTCTGGTCTTTCTGCAGCTGCCAGCACACTTGTCAGGTTTATTGTGCATCAGAATGCAATGTTAGATATAGCATGGCATTTATTAAAAAATTGGCCTGAAAAGATTAGAAAAAAATTAACATTTCAGAGGATGACTAGCCTTTCAAAAAGATAGCTAAGCTTCAGTTTGGGACAGGTTTGGGTTTTTTTTAATTAAATGATCTGGAACAAGAAATAAAGCATGTTCCTAATTGTGGACCAGATGGAAGAATTCAAAGTACCTCTAGTTATTTTATGTACCACAATATTTACAATCAGGTAATACTTACTAGTAGGCAATACATACAAGAGTTTAGCAAAGCTTTTTAAGTGCCTCTAGGAATACAATTCTTTCCTCTTTGCTGTAAATTTAATGCAATTTAACATAATTGCTTAATTTATCAAACAAGATTTAAATCACTGTGAAAGATATTAAAAGATCATATTAACAAATCATACTAAACACACAGGCCACCTAGCTCTGCAAAATTATTTCAGATGACTGCAGGAATACATTAACAAAAACATGACAGAAAATCATTAGAGACTGACTCATTTAAAAAGGAGAGAAGAAACAAAATCAAATCCTGTCAGAATTGAGGTACATAGATCATCTTTGGTACGCTGTAACTGACTCCTAGCAAATTTCTAGTTTTTAGAAGGTCTGGACTATCTGGCATAGCAATTGTAGCATTACAAAGGAGTGAAAGACATCAGCTGCAGTATAAAGAAACCCTCCTATTTTAATGCTCAAACTTGTTTTATTAAAAAAAAAGTCACTATTTTTGTGCTTATGCTTTTGTGGAGAATATGCACAGGGGAAACTTCTGGGATAATACAGCAACTTGCAGAGTGAACAGATAAGAAAGAGAATACTGCTACATTTTTATGGCTCTAAGGTAGCCATGCAATTAATTCCTTCAAGATTCCCCGATGACAGCGAATTAGCCAATAGGGAACTCATGCTCCGACCGTTTCTGCTACCGAATTTAACTCATTTAAATTGAATTAAGGTTCTTCTACGCCATATGGACACATAGTCATTTATTTAGTAAAGCTTTTAGCTTTCCACTCTGAAATGTAAAAATTTCTCATTTGGTTTTGTCCCAGTTCCATCTCTCTTCCTTAATACTCTGTATTTTATATTCCCTACTGGAGAGGGAGGAGATAGGATTATCACCATTTAGAACTATAGCTCATTAAATGTTCTTTTTGGTTCTCAATCCTCTGGACAATAAGAATTTAAAGACTTTGACTTTCTTCACTCTAAAGGGTTAATTAGGCTCCTTCCACCTACTGTTCCCTCAGCAGGATCTTAGTGTAGTGTTCAGCAAGGTCAACATTGAACCATTACTACTCTGTTACTTTACTTTCCCATTAAACTTTCTCAACTGCTATTCTTTCCAGAATCAAATATGACCAATCATTTGTTCCAAACACTTCTGTCCCCAAGTGACACAGGATTTAGCAACAAGAAGGAAATCCATTTTGGGGGTTTTTTCCCAACACAATTTTTGAATGTCTGAGATTGTATCAGAGTTATCAGCTCAAGTACTCATGTGCAGATGAAGGAACTTACTATCTTAATTTTAATTCCACTGTCTTTTAGGGGAAAAAAAAAAAGGCAAAAATCTTAGCTGAAGAACCTTCTTTCCATTTATAGGAACTTGCACTTGCTTTTAGGATCAGAAGAAAACTTAACCTGTTGTGAAAGATCTTAATGAGCATCATTCCTTGAAGGGGCAAAGTTAACGACAGTTCCAGGTGACAATATGAAAAATGAAATGGAACCACTTCTGGCTGTGATAATACAAATGTACACACAAAGATATCGAGTAAATGCAATTCTCAAAATAAGGGATTATAGTCAAAATTGGAAAAAGTAATAAATAATAAGAGGAATGTATTAGGCCTCTTGGGTCTACTACATTGTGAGAGTAGGTATTTTATAAAACTTTTCTCAAATTAGGCTGTCATGTGGGTGATGGTAACACCATTATTTAAGTGGACCCAACTCTGGCTGTACGTGTGGGACAGTGAAGAAGTATAGCCCCACTACGTATGATGCACAGAACTGGATTGCTCTGAAAAGTAACTGTCATTAAGGCAAGGGATCTTAATATGGTTCTAAAATCTTTAGTGAAAAGAACAAGATATACGTTAGAATCTCAGTACTTCCAGACTTTACTCTTCTAAGTCAGCCTTTAGGATCCATTAGATGTGGATCCTCAGAGAAGCACAAAATATTGGCTGAAAATTCTGCCTTAGAGAGAAGCACATCTGCAGTGATATCAACAGCCAAAAGGTGGCTTTTATCAACAGATAAGAGGTGAATTAGGAAGAAAGATTACAGAGAATTAGCTCATATGACAAGAATTTTTATGGAATATTCACACAGAGAATGTAGCTAGAATGTTCTTGTGCAGGATCTGAAGATCAGGAAAGAAACTAAATATTGTCTTTGAACAAAGGTGTCTCTCAGACGCAAGGATTTTTCTTATCTTCAAATTTAAATTTTGTTCTTGCACAATGATAAAGGGCAGGAAAAAATACTCAGTTTCTCTTTACATCATACACTGGTTTATATACTTCTGTTGTAACTCTCACTTGTTTGCTCTTTCAGTCATAATCTTTTGTTCTCTCAGAGTCAAGGATTTTACAAGTCTCTAAATATGTTTGTGTTTATCCAAAACTCTTTCTAGCCTGTTATGTAGTTTCTGAGAAGACATTATCACATGACCAATTTTGCGGCCAGTCATCATTTATATCTTTACTTGTTTCTCTTACAACCTTAATTATTATTTCAGAACAGTTGCTCTGCATTGGAACAATAGCTATAACCTTATTTTATGCACTTGGTTAATGACATTAAAGAACTAACTCTTGAGGGTTAAACAAAATAATCATTCATTACATTAATGAATAAAAATTACAGTAACCACAATCTTCAAAATTTAAATTTACAATAGCTAGCATCACCTTGCTACCTTAATTGATTTAAGAATAATGATAAAATACTTGGAGTGGTTTTTAATTTGCTGCTCTTGCATGCAGTATGATTTATCTTAGGATTTAAAACTGTGCTTAATTGCATAATAAGTGACAGCAATATGTGCAACAAGTTTTTATTAATATTACTGCCTGTCATACTTCATATTGAAAACAATCTACATTGGCTCACCTATAAATTGAACTTGCAACACAGGCCTACTTCACACTAAGTAGCACATTAGTATTCTACACAGACTGTAATTGCCCTTCTACTGCTTTTATAATACTCGTGTTTTGAAATGCTCTCCTTGCATTTATATTAAAAGCATTTGAGAAGACAGTCATTGAGTGGTGGGAATAATTTTGTAGGAACACAGGAACAGTTTTTAGATTTATTTTGACTTTGTGCATGTCTGAAAGTATTTGGTATTTGTTTTTAAAAAGAAGTTAACTAATTCATGTACAGTGATTACTCCAGTAACTGCTGTATTCACTGCAGAGACAATCAAGCACAAAATTGTTTTAGAAAGATATAGCACGATAGTAACATGATTAGAGCATACTGACACAGATGATTAAGAGACTCATGCAAATTCATAATCTCTTTTAAGAATGAACTCTGGATGTTAACATGGTTCAAAGGCTAATGAAAGAGGAGAAAATACAATACAAATACAAGTGATCTACAAGAAAATTAGCATAACATAATACTTAAGGATAGTTTTGGTGAGAAACTGTGAGATAGCAAGATTGGGTGTCCTGGTTTAGAATGGTATTCGCCAATTTAGTGCTCCCACTGAAACCACGCTGCCACTTGCTCCCCGTCTACCCCTCAGCTTTGGAGGGCTGGAGAGGAGAACTGGAGGCACGAAAGCAAAAGATCATGGGTCGAGATAAGAGCAATTTACTGGAAATAGCAAGGAGATATGAAAATGAACAGTAACAGCAACAATACTAATGACAGAGTGGACAAGAAAGAGGGGAATGATTCACACAAAAACACCACCACATAACTGCTCCCTCCCCACACCATGGCTATAGGAAGGAACCCCTTTCTCCTCAGAAGAGACACCCTTCCTCTTGCCCCTGGCAATGATGTGAGGTGGTATAGAATAACCTCCTACTCCTGGCCATGCCCCCTCCTGGCTACTGTAAAAATTAATCCTGTCGTGGCTGGGATCAGGACACTGGGAAAATGTAATGTGTCTAACAGGAGACATCCTGTGCTGCTAACCCTTTCACGTTGTCCAAGTGCTGTGGAAGGCGACACAATGACACAAGTGTTTTTCCTGTTTATTCCCAGACTGGTTTTACTGTTCTTATTTATCAAATGTGTATGTTATGTAAGTGGTACGTCAAGTGCTACGGTAAAGAATATAGTAAGCTGTGAAGAACAGCACAATCTGTTAGTCTAAGTCAGCAAGTAGGCTGTACAAATCTATCTCTTCGCAAAAAAGTAATTCTTTGTAAGAAAATGAGACATCAGGAGCACTTTTATGTACTGACTCCATTTAAAAGGACATATACAAATCTCCTTCCCATTTCCAACTTGAAATAAATGGTTTAGGTGCTTCACTATGGAAACCACTTAGGGTTTGCAAACTGCAATACTGTAGGTGAGATGCACAGAAAAACAAAATCTAAGATGCACCCTTTTCTTTAATTAACAGTACAAAGAATACCTGTTGGGGTTTTTAAATCAAGACACAAATAGGAATATTTACTAAAAATTAAATTAATAGCTGTTTAGCTTCCAAAAGTAGTCAATCAAAAGTATGAAGTTCTAAAACTAGAAAAATCAACAGTCTTAAAGCAAACTGTATAGTGAAATAGTAGGGAAAAATTATTAATAATCCAAAGCTGACAGAGTTTCAAAAAGATTTGAGAAAGACAGCAAAAAGCTAAACAATGACAGTGACTCACAAGCCCACTTTGAGCAGTGCACCCTAACTAGGAAAACACATCTACTGCTCAGTCTTAAACACTATGTACAAGCGGGCCCACAAATTAAGCACCAGAAACAGTTAGGTGGTAAGAAATCAGTTATTTTTAGAATTTACAACAGACAGAGCTTGGTTGTGTATTATGTGTAGCATCTGTAAGTACACAAACACGTAAGTTTGTGACACATGTTATTGTTTCTATTTTTGTGTGTGTATCAGACTGCAGAAGGCTGAAATTTACACAGTCTGCAGAATTAAAAAAAAAAGTAAAAATAATCCTTCCTTACTTAAAAATCAATTCTCAAAGGCTTTCTTTTTGCTGTACTCATATCTTATGACATAAGACATAACCTTCCTAATTTGAAATTAATACCCATTCATTGGTATTTCTACAGCACAACTGCCCTTGAAGGGTTGGAAAGAGTAGGTAAAACCTAACTAAATGAACAAATTGAGATCTTTCCGAACAAATTGAGATTTTTTCAAACAAATATTTTTACTTAAAGTTCTTACAGCAAAGAAACACAAAAAACAAACCAGAGAAGTAATTCTACCCCGCTTAAAAAAGAATTCCAAGTTCCTAATGAAAGAAAGAACCAGAATGTATCTGAAAGTATTAAATAATGTATTATGAAGTTTTTACATAGTCTGACTTTTAAGTCAAGAAAGGACCAAAAAGACCACACTGCTTGATCTGAAAGTTCCCAGAAAGTAAATTTAATTGTCTGTCAGAAATGTACATAATTTTATCTTAAAGATGACAAACTAGAGAAGTTGCTTTTTTTCCGTGTAAGTTGCTGGTACAACAGCTGAATTTTCCAAGTACCAACACTGGAAATGGAAAAGTATGCCCATGTAAAAGTGAATCTATTAAAAGAAAACGTGAAAGCACTGAGAAAATGTTAAGTAACCTATATGTAGGAAGTAGAACAGGTGGCAATGAATGGCACTGAAGGTAAGGTAAATATTGTCATGCAAGTAATTGATGAGAGAAGCTAAAAGGATCTTAGAATATCATTAAGTGCTAGAGTAAAACACCACGTTCAACTGAACAACCAATCAAACAAAACAACCACAAACCAGAAAAACCAAACCAAAAAAGCCCCAAAACAAACACCCCCACCAAAAAAACCCCAAAAAAAGAAAGAACTTTAAAAGATACTCGGAGTAAAAGTAAAGCCACAGATAAAGAGAAAGATATCCTACTAAATGTAAGTAGGAAAATAAGTAATTATGAAAAAAATGCAACCCAGAAATAGTCCAGAATGGTTTCTGCTCCAGTCCTGAAGTGGAAGAAGAAAAGGATACTTCTATTCCATATGATAGTGTGGATGGAACTAAAAACTGCAGATATGAAAAATCATTTGCAACAACACAAGATTTCATTAGGAGATGCTCTCAAATTCCTCCCAGAGCACCTTTGCAGTATTTCTCCCAATTAATATATGTCAAAACCCATATTATAACATCAAATTTGTATATTAATTCTAGATTAACTGCTTGGAAGATCTGTTTCAACGGAATAATGCATTTGCCAAAAAGGCAGTGGGGCCTGTTTGCTAGGGAATTTCCTTTATTTTAGTACAGTTATGAATTGACTGGAACAGAATTCTGGTTCCATGTTCACACTGAATGTTATGAAAATACATATTTTCTAGTGTAAAAAGTGTTATGTTCAATACAAACATAGTATTTCATGGTTTGGACTGCAAATAAAGAATATCAAAGGAATATCTTCAACCCCAGAAAGTTCTTGGCACTAACAGATATTTGATTAAATTACAAAAACATATTTTTACTTCTGCATAGTTAATTAATTTTAGAATAGCGTGAAGAAGTGGAAAAATAAAATTTATTATTATGGCTAATCATTTCAGGGACCATAATTATTTTTCAAACAGTATTTGTAAGATGCCAATTTATTTTAAGTATCACAGTTCACTGCTTATGCTCCTGGATACAACTGGCAACTAATATAACCCATCTATGTTTTATTTATTAGCTTAGCAGACAGATGTGCACTTACTGAATTTCACATTGATTGCTAATATTTCCCTATAGCAACAAAGCCCTGAAGGCCTTGTTAGAAATATGTCAACTAAAAGTGGAGGTCTGTTTCTGAGTTTGTTTTTTACATGCAAATGCTTTTACACTTAAATATTCAGACCTTGGGGAAAAAAAAAATCTTTTGCCAATGATAGAAACAATTATGATTGGAAAAGAGAATTGTCCATTGCTGCTCCAGCATGACCCTCAATATAACATAAGGGCAAGTAAATCAATATGCCTCAATTTCAACATAATTAAATCCATAAAAAAATCCACAGACTGCACTGCCAACTTAGTTTCATAACTACACTGATAGCTACAAAATTTCTGAAATTCTTTGTATTTCACATGATGCATTTGACTGAAAATCCCGTGTCTTTTAAATTCCTACTGGAGAAACAGGTTCCTTAGGAATAAGTTGGTATTTTAGACTGCTTGCTTTAGATTTTTTTTATTACTTTTTTAAAGTTTTCTTTGGAATTTGGAACTTAGCATAGGGAGGTAATTTACAAGTAAGATATCACTGATCAAATGGCTACAGGCATGTTATCTTTGTCAGTGAAGTTCCAGAAGTCTGTCTCCTGCTGAGTCAATTGCAATAAAAAAAAAGAAAATTGGTACCTTGCGCACAGATAACAGCAAAATTTGCCATGTTTATTTTATTCCAATTCCTGTATGTGCAGAAATTCATTGGGAACCATCACTTCTGCACACATGAACTGCACTCAGCTGCTCACAGAGAACTCAAATCTGCAAATGGATACTGATTAAGGTGGAAGAATAAAGTCACACTCTTTCCTAACACTGAACTGCTTATTTGAAGAAATAGCAGTCATGAGGAAGGCATCTTTAAAGACAATAGAACCAGAAAATGTTGAGATCTTTTGGCTGGAGAGGAGGTGGTGCTGTATGTAGAGTTAAAAGAAATGTTGCATGCTGCTATTCTGACAGAATTTCTCATACCTACAACAGTCACATTAAAGTGTCTAAAGCTGCCAGCAAAGATATTTAAAATATCTTTGAAGGCATTGGTTCCTCTGCCTTCACCTTTCAGGCAGGAGAATCAATCAGGAAGCAGCTCAGGATGACAAAGGATGTGCCAGGGGGCCAAGTCAGCAAATGATCCTTTGGCTCCAAAGGGAGAATACTGCTCTCTAGCTTGGCAGCAGCTCACCGGGGTGCTGTCCCACAGGACCAGAGACTGATGGACTACCAGGATCACATGGAAAAGCAGGAGCCCTCCCAGTTACTTCCCCTGTCACAGAAAGAACAGCTTTGCCATGGCAACTGTCCTATGAACTGTCCTATGTTTAATACATCTTATTTTGGATATATCTTTCTGGGAGTCAGGTTAAAACCAAAAAATTTCTTCCCCATTCCAACAGTGTTAAGAATCAATAAGACTGAATTGCTGGAGCAATCTCAAATACGCTTTTCTTTGTATCCTGGTAGCCCTCAAAATCTCTACTTAATTTCTACTTCGAATATCTTACACTGCAGTTTAAAACTGTTCAAACAAGAGCAGTAAGAGAAGGAAAATGTGGATGGCATTAAAACAATCATAAAGTAGTACAGATATCTTACACTACTAAGATTTCTTTTCTCTTTAAACCAGACATTTGTGTTTGATACTGAATACATATTGCTGTAACTGATGCTTTCTTACAGGAATCATAACAAAAGTGGAGGATACATAGTTTGAAAATGCAGTTAGAATACTTCAGGTTTGCTAAATGTGGTGCACTTTGTGAATGAGGAGACAGAGGAGAGAATCGTGTTTCAGAGCATCAGGTAGAAGAGACAACCAGGGCAGACATCATTGTAAGTACAGGTAGCATTAGGTGAGAGTTTGTTTCATAAACAACAAAAAATGATGAAGCCATGCCTTACACAGACCCATAATAAAAATCAGTGATACAAATTAAGGGCTATGTGAAGATGAACGAGAAGCAAGAATTATAAATTTCTAGGAAGGATTTATAGAATCTTTCTATATAGAAGGATTCTGTATAGATTCTAAATAGAAGAAAAGGAAACTCAATTATACTTACATGAACAAATTCTTAATTCTTGTCTTAAATATTATTAATTCTAAGTTAATTCTATTATTTCAAGAGTACCCAAACTCAGCAGCTATATAATGCTATCATAGTATAAATCCAAACATTTAATGTAATTTGACTGTAAAATGTCCTCTAGTGATTGCAACAGGCTCTGGATCTGATCTTTAAATTTTGAATTTAGTAGTATTCAAAATTACTATTAGACCATGAGTTCTAGGAAAAAAATTTAGTTTCCTGCAGATGGATTTCTTCCTCAAATAAATATTTTAACAAATAGATAATACATAGCAAAACAAAACAATATTTAGTCAGTACTACTGATTTGAGTTGATTCAACATATACCTGGTTGGACAATTGCTTATAGTTCATTCATAATTTCTCTAACTTACTATACAATTATATTTTATATATTGCCCTATATAACTTTATGCAGCTGTAATACTATTTCAGCATTTTCTATCAATCTTGATTAGGGATTTTTCTTGGGCTTTGCTTTGTTTTGGTTTTTTATTAGCTGTTACTTAATTTTAGGCAATAAAATTCAGATAGAGAAAGCTAAAACTCATAAGCTATTATTAAAGAATGAGGCAAATAATAATTGTAAACAACAAACAGAATCAATAACAGCTTTCAGAATTGATGTATTAACACATTCTTAAATTCAGCATCTGGAAAAATCTGTGTAGAAAGGTGTTTGGACTAAATGACTCCCTCTGACCTCAGAATCCATGAATCAATAACATAATTTAACTTTCAAATGAATTTAAAATATTTTGCAAGGAGGTTAAAAAGTGGGTCCTGAAATTGAAATGTATGCTAAAATACATTTTGAAGAACAGCTCTTATGATAAATAGACCTATTTAAACATGAGAAAAAACGTTCTTGAGTATTATTTTGTCATTAGCATAAAACAACCCAGAACAGTTGAAATTCTTTGAAATGCTATTCAGTGAACACAGCTGTAATCTACTCATTACTCAGATCCTTATGTGTAACTGTGCACAACTCTCTAAGGTCTCGATCAGTGGTGCAGGCCAGTCTTCAGCTCCTTTTTTTCCCCCAGTTTCCAAGCCCTCTCTTAAGATTAACATTTCCTCCATCTTTAGAGATATGTTATATTATACACAGGTGTTACAGTGAATACTGAATATTAGCTGGGACATCAGAAGTAATCTGTCGGAGAAACACAGAATTCACAGGACTCCAAATATGAAATCCCCAAAAGGCTTCCTCTGAGGCAAACCAGTCACTTTCATGCAAAAATTACCTGTTTAACATGCCTGCCAGGACATCTGAATCTTCATCCTGAATTTTTGTTACTGCCTGAAGCAGAGAGTTTTAACCTCCTGCAATTTGAAATCCTGACTGTGGGATGTGTTAGTGGTTTTCTAAAATGTAAATTTCGTAAATTTTTTGTAAAGCCTCTTTCCTGACTTAATAGCATTAATTATTACACCCTTGTTATACCAATCTCCCCAAAACTAGCATTCACATTCTTAGAACAGTATTGCAATTTCTTCTAGAACTCAGAAGTAGGGGAAATCTTCAGTGTAGTTCTGCCTCCTTTTTCCCCCTTTGTGAAAATTTTCACCAAAATTATTAATGTTAATATAATATATAAAATGGCTTTTAAGAGCTCAGATATATGGCTGAAAGGGTGCTGAAGTGTTTAATTCCACCTCTCACCCTGAGATAGGTTCAAATACGCTTATGTCACTTCCAAAAGATGCTCATAATGAATGTAAAATAGTATTTCAATAAGTTTGACATCTAAGCTTAATCACCAAGTAAGTTTCTTCTTGTTCACACCAGTACACAGCAGGATTACTCCTTGTTTAACAACTTTTCATGTTCTGGGAGGCAATTACAACTTCTCTTCCCCCTCAGTCCTCTCTTCTTCCACATAATTTTACGGAAACTAACATTTTGTAACAATATCTCTAAACATTGAACATGCACACAAAGAATCCCATGAAGATTACTTATAAAAGATGGAAATGCCCTATTATATGATTTATTGTATTTTTAAATAGATGCAAAACTTTAAAAACAAACCCAAACCACAAACTAACCAATAATCATTGGTTTTAGTAATCATCATTTATTTTTGACATTTTGATCAACTCTTGCTCAGATATCATATGTTGCCTAGTTATATACTAGCACAATTATATAGAATACTACATTACAATTATAATGACTATTGGGCAAGATTTCACAATCCTCATCACAAAACACCTTTTACTGCTTGGCCTATTAGCAACACTATCTGTAGAAAACAGATGAATTTTGAGAAATATATTAATAATTTTTCCATTATTTCAAAAGTTACACTTTAAAGGTGATTAGTTATGCTGTATAGCAAATAAAAAATATTATTCCATAAAAAAGATAATTCTGTAAGCAGTTTAATTCCCATATGACTCTCTAAAGTCATTAGGGGAACAGAAACTGTCTTCCTTTTTGTTATTCTTAAATCATGTATAAGGAGAATCTCAGCAACTTTATGCTTTCCCTGAAAGTTAACTTCCTCTACTTTTTCTACAGAGGTATCTACACTCTAGAGAAACAGATGGGTTTAGAAAGAGCTGTCTTTTGCATGATAATTAATTTTTAAGAACCCATGACCATGAAAGACTGTATCTTGAATAACCCACAGACTGGAATTGGCTCCTACATTACAAAAACATAGGTACGAACTTCTGATTAATTAAAGTCAGACACTCAAATTTAAGTAGATTCTTCTTCCAAGCTAAGCAGAGTTGAACAGTTCTTGAGCAACCACCATGCAGAATAAAGTAGTGGAATACATTCCAAAGGTTGGCCAAAGCATTCACTAGTAGAATCATGAAACGTAGAGGAAATAAAGTTCTATGATTCAGACTATGTTCTTTAACATGCAAATAATGATCTTATTTATTTTATATCGTTTCTTAATGTACTACTAGCTCCCTGCTTTTACTGGAAATGGCAATTTTAAATCCATATTTATTTATGGTACTACAATTCTAATTTGTTTCTTTATGCCTACAGGTGTTTGGCTGTGATTTGGTTTTTTTGGTTTGTTTTTCTTTTTGAAAAGTATTCTTGCTTCTGTTACTATAGAGAATGGATGATGCTCAATTAGAAGAAATATTATTCAGTATTTTTTCTCTTCTTGTTATATGCATGGGCATGAAATGTGTAGTATTCAGTCTCTGCTCTGAATACAGAATTAATACTTTTTTTTATGACAATCATTTCTATAATCCCACACATACCACAAATATTACTTTAACTTCATAAATGCTTTTAGAGTGAGGTAATGCTTTCCTACTTTTAAGAAAGAATCTTTTCAATGTAGCTGCTAATGCATTTATGGCTGTCTAGGACATGATTTTACAATGCCTGCTATTACACAGAAATGCATAAATTCAAAGCAAAGCCCATGCTGGTTTCTGTGAAAACTGTGGACATGTAGGTCTTCCTCTTCACATACAAAAATTGTCTGAGAAAGAAATCTACAGAAAAAAAGTTTTAGTCTGAATGGTAAACATTTTCCAAAATTTACAAACTGAAAAGAAGGTCTAATGATAGAAAACACTATCATTTACCTGATCTACAATGTGGATGAATTTTACTGTGTGAGAATTGATTATTTTGTCTTGCTTCTGAGAGAGAAAAGTATTCTTTTCACATTATACCTGAAAATTTATTCTGTTTTCAGCAGATGGTACAATAATGTCTTTCAACAATACAGCATTTATCTGACAGAAGCACAACCCACTAGTCTAATTTTGCTATCAATATTGGAAATACTAACTGGAATTATACACCATTTACTTTTGAGAAAAACATACCAATTATCTAGAATTACTTCTTATTTTCAGTGAGAAAGAGTTTTCAAGCTTAAAAACACCTTGCCCTCTTCAGCCCCAAACTTCTGGTGTTACCTTCTCCTGGCTACTCTGGAGCTAAGAGTCTGTGAAAGACATACAAGGTTTGGTGTGTAATCAGGTTTGAGAAGTAAAAGGAAGGTAATTGTGATGAGGTTTAGGTGGCTGGAAGAGAGGTGTGATAACATCAAAGACCTAGCAGTAGCACAACAGTAACAAACAATGAGAATATCTAAATGGATACAGAAGGGAGGTTAATCACAGTGAAGGATCACCATGTTGGTGACTCCTGCTCCTGGCAAGCACTGCTCTAGATGTAATTTGAGTTCTCAGTAATAACAGGTCATTTACCTGTTCCCTCTGCATGGCCTAAACAGCAGCACTTTACCTCCCCCAGAAGCAAAAAAAAATATATGCTCTCTGACATGAGTGGACACAAAGAAAGGTTCATCAAGCTTATCATATAAGCTGCATGCTTCCCAACCAAACTACACATCCAGGTGAAAAACAGAACAGCTCCTAAAAGATCTAAGTACTACAGTTTCTAGATAAATAATTTTGCTAGCTTGCTCAAGTTATTCAAGACCCTTCTTAAATCAGGCAAGTTCTAAATTAAACAGAGAGAGAAGCTAATGTGTTGCTTTCCTTGAAACTTCTTCCTTCATTAAAATAATTTAAAAATAACAAGAGAACAGATATGGAACATACTTAAATATAATTAGTTCTAGCTGTTATTCAAGGTCCCTCTGAAATATCTTTCAGCCCTGGAAGGCTAAGGGCTAATTTAGTGGGTTATGTTCTATCCTCCAGGTTTCTTAGGTGTATGAAGGGTTTTCTAAAGGATGTTTGAGAAAAATTAGGAGTTTCAGAGCATGTCTCAATATTCACCTTATGTTTCCATAAACTGATAATTATACCTTCACTAGTTTGTAACTCCTACAGTGTTACTGAAGCTCCTATAAGCTTTCCTGAACAGTATTATTCCTTCATAGGTAGAAAAATTACTTGTCTCTCTCTACGTGACTTAACATCTTTTCTTTAGGAACTCAACTAATTTTCAACTATAATCTCACTTCTAGAAAATTTATCAAACACAGTATGTTTAGAGATGACACAACAGCAGAAGTGATGGACACACCAGAGGATTGTGCAACCATTCAGAATGTTCTCAAAAGGCTGGAAAAACTGGCCAAAAGAAATCCTGAGTTGCTGCAAATGGAAGTGCAAAAAATGCTTTGAGCAGGTTGTTACACTAGATAATTTCCAGATGTTGTTTCCAACCTTTTCCATTCCATACTTTGACGATCATTCAATGAATTTACTCTGTTTAAGTTAATCAACAGGACTGAATCATAGTTAAAATAATCAAATTGTGTAGGAAGAACTCAAAACGGTTAACTTAATTCAGTTACTCTAAGTTTTTTATAACTTATGGCAATAGGCAGAAATACTACTTAAATTTTTAACTCTATTACTCCACTCTCTCATATTTATCATACACAATTCACTATAGTATTCTGTATAAAATGTTGTAGCTAGGCTTAGTAAAAGATCTTTGATTAAAGGATAAGGCTCCATAAAGCATTCTTGAAAATTGCAAGTTCAGCTAGAAGTTTAATAATCTGAAAACTCAAGAGGCACTCATACTAACTTTTAATGAAAGAATTAATTATAAAGATGAAACAGAGCCCAAATGATCTTGTTTCAAGACAATACACCAAGAGGTTTAATTGGGCTTTGCCAACTCAATTCCAGGAATGACAGATGCCAAGAAATTCAAAACATACAAGTTACATTTTCAAAGTCTGCAGTATAATCATGCAACCTGGGGTGTCATTATCTATGAGAAAGGAGAAATAAGCATATATTTTTATTCTATTTTTCTCATTTTTCTGCTCCATGCATTTGATTTCTCCCTATGTGCATTGCTATTGCAATTAAAAAAAAATCAAGTGAAAATAATCCTTTCTTATATAATAGGAAGCTAAACTGGAGAGGATTCAAGAAGGTTATTTTCTAAAACTACTTTTAATTCTGTAATGCTGGTGATACATGCATTTCAAATGTATACTTCAGCAGAAAAGCAATAATTCTACAGGACATGCAACACAAATTGTGTTGCCATAAATTCTTCTGTAATAGTATATGTGTGCAAGTGTGCATTGACAATTGTGGTTCAACTCAGCAGAGGTATCTGGTTACTTGCCTTTCATACAAGTTCAAGACTGAAAGCAGCAATGTCTTAATCCTCAATCTAATCAAGCCACATAAATCATATATCCTGCCTGAGAACACTTCAGGTTCTCTTTCAGGAACACCTCAACTTCAGCAAAATGTCCTCTGCTGCGCAAATCCTGGACATCCAAGCCTTACAAGAATCTAGCAACTCCTATAATTAACACACAGATCTAAACACACTTATCTGCTGCTCTCTTTCTCCCTCACCACAAACATAGTCCAGTACCCCATTCCCATATCTCCAAAGTCCCTATGAGTCTCAATAAACTCACTCTTACTCTGACACTTACTCAGGTCCACCAATACATTAGCTGCACTGAATCAGTTGTGGACTGAGGCTGCATCATCAGTGCCTACCTAAAACTGAACCCTCAGATCCCTAAGTCCTCAGCACAACAACCTTAAATCTATCTCTGATATATTTTATAAAGATGTCCAGCTTTAGTTCATCCCAACCTATCTCCCTAAATTAAATCTACACCAGAAAAGCTGTCAAGGTAGCAATGAATAGGAGCTGCTGCTGACACCAGTTGTGGAACCCACTCTCCCCTCTGGGTACAGAATTAATAGTGGTTTGCTGTCTTGCCAGATCAAGCCTTAACCAGCCAGGCAGAGTGCTGTCACCCAAAATATACACTAAGTTTAAAATATGCTATGGAACCAGATTTCATCTTCCACATGTCTCAGCTATGCAAACCAGAATTTCAATCTTAGCTACAAAGCAAACTCTACGCAGCTAATACCCTTCATCCCTGATATAAACCTACTCTGTTAATAACTTCTGCATCAGTTAAATCCACGAGAGACAAATTCTGCTTTTTCAGAGCCAAACTTGGGACAGCAGCTCCTCTCCTTCCAACTGTGGCAGCATCACTTGAACATTTTAGAAAGCACCAAACAAACATCAGTTAATCTTCTTCATCTTTAAAATAGTGATGCCTATGCATGAGCTCTATAGTTAGATAAACGCTGCTTTAAATGTATTTTTAGCAAAACCAAATGAAACCAACAAAGGAGGTTCTAACGGGGCAAGCTGATGTTCTAAGTCATTATGTACAGATCTGTCACACATGTTTAGAAAGACAAGTGTGTGCAAAGCTAAGACATCCAAGATATTGATGTATCCTGTAAAATGAAAAGAATGTTTTGAAAGAAAGATAAAATTATGAGTTTACACTAGTATCCTCTATAATTCCATAGTTTCCATTTACATTTTACTATTTTTATCTAAGGTTTTAAAAAGAGTTTTAATTATAAGCTGTAGTTACTCTTTAAACAAAAAATAATTTTATTAGTGATTCTCAGTTAGAAATTCTAGGACTACAACTCTTTATTTTTCCATTTTATGAAGATGTGGAATACTAAAGCAGCAAACAGACTGCAAAGCCACTGACACAGGAACTGTGCATTTATAATGTATCCCAAAAAAGCATTTAGTGAAACTGCGTTAAAAGCATGCATAATGAAGACGTTAAACAATTCTCCAAAATCAAAAGCCAAAGGTAAATCTGTAACAAAATCTGTTACCTTTCCTAGAAATTGAACTTTTAAGAGCACATATGGTATATATGCTATTCACATAGACAACTGCAATACCCAAAAAGCATTAAGGAAGCAGTGCTCAATTTTCTGTAACATCATTCCATTTTGCAAATCATTGTCTGTAAGCAGGAATGCTCAGTGAGGAAGGGAGCTTAACAGGAACATTGAAACTATCTATTTGAAGGCACAGATCTTCCAGACTAGCAGGTATACCACACATGCCACAAAAATCTGACGCTTTGTCCTTATTCATGTTCTGCTTTCAGGCATGCAAAAGAACTAAATGAGCTGTAAAGAAAGCAACAGTATTAACACTGAGAATAAGGAAGCAAAAGCAGCATCATCCTACATTTAAAAAAAGGTGTAATGAAAGCTTAACTGCACCAGAAATTCAAATAGGCTATTTCATTTAATTTATAATCATGTTATTTTTGGTTTTGTTGGGTTTTGGCTTATGGAATTTTTTAGTTTTGTTTTTTTTGGTGTTTTTTTTTTTTTAAAGCCTGAATTTTGTGCACAGTTTGAAACAAGATTTCCAGAAATATTACTTAGTAACTTTTTGAGATATATTTTGGTATCTTTAATTAAGCCTTTTTTCCTTTTCCAGTATTATGTTTCCAAGAATGACATGATTCACCAATATTAAGAGTAATAATACCCTAGTCGACAGAGTTCTCCTCATGTAATCGATATTTGCTGCTTCTGTTCCCAAACACATCTGATGTTTTCTGATTACATGTCATCCTCAATTTTGCCAAGCACCTAAGTGTAGTCAAAGCCCTGCTACCTTTTAGTTCTGTGGGAACACTTCTAAACTCCTTTCTCCTTAATGGTATCATTTCAAGATAATATGAGAGGGAAGAGAAAACTGCATGAACCATTTGTCATTTTCTAGTTCTGTCTGACATGTAAGCATCTTAAAATCTAATCTGTAATAAGGGATGACATATGCAGCAAAAGCAGGTGTACACTTCAAAGGTGTATGGCACTCTTCTGGCATATACCACATCTCGACTGAGTCTCTCATTTCTGCCTTTCTGGGAAGAGATTTACATATTCCCAAAACCGTATCTCCACACTAGGTATATGACAAAAAAATGCAGATCCACTAATTATTCTATCCATCCATTATTTCCTTTGTTATCAGTAGCATCTGCAGTTGCATGGAATAAAAATTACATTACATTTACTCAGAGCACTATTTTGCAGCATCTTTAACAAGTCACAATTTGAAATATGCTACAATCTCTGCTTACAAGCATAACAAGGAAAGAAATTACATCTTAAAAAGGATGAACAGATGTCCAGATGCAAGTTAAATTATTTTCATAAGGTCTACATAACACCAATCTCTTTTTTTTACCTAGGTAAAGTATTATTAATCTGATGCATCAGCAAAAGTCAACAGCAGAAATTTTAAAAAGCCAAATATACTTGAGAGTCATTTTAGTACCTCAAACAACAGTAGACTGCAAAAGGTATTTAGCTTCTCTAGCTGCGTAATATTCTGTTGTTTTTTCTTATTAACTATTTTAGCCATTTTCTATCATAGTTGGGAAAAAAATAGTATAACTTTTTTTTCTAACCCATAGGAAACTTTTATTGCAATGTATATAAACTTATGTTTGAAGAGATTAGACATACTGCATAAATGAAGAAAACTTCTTGGAAAGAGAAGCTTGTCCGAAGAATTCTCTACATCACATCAGACACACTTGCCTTTGGAATAAAGCATGTGGTCTGTACCACACCTGCCCAGAGCAACCATTGGATACAGTATGGATACATGGAGAAAGGCTTATGAAGACAAGCTCTGACATTAATAACTCAGTTCTCAGCACTTTAAACCTTTTGATCATGTAGCTGAACCCAGCTACAGGAAAACTCCATTTTCCCTGATGAACTGATTACCAGCTGAGCTAGTCCAACTTGACATTCACAAAGTCAATTGCAGGCCAGCTAGGAAAAAAAAAGGCTCTGAAGCCACAGGAATATTTCAGCCCTTCATTTGCTTCTATATAGAGCTGTTCCTGTGCAGTTTGACATTCCAGTGACATGCCTGTTAGCTACACAGTGCTGAATGGCAATGAAAATCTCAGGAAATACTCAAAATCATTGTGCTTCTGTGCTCCTCTTGGTTCTTCTTCTGCCTCAATACACTGCCTGCATAGACTGCTGGTTTTATAGGTCTTCCTGTTTAGAGGCACATGCACCAGACACACCACGGCTGAATGCATCCTACAAGAAGCTCCAATCTACATATCTTGTACAATGCATCATCATCAGTCACCAGCCTCTTGTGGACACTAATAGAATTTGAATACATGATAAATAAGTTAACTTATTAATTAGAGTAACTAAAATATAACTTGTTCCAAACATCTAATAATGTTACTTACATAAGTTTGTCAGTGTACAGACAGAAGTATGCTTTGCATGACTGCCTGTTACAATGTTCTGCAGGATCAGGTCTTCGCTCAAATAACATCTCTTGCCCAGATCATCCAAAAAGACATTTTTGTAGAGATATGATGGGATTTTCATCCCTTAACTTTGGAATTTTTTAACATAAATATCTGCATTTTAGGTTATCAACTTAAATGTCCTTTCTGATAGCCAGAAGAAAGAAGCAAACAACTCTAGGACCAATTATCATAATTATGTATGAGAACATAGGTTGGACAAGAAATGTCTTTTCCCCTCCCTTGACTACAATGGAAAGTTAAAGTAAGTAAGTCAGATGGAAATATCATAGAAATCTGAATTCAAGTGAGACAAATCCCACCTTATGTCTAACTCTTTTGGCTCTTTTGAGTCAAAGCTGTTTTGTTGTAATGAGCCCGATTCTCAAGAATTTATGTAACATTCAACAAAGCCTTGCATGACTATCTATCTTCATGTTGGCAAATTTTTAGCTAATCTTAGCTGCTTGGTTGACTTTTATAAGAAGCAGACAGCAAGGTCTACTACATACACCTAAACTAAAGAGGAGTAATCTCATCCTTTATATCCTCTGTCATTTACTTCAGGTGAGAAGTCAGCACCCACATCTGAATTTGGACTTAATGCTTACATATAATATTGAGAATTACATATAATTTGGTGCTTTGATTACAAAACCCCAAACAAACAGCTATACAGTGTACAGCTTTTGTGATGAAACTATTTTAAAGTTTAAAAAAAGTAAAAATGGTATATAGAAAAGTAATGCAATATAAAACTTGGGTAATGCTACCCAAGCTATGCATCAGCAATTACTGAATAACAGAGCTTTCCAAAACCTCATAGTATGTCTTTCTTTCCTATTTCTAAATCTATTTTCTGGTTTCTAATTTTCTTTTTCAGAATTCTTGGAATTAATACTGGGAGGGTTAGAAATGAGCAGTAAACCCAGTAAACCACTATGTGCTTTCCATTTCTGGGCTTCTGTCTTTGAAAGTTATCATAAAGGAAGATCTGCTATCATGAGGGGAGCTCAACATTTGAAAATTAATCCATCTTCCACAGTATCTAAAATATTTGATTCTGAAATCTTAGTATCTTACATTTTTATCTGTTCTGCAGTAGAAATCCAATTGGGGATCAGAAAATTTCTATTTCATAGTAAGTTAAGGTTCAATTACAGTATTCTTATAAATTTTATTTATGAAGCATGAAAGCTTCCTATTATAGATAAAACTCAAAAGACTGTATAGAACATCTGTGAAAATAAAGAGATCCAACTGAGTTTATATTAATATGCTTTTGCCTAGAATTCAGCATGCTGGTGTCATCAAAGCACTTAAGTATGAGCTTTACTTTGATCCCATGATGAAGTACTTAAATGAATTAAAGCAAACTACTAACTTGCTTAAGAGTTTAGTAATATAAAATTCATCTTAACTGTGTGGAAAATCAGGATAACCATACTGTTTTACATGCTCCTTCATTACTTTTACTTTCCATATTAGTATGTGGAAATATTGTATACAAAATTTTATGATTCATGTATTTGACATTAATTTGCCTACTGTAAGATTAAAAGATTTAACCAATTAGACAACAATATAAAAATATTCAGAGTAATCTCTGTACTTTTCTGTTGTAGTTTATTAGAAACACTCTCCAATAGACAACCTAATTTTTTCATTAGTAAAGCATGGGACACAGATAGTGCTCTAGAACTATGGGTCATAGACTGATACGCTTGTTCCAAGAGAACACAGTTACAAACTCTCTAAAATCAGTCAGAATTCTAAAGTAAAATATTTTCAATATTCATCAAAGATGTATACACAAACCTGCAAGGGGTTGAGCTGAGCACACTTCCTACTGAAGACATGATGGAATATAAAGTTGCATATTCTTGAATTCATGCATTTGACAAACTACTTGGAACTTAGCTCAAGTCTTAATGAGGAAATTAAAACAGAAATGTTGAACTATCTAGATGATTCATTTAGAAAAATTAAAAGGAATGATGTTTTTATTCCAAGTCAGTGTTGAAAACCACCTTCAATTAAAAAAAATTATTACTATAAAAAATAAAACAGAAATTTGCTTGGATGAATAAGCTATTTTTTTCAATTTCTGTTTTCCACTAAATGCTCAAAAGTTAATTGCAAACTAACCTGGATACATGCCTTAGATAATTCTTTATTTCTCCTATGTGCCAATAACAACAAAACTAACAATGAAGCAAAACAAATCTCATGTATTTCCACACCTCTAATCATAACTAAAATTAAGAATCTCTAATTTGATTGTTTTAAATGGGAGATACTCTTTGCAATTAACAGTGGTTTTGCTTAAGTAACAAAACACAATTAGAATACTTGTCAGCTAATGAAGTTTGATTATATGAAATATTATCTTTCTCCAAACTCTAATTTAAGTATTTATGAAGAGGTTTTTTTTAAAGCTGGTGGTTTTTTTATTTCAAACTGATATTGTATCATTAGAATTGATTATAAAACAAGAAAAAATACTTTAATCCTTTTTAGAATCATATCTACCAGAAGCCATGCTACAAAAATTCAGAAACATTTGGAAGCAGGTCCATAAAACAGAATCATAAATCAGGCCATCAGAATTGAGTCCTGTTGTGATATATTTCCAGAATATTATCACATACAGAATATATGAGGGTTTGTAAATGAACACAATACATCTATTAGGACTAAATGCAAGAATGCATGAACTTTAAAAACACTGACTTCACCACAAGCTAAGCAAACCAGAACTTCAGTTACTTTCCCTACACGTACTGCAGCTTTTCAAAGTCCTACAGAGTGTCAGCTACAGATTGACAGATGCCCAGCTCCTGAGGCTTCACCAAATATGAAAGCAATAAAAATAATTACAGTATGGCAAGGTTAAGCAGTTCCATAGTAACTAACTCAGCAAAGCACAATGCTCAGTATGAGCTTGACATCACTGTGGAGAACTGAAAGGTTCTGCGTTGCCACTGGCAAAACTCTGAAAAGAAAGATGACTAATTCTGTTAAACAGGTGAGATTTAATAATGTTAAAAATGAACAACTGGTTTAAACTTAAAAAAATAATTATTGTTTTTGATTACACACTTCCCTATTCTTACAATTGTTAAAAGTCTGTTGACTTTTGGTTGCCATCAATAAATCTTGTATGCTAACAGTGACCTAAAATAAGGCACAGCTCATTGTCTAATTCTTTCAAAACTGGCATTTTCAGAATATGATTAAAACAAACTAGAAATTTGGGTTGGCAATTACATACTCCCTTTCCAACAGTCCAGACTTACTACTACATCATATCCTAGAGAGAAAAAGAAAAAGTTAAGACTGCTTGAGCAACACTTAAGCCTCTTGTTAAATTAGACCACTGCAAAATAAATCTATGGTGAATGTTTTTGACATGTATCAATAAATTTATTTTCCACCAAATAAAAAGTTTTTAGGAGAGTGTAAAATCAAGTTGCAATCCCAAGTGAAGCTGAACATTTTGCGTAAAATACATACTAACACATACAAATGTATGAAAAATCTATGAAACCCCTATTTATTTCATATATCTCTTTTTCAAATGTTAACGGAACATCCATTCTCTCTCTTTCCTCTATAGTTTACTGGAAAAAATTAAACTTAAGAATAAATTTTACCAAAAGTTCTATTCTGCTCTTTACCTCCTACTCATTGTAACAAACTAAGCACAATACTATGTGCTGGATAACTTTTGCATCATGAAAATTAATAATTGGAAATAATAATAATGTGAAACATGAAATCTAATTCTGAAATAAAATAAAGCAGCTGACTTTCCAGCTTTACATGAGCTAGAGAGAGAATACCAAAGTTGTATTGCCTGCATAGTCTACAATTCATACATTGCACTATGCACTAACTCATTATTTCAAGTATTTTCCAAATTACATAGTATGATCTAAAAACCTATACAGTCTACTTATTATCCAGTCTGATAATTTTACCTTTCTGTATGGAATTTTCTCTTACTTTATGCCTCTCTTTTTGGATTTGCTGTTCAAGGTAGCTCCTAGCATTTTCTGGGTTCTTAAATCTGAATAGCCTGCATATAGAATGATGCTATTTTTTTACATTTTAAGAAACAAATAAATACAGCCAAAACACTCCACAACTCCACTCTTTGGCCTTTCTTGAAAAGAAAAGATGACAGTACCTGGTGAGCCTGCAACAACTGCTCAGCAAACTGACGGACTCCCGACAGGAGAAGGGATATTAAAGAATTTCTTAGTATGCTGTTCCTTCCTAGCAAACCCAGCGTTTGTGATACAGAATGCAGTGCCTGAAACTAAAGAGAAATAACAGTAAATTTAATCTATCTATCTATCTATCTACATGCATATATATGAATAAAAATACTTGCCTGCCATTTACAAGTTTGCATTGGATGAATCCTGCTGGAAAACTTTTCCAAACACACAAAAGGCAGGAAGGTGTTCCAGGAGCAGTCAGCATGATTTTATTTAGGGGAAACATTTACCTTGACTTTACCATGGTTTTCAACACTGTCTCCTGTAAAATTGTCACTGACCAAGTTTTGGGCTGGGTAAGTGGACCGTGAGGTGACAGAAATCTTTTGCTGTAAAACCCATTAATTAGGCAGCTTCGCATTTACAGTTCTTGCTTGACTGCCTGATCAGCAGCTGATGCAATGTCTATTTACCAGCCTCTTCCAGCTGAAGAGTTGGATCAGCTTGGTTATCATCTGCCCAACATGAGACTCCTATGAACAGTCATAACAATCCAACTTCAATAAAACTTTACTATCAATCATCTCACTTCTGCATGTAATCCCAAAACAAGTATCAAAAAAAATCTACAAAAGACACAAAAGTCTCAAGCTCCGAATCAAATCTGCAGGCAGAGATACAAACTCCTCCTATTAAAAAGAATTTATAAATTGTACACATACAGCTTTGAAAACCTGTGTAATTAAAATAATTCATCAACATATACACCAAAGAGTTTATAAATATGAAATGTGAATAAAGATGTGATAAAAATAGGTTTCTGAACAATTAAAATGACATGAAGGGACAATGTAATGCATGCACCTACCTATGCTTTGAGGATATATGAATTAAAATGAGACTTTCATACACTAGAAATATATACCCTTCCAAAGAAAACAACGACTCCTCTCTAAAAATAAAGTAGAAATTACCATTTTGAAAGTGTCTTCCACAGTATCTACTAGAAACAAGTTTGCAACACCTGGATAGCTCTGCCTTGACAGCACCCATGTTCCCAAGGGTACAACTGCTTCAATTCAAGGTTTAAAAAATGCTTTAAAAATACCACATTTTTCGATAAAGTTGCCATTAATTTTTATTTCTTTTAATAAATTAAGGAGGGATACAAATTTTACAGTTCTATATTTTCAGAGCATAAAACTGAGTATACTTGGTATTTTGCCTTTGGTGAGCAAGCAAACTAGGCAATCCAGAGCAGTTTTTCAAGGTAACCTCTCCCAAAGATCACAGTAAAACATGAATATTGTTGTTCTTGTTTAAGCTCTCTTCTATTTGCTTACATAATTTTTTGATAGATAATGAAGCAATGAAATATTTTTGTGCAATTATTAATGCTAGCAGCTGAGATTTAACTAAATAGAATCTTTCACAAAATTTCCATATCCTTATGGTTTGGCAAGAGTTGTTGTTTTCTATTTGGATTTTTTGAGGACTAGATAACAGGGGACCTTGAAATTTAAAGACTCAGCCTCTACTAAGAGAAGTAAATAGGTATTTTGTATTTTGTAATGATGCCACTTAGGGTACTTGAGATATGAGTATCAATGGCACCAAAAAATGCCACTGGTGAATTTACTAATATTTAATAAATATTCTTATTAAATGTATCCTTATAATAAAAATACTTCTAAGTAACATATTATAGAAAATGTATTGTAATTATATTTAATAAATATTAATATTGATTTTAAAAATCACGCTGATTTATTAAAGAGCATTGGTTTTACACTGTATCTTGGTGGATCTCTTACGTTCCTATAAGAATATTTTAAGAAAATAAGAGACAACAAAGAAGGTTAAAATAATGCTCATAGACTGTATGCATTAAATGCATGCAGAACAAATGTATAGCATGTAAGCAATGAATCTGCAAATAGCAAACAAAAGTAAGACCTTGTACAGCAATGCTCATGTATTGCAAATTATACTCTGGAAACATTCAAACAAAAAAAATCTAATAATATATAGTTTCATTAAAGATAAAAGCATATGTTCAACTCTATAATCTATCCAATGTTAAAAAAGAACAGGAATCTTTTAATCACTTGGGCTTGTTTAATGTTGTAGATGAAATAAAACCAATGCATTTCAGGAATCCTCAGGTAAAAGCAGTCAGAAAATTAGATTGTAAAAAAATACCATTAGAAACAGCAAATAATGGAGCCTGGTTCACTGTTCAGGTCCTGCATCACCTCTCCCTAGCCCTCCTCCCACACCCCAGGTTCTACTGTCTTCCCGTGTTATTCAGGATGCAGAGCAAGAGAGGGCAATGCTGTGACAGCAGCTGGGAAGGACGTGTGCATTGTCAACCTGGCTGTTGCCAAAATGAATATATAATGTCAACGTTTGGCTTATCTCAGGCATACTAACTTGGTCTCTCTTTCACCCAGCTACAGATTTTAAAGCCCACTTGAAGGTATTATTGACCTTTCACTTCTTTCCAAGTGATTTCAAGCTGGCTATCAAAAGTTAGTCGCAGAGGAAATGACTGATAACCAAAGCAGACAGCACACACACTGTAAGCCCTGTTTCCCAGGAAACAGCATAAAAAACTTAAGGAATTAGTTTTTTAGTACTCATTTATAAGCATGTTAGATTTTATTTAATAGTGGATATCTAAAATTTCTGAGTTTAATTCCTTTGTGAGTTGCATGATTCACTACACCATGCACCTGTGACAACTGCACCTTACTTTCTGTTTTGCTAATTTACAGTTTTTGTTCCAAGTAACAGCTCTCTTTCCCAATAAACTGACATATTTGGCAATACAGGACAGGCAAATAATTATTGCAGGAATCCTCAAATTGTGAAGTGCTACAAACAAAACTATATTCACTTTTGATTTCACATTACCCTTGCCCATTTAGTCCAACCTGACTTCCACTCCTAATCATCAATGCCACTTGAAAAGCTCACTTTTATACAGAGAACATTAGCACCCCATTTCTTATCTTCACATTGCTTCCTTTGTTAATTGATGGTTCTCATGTATCTCTCTCTTCCTGTTTATATGCCAATATTTCTTCTATCAGTCTCGAAAATTGATACATATTATTTCAACTCTTAGCCCTGTAGGCCACATCTCCAGCACTTACTCTGCCCTTACCCCTTCACAGAATCATACAATCATGGAATGTAAAGGTTGGAAGGGATCTTAAAGATCATCTGCTCCCAACCCTCTCTGCCATAAGCAGAGACATCTCCCATTAAATCAGTTTGCTCAAGGCCTTATCCAGCCTGACCTTGAACAGTGACAGGCCTGGCACATCCACAACTTCTAAGGGCAACCTGTTTCAGCATCTTGCCACCCTCACAGTAGAGAATTTCTTCTTAATACCTGGGCTAAATTTCCCCTCTTTCATAATCTTGTTCATGCTTTTCTCCACTCTTCTTAACCTAATGTTCTCCAGTAGAACCATCAGTTGGCTTCACTGCTGCGGGCTGTCAGTGTCAGGCTTGTCCCTGGCAAGCTGTGGGGTGACATGCAAAGATTAGAGCCATGGGGTGCTAGTGAGGATCCTCTTCTGCTGATTCTGAAATATGCTAGCCTCACTGAAGCACACTTGCAGTCTTAGGGAGATGAGCCAGGGGACTCCTGAGGTAACAGAAGCCAACAGGGAAACACCAGGGAGGCAAATGTCTCAAAGGAATTCATGGGTGCTCTTCTAGGAAGGTGACATGGCTGAGAACTCAGCTGAGGTGCCTTTACACCAATGCACACAGCACAGAGAGAAAACTGGAGAAGCTGGAAGCCACTGTGCTGCTAGAAAGCTACAATCTTGTTGCCACTACTGAAGCTCAGTCGGAAAAATCCCATGACTGAAGCATGATTATTGAAGGCTAAGGAGTGTTCAGAATAGACAGGGGAGGCAGGACAAGCGGAGAGATTGCTCTCTGCCTCAAGAGCTAGATTGAGTGTGGAGAGTTGTCTTAGAAGGACAACCATGAGCAGCTTGAAAGCCTGTGGGCAGGAATCAGACTGAAGCAACAAAGCGAACCTTGTGACTGGGATTTACGACACGCCCCTGGAAAAGGGGAGCCTATAGACTAAGTCTTTTTGCAAGAGGCATTAAGCTCACAGGCTCTTGTCCTGATGGGGAGCTTCAGCCCACTCAGCATCTGCTGGACAAGCTAACTTTGTCCTGTATCTCTTCCATAATTGTAGCTTTAGTGTATGGTCTGAATCATCTGAGGCTGGCTGAAAGGGGAAGATGGACAGATGAACATTTTCTTTCATTCATTCTTGTCTAGTTACTTCTATGATCCACTTTACTGAAGTAAATGAGGGTCAGTCAGTGTGGTGATTGCTTTAGACAGTAGCAATTTTCAAGACAATGGATTCTGATTACCATTTGACTTAACTCTCTACCTAAGAACAACAGATTTCTGAGAAAATTTAATTCAATAATCAAGAGATTCAAACACTGACTCTTACTAGACCTCAAAATCCAGGCAACATGTTTTAATATTCATACAAATGAAGTGCTCTTCCCCTATAAAAGCAAAATTTTTTGGCTGATGAAAATGCACCCATAGTATTCCCCTTGGGACTCAATTAATTAGGAAAACTGAAGACTGCTCATTTTACACTTGAAAACCACCAGTGACATGAATAACTATTTTTAAATCTTATTTGTCCCTAAGCAGGAAAGACTCTTGCAAACCAATGAATTAAGTTCTGTCTTGGCTGTGGCTGACAGAAGATACTGCAAACCTATACACAGTTGGGGAAATTTATTGTCAACCACAACTAGCTACATCATGTATTAAATGCATACTGTTGCATGTATTCAAGCATCAGAGTAAGTTTATGACTACTCTCTTCCAGGAAAATTCAGTCATTAATGAATCATACAAATTGTATCCTAGATAAGAAAATATTCAAAACCGTAGTTCTGATGAATGTGTGCTGTTTTAACTGCACAAGCACACATATACATTTCATTATATAATTGCCACTGAGATTTAAACATGTCTCTTTCTACTTTTCAATGTATTACTTTTCAACTTGTTATTTTCATGAAGAATTGTGAATTCTTTCTCACACAAATACCCAGTAAAGGCATTAAAATACTACTCAGAACTCCTGCATTTGCTTTTCTGTTAAACATTATCAATAGTAGTATTTTGAGCAGTGGCAAAATTTTACATAAAGGCTTTTAGATGAAACATGAGAGAAAAATTAAAATGGGTAGTAAAGTCCCAAACAGGATAAGAGAAGTTCCTAAAACTATGTTGATATCTCAGTGTCCCTCCAGATGCTGTTAATGCTAGTAACTTCAAAATAACTACCCTAAAGGTAGCCAATTTCTGAAAAAGTTAAAAAAAAAAGGAAGGAAATATCACATAACCTTTGTGTGTGTGTGTGTGTGTGTGTTGCTTGACTGGAGCAGCAATTCATGACTTAACATCGTCTTCAAAGTCAGTACTGATGTTTTAAACATAGCATGAGAAGAAGCAAACAACAACAGACCACTGAAACACATCTCTCTTCCTGGGTCTTGCTTGAAAGAGATTATGAGCAAGATGGGCCAGAGAGATGAGGTATTTGTTGAACAGGAGCCCAACACAGCTCGACATTAGAATCCCAAAAGTAGTGTCTTTGTGTTTTGGTTAACTCCTTAAAATATGAGGTCTAAGAAACACACAAAGATCTCTGTAAAAAACCCAGGATCTTTTGGCCTGTAACAGATGCATTAGCCAGGCTCTGAATTACAGTATCAACTGCACCTAAAAGAAATACAACCAGTGAACTGAATTATCTACTGATCTAAGGATCACACCACAGAAATGCCATGTAATGTAGCACCCTGTGACGTACTTGGCCATGACAGCTTTGAACACAACTGAACGGCACTCAAAGACGCTAAAGATAAACCTGTTTTTCTTTTATCTCCAAAGTAATAAATGAGACTCTAGATTCTCTCACAATAACTGCTTTGAAGCTTCACACAGTTGTATAGACAAGAGATGTAAATATGACACATATAAAGCATCTTAATTTCTGTTAGACAGATTTGATTTTTAAAGCTAATTCCATACATTATGAACCTACAGCAAGCCCAGATTCACCACAGGAGGCTTCCAGGCAAGCTCCAGGATGTCATCTCTGAAGTGCTCTACTGCCATGAGCTGTCCAAAACCTCCACCAGAAATACAAAACACATATGCTACCCTAAACAGCACAGGGAGTTGGGAATCCCCAGTGCCTCCAACTGTTGTATTTTTCTGATATAGGAGGAATGATCCCCTGTTCGAACACATTCTGGAAAACAGATACAAACGTCAACAGAGCAGGCATATTGCAGTGCCAGTGAGCGAGCGATGCAACAAGGAGCAGGAGAAACGTACATTTTGCTGTGTCTCTGTGGAGGTGGATGAAGACAGACATTGTCAATCTACCCAAGCAAGTAGATTAAGCAAAAAACAATGTTCCAGTGCTTCCTTTCTGAAGTTTTACAGACCCACTGGGTCTGTAATTACATAACACAGCTCCTACCAGAGTTTTCCATGCAAAATGTTTTCCCATGTTTTGTCAGGTAGCAGAGTCCATTTGAAAGCCAGAGCCAGCGGCTCTGCCAATTGAATACAATCTCACAGAGTTTTATAGTATGCTTTGGTCTGCTTGAAAGCAGGACTTGCAAGGAACCTCCGTAAATACAACAGTGGTTCTGCTGACACAGCAGAGTGTGTCAGTGGAGTGACTCAACACAAATGAACAACTTGCAAACTGAAAGGCAATACACACCCCTACAAAGCCCCAAAGGTCTCATTGCTGAGGACTCAAAAATTGGTGAGTAACAAAGCATTTGCACCACAGATCAGCAATGACTGTCACACATTTTGCTGCATGAAAGCAACAGCTCATCTGTACCAGAGTTACACACAGGATCCTCAAAAATTTTTCTGTGGCAGCCATACAGGAATGCAAAACCATGCCAGCAGAAGGTGCAAAGTTAAGCCTTGCACAGACAGTTGAACCTCTGAACATTCATGCTTCACCCTGAGCAACTGTGACTTGAGGCTCCTTTTTTGACAGATTTCCAAAAAGTTTATTCCAAAAGATTGTGTGTCTAACAACTGTGTGCATATTTCTGAGCTGCTCTCCAAACATGGAGGGAAAAGAAAAAATTTAAAAAAGGAAAATTCAAGAGGCTATTTTTAGTATTTTGATATAAATAACTTAATATTTTATCTAAAATTACCTTTTATTTTCTGCCACATACCTTAATTGACCAACTTATTTTTTTTCCTTTTGATACCTATGTCAGTTTGGAGTTTCAGGTCAGACTCTATCCAAGAGTTTAGGCAGCTTTAGGCAGCTGAATCCAGGAAAAAATTTCTGAATACACATCTTTGCTGGTTCTTACAGCTTCCAATGCTTTATAATTAGAAACATTTCAAACAATAGGACTCTACAGTTACAGCACGTAATTCTGCTGCTGTTTTTCTTCCTTTACATCTAAGGTAGAGATAATGATTCCTTTTCCAATTCTCAAAGATTATTTAAAGTTATTTAACTTGCTCTGAAAAAGGCTGAGATTGCTTTTGAAGATGTAATTAATTAATTAAGTGTAATCCACAGCCAATTCTCTCTGTGAGGTTTTTGAAGGTGTTTCTCACAGACCTATGTCCTTCTTGCAAGATCCTGACAGTTTTAACGATGAGGATGATAAAGGGAAAGCTGTGTCAAATACTACATTGCTGCATGGCTGTCTATACAAATGCTTTCTGACAGTAAGGTTAGATACAACAAAATTCTTAATATTCTTATGCTGGAGGGATTTAAGTATTTTCCTGGAACTGAAATTCATACAGCTTGCAACTCTTTCCAGAAGATAGCTTTGTAAGTAATGGTAATTTTTTTTTAAACCTATAATTGTGATATTTCAATCACCACCTGTATAAAGTGATGCTGGGAGATATCTGGTAGACAGCACATGAAGAATTAGTTATACAATTTACACTACTAATTCTGAATGCTACCTGTTTATTTCCATTTTCAATTCAGTTTAAAGAAAACCAAACCTCTAATCTGGGAACCTCCAATATTATCCCTTAGTAATTGGTTTACACAATTTTTAAACTCTTTGGATCTGTTTGACTGAAGTAATGGCTGCCAGTAGTAATGACTCTTACATCAATATTTTGGTGGAAGCAAGATACAACACATCTCATAAAAAGCCATCTGTTTTAGTGAAGTTATTCAGAGAAAATATGCCACTTTCAAACTATGTGGATGTACTCAATCTCTCCTGAATGGCTCATAAAAAATACTTTGCAGGCCTGAAACACCCCTGATCTATCAGAGTATTTTCTCCCATTTAAGATATGACACCTCTCACTTAGACTTTGCCAGATTCCTCCAATCAACAGAAAATCCGTCTCTGGATAATCTCTGGATTGCTCTTCCACACTTAACAACCTTATTTCAATTATTTACTGACTTCCCACTCAGGAAGAGGATGGGAAATGGTGGAAACACTGGACATTGTCAATTATAAAGAAATCCTTAATGAAGGACTCTTCAAACTTTTTATTTTGTATCCAGTGATCACACACACACACACACACACACAAAAGGAGTCACACCTGTATAACTCCATTCCTGATGCCATACAAATGGAATGTATGGTCACATCCTTTCAAAACACTGACCAGGGACACCTCTAATTAAAAACTGCGTCTTGCACCATGCTGACACTAAAGTGGAAATGTTTCTGGTACTAGAAACACAAGGCTCTAGTCCTGGAAAGATTTCAGTCTCAGTGCTTCCTAACCAAAATAGAGGTACATCCTTTTCACCCAATGCCCTCTTAATTTGGTGACAATATTTGTTTGATGTTCATGTTCTGGGGTAAACACTCAATACACAGTGAGTTGGATTCATTTTAAATTAAGACAAACGGGTACATCCATCAATAGGCATACCAGATGTCCAGGCTCTCATTTTGAGAGAGGCAACTTTAGAATTTATCTTAAAATAGGGACCTAGTACCCCGTAAACATTCTTTAGGCTCTAAGGATTACAGGGATAAGATCATCTGCTCTTATGGTAGCATAGTTACCTACATGGGAACACTAAATTGGTACATCTAAGTGTCAAAAAATACCACCATTGTGTCTGTTCCAAGATACTCTAAAATCCAGAACATAAACCAAAAATCCTAAGACAGGCAATGAAATTCACTACTTGTAGGGCATCTTGTGAAGAAAGACCAGGGATATTTCAGTTGAATGAGGAAATTAACAAGATGATACATGGAACAACACACACCGATGAATACTAACAAAATACAATTCAGTCCTACTTGTTGTTTGTGGTGGTGACATTATTTTTGAACTCTTCACTCATTTGCTTATATATTTTTAAAACACAAATTTGCAAGTAGCTAGAGAATGATGGATATCTGAAGCAAACAAATGATTTTATTTAGATGCTCAAGAAAGAATAAAAGTTCATGACATATGATGAATATCTACAGTATATCTCCATATAGCAAGAGAAACAATGTGTTTTTCCTGCATATTTTCTATAAAGCTGCTTTAAACTGCATTTTTATCAGTTATTTAGAAGTCCTATACTTGGGAATAGGCTAGAAGTTCTTGCATGCATGAGCAAGAACTTTTTCAAGTGCTTCAGAGCACTTATTATCCATATTGCCGAAAAGAACAATCACAAAAATCTCTGGTACTCTTCAAAATATAAGACAAATGGGTATTTTAAAAGTGCATAAAACCAGAATATTACAGTATATGGAAGTGGGATATGAAAGAAGGAAAGTTTTAAACTTACCCTATTGACACTCCTATTTCTTAAAATAATTTGAATTAGATTTTTCTTAAATTCTTCTATCTTCTTGAAACACTTCTTCAAAACATGATTCGATAATTTAGTATCAGTTATTAAACTGATCAAAACACAAACTCCTTCAGTAAGGAAACTTGGAGCTGGGAATTTAGGACTGTTGTAAAAAACAGTCAGTCCATCAAGCAACTGAGACACTGAATTGCATATGGTAAAGGAATCATTCTCAAGCTCTGAGAAGTCTGCTTGAAGAATTCCTCCTTCTGACAGTTTTCTTATTTCAAGCAAACGTTGCAAAAAATGGACCGGAGCAGTCAGAGATTGCTCCTTGCTAGTATGGCAAAGATTCAGTGGGGGTACTCTTTCCAACCAATGTTTAGAAGCGTTGACATTATGCTCAGATTGGTGAAAATCTGAAGCTAAAGAATCAAATGCAGAGTCATTACAGACATCACATCCAGAGTCTTCTAGCTGGCTTGAGTAACTTGTAGGGTTTATAGATTCCTGACCCAGAAGAGTTTCAGCAGAGGTATCCTGTTTTCCTGAAATGAAAACATGAAAATTACATTTGTGCAATGCTTAAACACATGCCTATTGAAAGTGCCATATATACTCTCTCCTTTTTGCTTCCATGCAAAATTCATGTAATACACGTGTATGTTGACTCCCCAAGAACTTCCCATGACTAGAATTTAACTGTGGAAGAAGATATTTCTAAATTAAAGTAAAAAATTTCAGAAGTTAATGTCTATTTGTGAACATGATATTTTATGCTCATAGTAATATGAACAGTAATTTTGAGTTTAAAACTGTCAGAAATTTTAAGTTTTCCTACATATAATTTAAGTAGACATAAACCAAACAATTTAAGTGAATATCTATACTCCCATTAATTTCCAGGGAAGAAAATGCATGTAAATTTCTGGTCATCCAAACATTTTCACTACTTTTATTCTCAAAAACTTAGGCTGCTTTTAAAAGGCAGTGAAAGTCTGTTACTATAACTGCATCAAATAAAATATTCTTCTTTATGTATACTCTCTCTCCCCAGTCAGTTTGGAAATTCTAACAACAGTCAAAGTTGAACAGAACATTAGGTTTGATTTTTTCATTATTTAACAAAGAGGAACATTCAGAATCAAAAGCTTCTTCAGTCATCACCTATCTTATACCACCTCCTTCAAAGACACACAAACTACATTACAAGAGTATACAGTACATTCACACCAATAAATTACTTTCGTGTGCTACTGTAGAATCTCTTTCATCCCATTTCACACATTAAATACATTTAAGGCAATGCCTCTCGACATAGACTCAGATCTAGGTGACAAAAGATATCTGTTCTACATGCTACCTATGCCAAAAGATCACAGTCAAAAAAAGCCAGAGAAGTGAAGTGGAAGACCAACACCCATAAACATCTCAGTGCCACAAGGCAAAGCTAGAACTCCATCTGACCAACTCCTGGCTCAGCCCTGCTTACCAGGGCAGAGTCACAGACTGCTTCCCCTCTCACTCTTGGAAAACTTGCCTATACTGTTCATTTTCCACAAGGATCCCATGCAGTACCATACTCCTCTTAAATTAATTAAAACAAATTATAGATGGTTTGGCCGCACAGGAAATAGATGTTATATTTCATAGCAAGTTAAAAAAAGCATTTTTAACACAGAAAACATCCCTAAGCAGCAAGCTACAGTATGTTAATAAAACACTACTCAAAAAATTTAATATAGGCTTCATTAAATTCACCATTTCAAATTAAAGTCTGACTATCAATTCAGTCTCTGAAAACATACCAGTACCAATGAAAGTACTATTATCGAGATTAAAACTGGAAACATAGTTTATTATTTATTGTTGAGTTTCATGTCTTTAACATTCAGACATATTTGAAATTGCACAGTATTGGCAGCAACTGACTCAAAATGAAAGGGCTAACTGTAGGGAAATCAACTGCCATTTCCAGGAGGTAGGAAAAGCCGGACATTTAAGGCCAGCCTAGCATTTTATAGATTAACACTGCTTCCAAATGCCCTGCATACCCAAACTCGGAAAGCAAGCAAAGAAGTAAAGCACACTTCCCATGGTCTGACTAACAAGAACAGGAATCCATCTTTCATGTCTTCTCTCTCTAGAGTTTTGAGCAAAACACATTTCAGAAGAAAAAAATTGAAAAGTGGTTTTTGGTGCCATTTAAGGAAAATAAATCCTTCCAGGGAATTCATCTACTGTGAGTTCCACTATGTGGTTATTTTGTTCTTGTTCTCAGTCCCATGGCACAACATGAAAATTGCTCATGACGATTTAATGTCAGAAGTAGCAAAGCAAGAACTATGTGCGAAAGCCCCATATGTACGTTTTCTGATTCTCTTGTGGAAGTGTAAAAGAAAAAAAAAGAAAAAAACAAACACTGAAGAGGTGAAAGGCGAAGTAATGAGAAGAAAAAGGGAAGAATAGTACAGCAGTATCCATAGAAACCAAACTTAAGATGTTCCCAAATAAAAGAGGTAGGGTATTCAATGAAACACTCCTTCTACTAGGAGACAATATTGCATTTATGGTTAGGTTCCTAGCCACTGCAATATCGAACTCCTGTTCCATGATGAGCTTCCAGAAAACCCTGTTACAGTAAGTCACCAATATCAGTGTATTTCCAGCTAAATGAATAATACAAAATGCTTAAAATTGTTAAGCCATTTACATGTTCAAGTCATTTGGGGAGGAGGTGGCAGTTATGTTGTAAAAAAAAAATAACAACCCACCAGGAAATACTCATTATTTCCCTCAAAATGTCTAGAAATAGCTTGTAATTTTTTTATTGAAAGGAGCTAAACTCATCACTTTGTACTTACCTACTATTCAAATGAGAAAGCAGCCTTGATGTTCACACCATGTGTTTATCAAGTAAAAAAAAAAAACCAAAAAATCAGAAATGGCATTAAGCCTGCCTCAGACTAACAAGAATCTTTAAATACTAATTTCAAGAACATTTTACTATAAGTGTATTGGAACAAGAAATATGAAAATTTAGTGTGTGTGATAAAGTGACCACAAATTTTACAACACCATAAGCAATGAAATACCTGGTCGTGAACAATCTCCTTTACAGTCTCCTTAAATTTGTCACATCAAATTCAGGAAATATTTAAGTTCTTAATTCCTATTTAGTACTTTAGTTCCTTACTAAACTAAGATCCTGAGCTAAAAAACAAAGCAAGATCCTGAGCCCTAAACAAAGCAAGATGTGTTCCCACAAAGAGCCTTGGGGTGCAAAGGCTGAAGAACTCACATCCCTCTATGCATATTCACTACTGCAGAAAGAGTATGTCCTGAAAATCAGAAGCCACTCAAGGGATGAAGGAGTCACTTACACACTGCGCAGTGTGTCAGCACAGTGCGCAGGTACTAGAACTCAAAACTTACATATTGCTGTGGGACCACAAAACAGAGGCTTTCATCTGAGCAGTGAGATGCCAACCAGCCCCATGATTAGAGAACAGGGAGCCTTCAGCTAGTCCTAAGGAAGCAAAGCTCTAGGAAACACCAAAGTCAGTCCCATCTCCCACATTCATTCTCTCACTACCCAGTGCAGAGCAGAAGAGGCAGCTTGTATAAGATCCGTGTAGTAGGAGCTGGGGTGGTGGAAGATGCTTTCTTAGAAACTGCTGGTGGCTACCTCAGACTGGAGAACATTTGAATGAGAAAGGCCAAATGCTAGATGTAGTTCTACATTTAAAAACTGGAAGAAGGGTCCTCAACTGATGACATTGCTGTGAAAAGGTAAAATGATCTTCAAGTCTTTTGAAAAACTTAATCTACCTGCAGTTTCACCACCAACAGGGACTGCAGAACAGAAAACTGGCTTGAAGGTGGCAGAGGTGAGAAGCAAAGTGAAGACGTGATCTGAATTCTGCAAATAAAAAATTACTTCAGTTTCAAGCACTAGACATTGTTTATATTCTCTCATTTCATGGGCAGACACATGAATTATCACTTGAAAATCAAAACCACTGACATCAGACATATAAAGTTCTCTTAAAACTCAGTTACAGTTGATACTCTCAGTTCCACTTCTAAAAGAAAAAACAAGAGACAAATAAAAATGAGACATTCATAGCATTCTGCTTTCCAAGTAGGTGTTCAGTCAATAACCTCTAAAAGGAAATGAAAACATAAGTGAAATTATGTCCACATCTACATTTTTCAGGGCTGTTATTCTTCATTTAATTTTCATTGATTGGTTTGTTTGAAGTGCACTTTCCATAAACAATAAATCAAGTTTATTCTCCTATTTAAAAACCCATACATTTTCTTTGCCTTTCTTTCATGTGTAACTCTGCCTCTATTCTGCTGTTTTCATTACTAACTAAGCTGACTGCTTGAGGGAAAAAACAACTCTCCCCTTTTCATGAACTCTTATGTGTTCAGCACCCCGTTGTTGTCCTGAACTGGAACGAAGCCAAACTTCTATTGTCATTATTCCATAATAATAATTCTAAAATATTATTATAGAATATTATTGGAATTCTCCAAATAAGAAGCCTTGTATCCCACACTTTGCTTCTGCATCTCCATGGGGTTTTTTTGTAACTGGCTTGGAAAAGAAAGGTCCTTTGTTTGAATGCAAGGTGCTTTTTTACACTTTTTAATGCTAAAGGTGCATGTTGACATATTTTATCCCATTTAGGGATAATTTCACAGAAATAAATATAGGACTGAGTATGTAAGATTCTCAAATTGTTCAATGCTAGGATTTAAGTGCTTCTCTAAAGGCTTAGAAGCATATACTTCAATTTGTTAGGGATTTTGCTTACATAAAGCACCTAAATGTTTTGAATTCAGTAGGAACTGAGAAGGATTTTGAGGATACAAACATTCATTTTTAAGGGATCTCTGTAGATGACAGCACAAATCTTCTGTAGTTCCAGTCAAACAGAGCAAACTTGCAGTAAAGATATGAAAGGATAAATAATCAGGTGACAAACATACAGATTTGGGTCAGTTAATGCTCATCAAGAAGCTTTGACAACAAAAGATCTGACAAGCTTTACAATATTGGCCATCTCAACAATGTGACTGAAATTTAAGTTCTAAGCCAGATAGGGGATATTTCAAAATACTAAATGAATTAATGTTATCTCTAAAGACTGCCTGACTGAACTGGTAGTACTAAACTTTAAGCAATATGTCTTATTAAAAATGCTCTGCATTATGAAACAAACTGAGCTTTGCTAAGAGACAGGAAACAGCAGCCAATGAAGACTGCAATGATCTTGATGAAACTTAGTGAGATGAAGGCTAAAATGAGGTGGACTCCTTAAGAAGTCAGCTCAAGTGTACCTTCCTAAAAACCTCGCTTTTCTTGAATACAACATGGTATAAATGCTTGGCTTTTCTGTCTATATATCCAGAAGGATGCAAACATAGATCTGCTTGAGGAACTAGATTCTAAGGTTGAGTTGGGTTAAGGTTGTCCAACAGGGTTGTGAAATCTCCATTCCCAGAGATACTTCGAAAATGTCTGGACACGGTCCTGCACAACTGGCTCTAGATGACCATGCCTGACAAGAGGCTTGGACAGGATGATCTTTAGTAGTCCCTTCCAACCTCCACCATTCTGTGATTCTGTATTTCCAGGAAAAAAATTGACTGATTCTTAGCTTCCCACAGTAGACTTAAAGGCAAAAGGATCCTAATTACCACTTCTTAATCTGTTTTTACCATATATATTGTTTCCCCCAAAACTATCATTCTGTTACCCAGAAGAAAAGAAATTAATCTACACTAAACTATGAATCACACTTTCTTTTATGAATCTTATTCCTAATAATCACTACACATCTTATAATGAATTAATAAAATAATAACAAACCCTTTTTCTTGCTAGAAAAATTGGGTTAGTTTTGCCTCTGAATGGGTTCCTTACACAGAAATCTGGAAAGAAAAGGATGTTTCTTGGGTCCTTTTGCCCCAAGTATGTGCTTAGAACAGCTGTAGCAATGCCATCAGATAAGACAGGCAGCACCCACTTTGAAAGGGAGAAAGTTTCCACAACTGAAACAGACCTGTTATCTATGGGAGGAGCAGTACTCTGAGATCTCAATGAATCATTACACTCCAGCTGGTGCTTTTTACAGATTGCAAATTAACTTATTTAATTATCCTGAAAAGGCCTCAGCTTTCATAGAGTTCCCCATTGTGTCAATACAATTATGGAGAACAGATTTATCTCATCATCATATTCCAAGAGCCATATTCCTATAAATCTGTGCTAAACACAATTTAACTTCATTTTTGCCATCTCACAGATCTGCTCTCATTTCTTTGTTCTCCTCATAAAAACATAAAATACTTAGGTTGTGAGACATTCCTTGCCATGCTGCCTACTTGCATTATTACCACTGGTAGATGCATGGGAGTACACCAGTACACTTAAGATGTCAAATTACATTTCTGAAGCACTGTTTGTCTGACACTCTTAAGCCTTAGAGAAAAAATGTTGAGATGACACACTGGGCTGCCATTATGGATCTGAATGGAGAGAAAGACACTTATTTTTATTTGGGGGGATGGGGAAGCAAGAAGTAAGAAGGCAGAATGTCTTTATCCCTAAGCACCTGAAAAAATAATCAGAACTGTTTTCCATTGCAACATCAAATTAAGAATTGACTGCTGCCCAGTGGAGAATCCTCTGACCTTAGAAAAAGGAAGACAGAAAAAGCAAGAAGTAAAAGATACCCCTCAGAGGCTGACAGTTCCTCTGCAATTGTTGTGCTTTTGTACTCCCTCCAAGTATCAGTGGAGGAAAGTGATGACAGGACACAGCAATCTGTAACAGCACCTGATTTAAACATGCCAACCTGAAAAAATAGCTTTTCCTTAAACATACCATGATAACTTGGAAATTCTAGTCTGTAGTCCTCTACCTTAGTACTATGTCATAGGAACTAAAATTGTTGCTAAGTGCTATTTACAACATATGTAAACATTTCACACTATTTCATCTACCTTCTGGGGAGGGAAATAATTTCCCCTAATAGACTAATGTGCTTGTATCATTACTATTCAGTCAGATGTGGACTGCTGTTAACCCCACTAACAGGGAAGACTCATTTATGAGGCTGCAGATAACATACCCACTGAGGAAATCTTCAGGTTTTGGTCTGACCTTTCTGAATTCATCTGATTGGTTTCTCTTTGAAAATGAGCTTAAAAAATCTATTATCAATTATGTTCTCTCACCACTCCTTTTAATGTAAGGAGGCAGAGGAAACATCACAAGCTATATTACTTAAGTCATGATGGAGAGCTTTGCCCTTTCAGAAGTTTGAAATCCAATTATTCAGAAAATATTTTGACTGGCCATCATTTTTCCTGCAACCATCAAAGCAGGATGTACCTGATCCTGTCTTTGCCTACCAGGGAAATTCTGGGGTGTAAGATGAGCACCCAGAGTTTCTGACTCTCCCTTTTGAGTAAGAAATTCCCAAGTCATGACTTGCAAGGGAAGTGGAAAGGGAAGAGAAGGCTGAATTCTGTGGCCCAAAGCAAGGCTGCTGGTAAACTGTAGCTATGTAATGCTTACAATCAGTTTTACTTCAGCTGTTGAACTGGCTAGTTCCAGTTCTGTAAAGCTCCCAGTGAGAAGAAATGAGACTGAAGTGTCTTCATTCATACTAATCTACAAAGGAAGTTGCTCCCTTTTTCCACATGTACAACTAAATGCCTCAAGAAACACCAAGTTAAGGAGTGAAGCAGGAGAAAAAAAATTCTTGTTTTCTCTGGGTATTATTCCCAAAAGACATACAAGTTGCTTCTCTGACACAGAATAGAATTTAGAGGACAGTATCCTGAAAGGTGAAACACAGATACAGTTAAAAATCAGACATTCAGGTTAATCACATTGTGACTCAGAGGTCAGCATTTCCCTAAACACACAGACACTCTGTGGTAGGGTGGCTGGCACATGTGCTACTGTGGAGGCTAAAAACGGGAGGGAACTCCAGGGCATGGCAGAAGATGTTCCACTGTAAATTACCTATAAAAGGAAGAGTAACCTAATTCTAAAAAGGTACAGGGTGGAGAGAATCTGGTTTTTATTTTAATTAGAGGAGCAAGCAGTTCAGTAAATTCCTACCCACTGCATAAGAAGGGAGTAACTTGAACCAAGTTTGAAGGTAAAGCTAAGGAAGAGGGAACACATACTTGAGACAAGCTTTGCTAAACATAAACCCTGGACAATCTATTGGGAACCTTCAAGAGTATCAGCTGGAAGCAACCAAGGTAATAAACATCTATCCTCTAAACTGTCATTCCTAAAATACACGCTTGGCAAAAAAAGGGCAGAATACTGCATTTATGCCTTCTTGGGCTGGAGTAACAGCTGCAGGCTTTTCAGAGCTCTTTAACACAGCCTGCCAAGAAACAATATGATCATTGATTTTATGAACTGATAAGAGTGAAGGAATTTGTCTTAGAGGACAGGTGCTTCAACCCATGAACCTATCAATTCATCAATGCTTTGTAAGAACCCTTATCTTTTCTTGTTGCTCCAAAGCAAAGTGACAACAGAATGCTCAAATACTTTAAATGCTTATTCTTGAAATTACACCAAGAAGTTTCTATCCTCCTTTCTGTGAAATTTTAATCTGAATCAAAGAAAGGCATGAAACTTTGATATAACATGAGATTTGACTTTTTTTTCTACCCATGGACTTAGCTGTCAGGACAATACTGTCAAGGAGAAAAATAACAGATAATTGCAAAAAGATTTGCTTCTCCTCCTCCACATATGATTGACATATAGCCAAAAGCACCACCAAGAAACAGAGTCCTTGTATTCAGAAAGACAACTGAACAGTAAGTCAAATAAGGACCTTCCAGACAGAGCACAGTCAGTGCATATTCACCACTGCACTTTCATAAAAACCACATTAATCTGTAAGAACTCATACCACCAAGTAGTTTACCTGCAGCAAAGCATGCTTCTCCCCCTAAGTTAGGAACCCACAGCTTTTTTAATGTCACTGAGGACATTAAGAACTATTAAGGTGGAACAAAGAAATTTAGGCATAATTTCTTTTTAAAATGGATTCTCTGTTCTTTATCCTTCATGTATTTGCATATCTGTACTGTGTTCAACTGTATGTGGAAGGGGAAAACAGGTACCACAGCTTCAAAGAGCTCACAAATTTCTCACATCAGGGACATAAAACTCCATGGGCAGCTTCTAATAATTCCTGAAGTCTCTGGAAGACCTACTACTATTATTACAAATATCAGGTGGGAGAGGAAAGCTCTCACATTTGGGATGCAAAGCAGAGAATATACAGCTGCAAAGTGAACCTTGTCTGAAGGACTCAAACTCTTCAGTTCTCAAGAGGCACCAGCAGGAACAAATGCAGTCTTATCCTTATTGCATGAGATTTTCTGGTGATGGATTTTGTGAAACCCAAATATTCCTGTATCTAAAGTTAATCAAAACAGAAGAAAGCCATAGAAAGGCTGGGGGTTTGAAATATTTTTATGAGGCTGCATTATTTTAAGCAGAACACCAACTCCAGAAATGAGACTGGAGAAATGAGTGGAGAAGGAAAAGGAGCCATATTTGCAGATTACTTGATGCTAAGAGCAATCCTAGTAATCATCCTCAATCCTAAAGAGCATACCTCTGGTGTGATATTAGGTGGTAAACCTGGGAAACCATAACGATGGCTTGATGGATCTATAGTAGTTTCACTTGAAAGGATAAAACATCACTTATTACCACTTTTTCTCCTTACTTAGATTCAAGCTCCTTTTGCCTTTGTATCTCAGCAGTAGCCACCCTTTAGCTTGTATTCTACATGGGCTTGAAAAATCTCAAAACTGGTATACAACACACAAGAAAGGTGTTTTTTTTTATCTTGGGGCAGATGTCAGTGGTGTAGTGGCCCCTATTTCAGGTAGGCCTTGCTTCTACAACCATCTTCCCATACATGTCAACCATAGATGTTCTACAACTAACATACATCATCAACTTGCTCTCCCAAGGAGTGCACAGATCTCACCAACAGATATTCCATCAGGTACCAGTAACAACCTTTCTTTACTCAAAAGCAAGACCGAGTATTTGTCTCCAGTGGAACTGTAATCATGAATGCACACTCAGCAGAAACAGTGCAGGTGTAAGACATCTAAAATTAGAAAAGATTATCACATTTTAAGTCTGTGAACAAACTTCAGTGTGACTTGGGTAATGAAAATTAACATCCTCTGCAAGAGCTGTTAACTGCCAGGGACAGTTTTCTCTGTATCTCACAATTAAAATTTAGAGTTTAGAGAATCTTTCAAAAATTAGACTTAGAACACAGAAGTTGCAAGTGAATTGATCTTGTTTGCTATGTTTTGCTAATTGGTAGTGTTTTCTGTGTTCTGCTTAATCTAAAATTAGAATATCATCTCCAGACATTAGATGTTTATAAATTTCTCCTGATAATATGCAGCCAGTTCTTCAGAACATAAGATACCTGTTGGAAACTGAATCTTAAAAGTTACTTTTAGTCTAAAATGTAATGTTTGCAATAGGTTGCAGAAAATAGACACACAGACAATAAAAAAGCAAGAACAGTTATTAAATCACTTCTCTGTAGAGAAAGGTCTATTATACTAATTAAATACATAAACCATTAGAGCTTCTAGCTGAAGTCTAATGCTCTCCCCATCAGTCAACATTACAAATTAGAAATCTTTAGGCATGGCAATAAAGACGCTGTTTCAGTACAAAAGCAGTGTGGTAAAGCCTCATCAAGTTTTCCACCAGGGAACCTTCAAGTCATAAAGCAATTAGCTATACATCTTGATTTTAGAGATGATTTTAGATTCTCTCCTTCAGCCCAGAGCGTTTTGACCTCATCTCCCAGGAAAGTACCTCCCCAGAAGCTAGAGAAGTCCTCCACTGCCTGATTTCCAAGCTCACACAGTGCCACCGATATCTTGAGCATGACTTACTACACATGCACAAGTCAGAGAAACAGTGCTGTTTGAGACCATCTTTTTTTTTTACTCTTCTTTGACTAAAAGCTTTCCTGAATCCAATAATATCAGACTCACAATATTTTATCATATGCCATAAAAAACATTCACAGCATCCACAGTCTCAATACTCTCTCAGAAACAACAGATATACAGTCCTTTGCCTGCCCTACCTTCCTGTTACACATATTAGGAATTAGCACTTCCAACACTTTAGGCTTAAATTCTGATTTTAAAATCTGTAGGGTGGTTAAAAAATATGCCTATTTTTTAATATACTATATGTCTTTAAGACATGCTCCAACTGTAAATGCAAACTAGTTCTTACAAACTAATATTTCCAAGGTTATAGAGTAACATTGTGTATTGACAATTTTTATCTGCAATTATTTTGTAAAATACACATTGATTCTGAAGGTTAAATATATAAATTCTGCATAAGCATCAAATTCTCAAGCACAATCCCATTACAAATGAATTAAGTATTCCACTACCTGAGAATTTTGGGAAAAACAAAAAACTGTACACTGAAGACTCTCACATCTAGGTACAAGAAATGGTACAGGCAACAGGAAAGTTGTTTGGTTCCTTGCTATTGCAACATAACCAGAAATTATTTCAGGAACTTACTATTTTCCAAGCAGAATCTTGGAGAGATCCTGTTCAAAAGAAGTTCCTGTCGTAATCGAAGAACTTCAGCTTCCAGCACTTCCACTTTCCATTTCCATCCAAAATCTTGTTCGGATACAGTTCTGGCAAGGTCCTCTGTGTATTCTTTGGAAGTCTTCCCTGGTGGTTTTGAGTGGATAATTGCAAAAGCCAATGCTAGTTTTGATATTTTCAAATACGAAATTTGATTTTCTCTTCCACCTTTGATTTCTATTGCATTAGAAAAAACAGAAAACAAAAAGGTTACTTCACTATGACTCCATTAAGGAAATGACACAAAATATTTTCTTGGCTTTGAAGACTGTTCAACAGTGAGACCAATTCTTTAATTTCTAGTGCATTCCTAAATCATCAAGAACAGAAATACAAGAATCTGTGCACAATGTGAGAAAAGAACATAAATGAGTTGCACTCAGCTATAAAAATAAAATTCAGCCAGTGTCTGAGAATAACTGTGGAAATAGTAAGCACTTCAAATAGGCTTATCCTAGCAAAATTTTTAATGCAAATTAAAAATTAAAATCCACTAAAGCAAGGATGAAGAAAGTAAAAATACTAACCTCAAAAAACCCACCCTGACCCTCCCCCTCAAAAGAATTCTGACATGACAGAAGAACCCATGACAGAAGAATTCATCTAGGGTTATTTATACTTAAATACAATACATATAATTTCTTGAAAGTGTATCAAAAGGTTTCAGTGCTCAAAAGATTTAACTTTGAGGTTGTGTCTGGTTTTGGACACCTGGTATTGGTGTCCTTCTAGTTTTAAGTCTGTATTAAGCCTCAAGCCTGCAGAAAGCTAAGCAGACAGCATCAAAGGAATGCAAGTGGCTAGTAAGGTAAGTGAAGAAGACAGTTTTATAAACTTTGTTACAAACAGTGAGAATGGGGCAAAAGGCATTAAAAGAGTCAGAGAAATAAAATATTTAAATAGTTGATTACATCATGTGCAACAGCACAGGGCCTAGGAGCAGAGAAGGAAAAATTTAAATTAAAACCAACTAATATTAACCAGCCTATCTAATTAGCAAAGTTACTTTTTGTTTTTCCTAATTCCACACCATTTTCATTCAGTTGTTTGATGTATTCTTTTTCTGAAAAAATATCACTCCCAAAATAATAATTTAAGAAAAAAAAATCACTTCCTACACTTTTGCCCTGACCTTGACATCTACAATTTTTTCACAATGCTGTTTTTTTCTTGTTATCCATCAAAGCTGCAGGTTAAGCACTAATAAGTTGTGTTGAACAGCTCTGAAATAGTCACAGCACAGGTTTGAAAAAGATATTTTAGGTCATCCTTTCACCAGATCATCTGCTATTAGTAGCTGTTTTCTTCCTCTGGTTCACTTGACTTTAGATAGTAAGTCATAAATCATCATATATTCATTTAACCATCAGAGACACTTACAGAAGGCACTGGTTTTTATGTATTTCTTTCGCCTTTCAAATACTTCTGAAAGGCACAAACAATCCCTGTGCACCCTTTGCACTCTGTCCATTCAGACACCGCAGCCAGTTAACACTTCATGTAGAACAGAGCACAAAGGACAAGAGTGCAAACATTCCTTGGGATCTATTTACCTACGGCTATATTTTAAGCTACTCTTCTCCACTTGAAACACTCAATTTCTGTCATGTGTCAGGGCAAAATCACCTAATCTAAGCCACCAGTGCATTCTTAAACTAATTAAATAGTAAGCCTTTAGAAACTGAACTATACTATATATATCTCTTAGAGCAGTTATACATTAAATGGTACTTTTGCAAAATTTCTGATAAAGAAAATCTATTTCACACAACTTTTCAGTTCATATCTAGAATTTCAGTGAAAAGCAGAGTTGATTCTCTCAATCTCAAAGGATTAGCACCTCTGTGGGACGGCTAACTGGTGTAAGACTCTTGCTTGCCTTATACATCAAAGGAAATGTTTACAAATACAAAAGCATGCAAGTAATTGAACTGCCTTCAAAGCTGTGAATCAAATGAAATATATGGAACCACACTGAAAGAAGACTAAAAAGTAAGAGTAAGGTATCCAAAATATTTGGCTTTGAATCTGAACTGTGCTTCCCAGATTATCTCATTAATAGAAATTTCACCCAGATATTACTCAAACAGGGTCTATCAAGCTCCATTCTCACAAAGTCCCTGCACAGAGCAGAACAATAAATTAGGGCAGGCAGAAAAGTGTCTTACACTGCTCGTTTAACATTTTGGTACCTCTAGAGACCACTCTGCCAAAGCTTTCTGATTCATCTTCCTTTTAAGGACAAACACATATTTACTTTCTGCTTCATAACATGCTTTGTCAGTATTAGTATTTTCCTTTAAATTACATTCACAGGAGTTGGAAAATGACCAACATTCCAGTATGGGCAAGGGAGTGGTATTTATGCCAGCATTTCATGAATGCTCAGATGCTTTTTATCATCAGAGTCACCACCAATACCTTATTTATTGTATTCTATTTCTTCTTACAGGACATACTATTACAAAGAAAATAAAAAGTTTGCTGTCTGACATATTACCACTATGCTACCAGTATGAAATGCTACTTTGGTATAGTTTTTTGATCACCCATTACCAAAATAAGCAGAGTCACTTTTTCATTTTATTTTAAAAGGGACTACTGTGTTTAAAGCATAACAAAAACCTTAGTGCACAAGGTAACAGTACAGTGGAGACAAGTAAAAGGATCTTTCAACTACAACATTCCAAAATGCTATTTTCTAAAGTAGATGTATCCCTAGTGAGTCACATAAACCACATAAATCATTACCTAATTTTGCTTTGAGGATCTTAAATAGTATTCCACCTTAACACTTAAGACATACATTTAATTAATGAATTAATGCAATTTGGAGTTTGAGGGATGCCTTTTCCTCTTTAACATTTTATATAGACTCACTTCTACAGTAGGAGTGCCTTACACTGAATGAGTTTAGGGAGATATTCTTATTCTGGAGGAAAAAAATCACTGGATTCCTGGATGCATTTCCAGAAAGAATGGATTTCTTAAAGATTTTATGGAGAATAAACATCTCTTTCACTTGCTTTTTGTTACTGACACTATCACTATCTCTCTCTATTTCTTTTCTGATTTGCAAAAGAGAAGTTTGTGTATCAAAAAGAAGTTCTAAGAGCTGATTGAGGTTTTTCACCATCTTTTTCACCATCCCCCTGCAGGGACAACTGCTCTCTCAGAAACTACTATGTAAGTCTTCTAGAAAAAAAACACATCGGATGACACTATTAGAAATATGGTGATGCTGCCCAACTGTGCATTAGTAAAAATTGCACAGCAATCTGTTGCTCTCAGGAAGTGCTGAACCACCAAATATATTCCCCTGAAAGCATATCGGCAACTACAGAGTTTTATCAATAATGTTTTTGCTATGAGCACAAAAATTACACCACTGGTTGGGCAGAAAAAAGTTTTAGAACCAAACCAAAAACTTTCCTTGACTGAGAATAGTACTTGACCAAGAGCAGAAGGGAGTCACCAGTCTAGCTGCTAATGCCAAAATATGTCTGACATAAAGAGAAAGGTTCAAGAATTATCCAAAGCTCCATTCCTGTGATTACTCAGCATTAAGGAGAGAACAAGTAATCCCTTGCAAACTCTGCTGGAAGCAGGGCTCAGCACCCTAACAACAGATACCACCTGGTGACAGGTTCCCTATGCAAACACCTCAATCCACAGACTGATATTGGAAGAGCACCCAGAGGACATGATGGGTTAACAACAGTGTTGAACAGGGCTAAGTCTACAGATTTCCAACAAAAGAATGACATTCCATGCTTCCAGCTCTCATGCAGAGAGAGGGTACTGAGAGCACAGACCTGCTGAGATCCTAGCCACGGAAGGCTGATGAGCAATTATTCACCTGCTGAAATAATTAAAAAAGAAGTGATATGGAGAGATTGAAATGTTAAGGGTTAATGACTCCAAGAATCAGCCATTTGCAGAAGAAGGTTAATTCTCAGCTCTAGAGGTTTTAAGAAATTTTTAAGTAATGTTTATAGGTAAAGGAGGTGAACTTTATATAATTTACTCTTCCGAGTGGTACATATAGTTTTCTCACTGACCATGGAAACAGGTAAGTCACAGAGAAATGGAAGGTAGCTAAGTTATGGTATGATTTAAAATTACAGGGTACCTCAAACCAAACCCAAAACCTAAACTCACTTGGAATAATTCAACACTGGAATAATACTCATTAATGTCAAAGAATTATAGACCTTAGGTGTGATTTCCAAGTTTGGCCATGAAACTCATGGCTAATAATGGAGGAAACTGCTGCAAATGTCATAGACAAAACCTTATTGATTTCATAAGGACACTCATTTGTTATTCAGACCACTGTCATATGAATTTAAAAAATAATTTCAAAAATTAATAGCATAAGATACAAAACAGATTGTAATTCATTTACCTTACAGGCCATTCCAGGGCTCGGTTTTCTCCACATGTGAAATTTTTATTTAAAAATAAGAGGATTTGTCAGGACAGAAACAAATTGCCATTCACCACTACTACACAGCTAAGAATCTTCAGACAACCCTAAATATAAAAAAAAAAAATGCTTTTCCTTCTAAGTTTAAGAGTATGGTCTGTCCTTAAAGGTACAAACATTCAAGGAAAAACTGCTTTGTTGCCATGATTTTTACTTTAACTAGTCTGTCAATTACACAGTGCAAATAAAGGTGAAAAAATTATCCACGTTTTTGTAACCTCATCTGCTTTATACAAGAGAAACCAAGATATTGACTCATTATGATGGAGCACAAAATGCTGCAATTGCTGTAGTGGAACTGGGCTGAGCTCAGAGACATACAGCCACAACATTAAGCAACAATAAAATAAACTTGATTTAATTGGTATGCCTAACACAATGTCATTTGCGTATATTATAGGCAATGATAATGCGACAGCTACACAATCAAGATGAACTGAAGTATGCCTCCAGTTATGCAGCTCTTATTGTAAAAATGTGTATTAAACCAAGGCTACTCCACGGTGTCATCTTTAAACAACCTATGCTCAAATACACAAAGATATGTAATGTGGACATACTCATTATGGAGGGAAGAACTTGCTTTTCCTACAACAAGCCTAACATTAACTCCAGCATATTTTTTTAAATGCACTCAAAATGGTAAAACAATACTGAAAATAATAAATATTTAAAATATTTTAAGTCAAAAGCACAAGGAAACTCAAATGTAGCATGATTTATTTCTTCAAACTCTAACTTCTAAATAATTTTAGCTTCTAAAATCAAATCTTATAAATTCTCCAAATCCAAATAACATGAATGAGTTGAAAAAAACATTTTAGAACTTACTAATGTTCCCCAATTATAACCATTTCAGAGAATTTAAGAACATAAGCAAGATAATCCCTCAGGATTTCAGAAACATATCTGACGTAGGATTTATCTCCTCTTAACTACAGAAACCTACAGTTTAGGTGGCGACAACTGAGCTAGCTGTCTGGACTTCTTTTATTATCAATGGGCAGAAACAGAGATTTCTAATGTTAAAAATAAGCCAAGTCATTTGTACATTTTATGGTAAAGTCAAGACCCAGAAACATTTTTTTCCCCCCATGGACTACAAAGAGTGTTAAGATGACTACATCAGATGCACACACATGTATTGTGGACAGCCAGCTGCACTGAGATGAGGTGCACCACAGGCAGCTAAAGCAGAGACCTTCAAAGACCTATTTAAGGTACCTAACTAACAAGAGAAATTTTGCAAGGCTGAGAGCATCACCTCTTAAAAGAAGTTTGTAATTCTAGATCTTTTTGATACCTCTGGGGGAGAAAAAAAAAAGCTTTCTAGAAAAAAACCCAGAAGTCATGGAAAAAAGTTTGTGAGAATAACCTTGTGAACATATTACAATGAACAAAATAGCAGACAGGTGCAAATTAAAGACATGAAAAACATCAAGTACGCCTGGAATTATATGAGCATAAAAAATCGCTTTGGCTCCTCAAAGTTTCTTGGCCTCACTCTTCAACAAGATCATTTGAAAATAGTAATTTAAGCCTGAGTTTTATGGTAGTTTAAAATTGTGCATATATTCTCCCTCCAAGCTGAGAGTTCTTTCTTTTGCACTCTTTTTTCTCCTCCAACAGGAGAAGAAAAATTTTTTATGTCACTCACAAAAATATATAGCGAAACTGGCACACAGTACCATTACCATCTTTCTCTTTACTATTCTGACTACTAAAGACAAAAATATGTTTCCAGAACAGGGAATTTATTCTATAAAACCTGCTGTTCAGAAATTAAAGTATAACTCAGTGGTGTAAATTTATCTATTCTTATGTCAGCACAGATTTCTTCCGCTACCAAAACAGAACTGTGCTCACTTAATCAGCTGGGTGTAAATCCATTTGGTTTGGGAACTGAGGATGTACTTTTCATTATAGCTTTATGAGATGAAATTTATGAAACCATGCAATTCAGACCCTTATTCTTTTACAAAGTTTCATATATGTTAATGATAATTACATAAAGAGTAAATTTACAGTTGGCATTAGGGACTGTGGAAAACAATCCCAGCCTTTATACACTGCCAAGTTACAACAAGAAAGCAGCCCTTATCTCCCCAGTTTTACCTATTGCAGTGACTGTATTAGCTTTTGAATGCAGAATTTCAAAGCAGAATTTAAAAAAAGGCAATCATCGAGAGTTTGGAGTTTTATACAAAGACTATTTTGCATATCTCCTCTTCCCATGTTAAAATATAGTGACTAAAATATCACCATAATTTCCTTTTCAGGTTCACACTTTCAGCCTTTACCTGAACAGTTCAGTTTCCACAAGTTTTTAAATCTACAAGATCAATATCTTTCAGTGATACTGATTCATTCAGGTAGCCTTCCAGAATGCACCTACTGTATTTTAAAAACCTTGGGTTTGAGTTTCTTACAGAAATTTAATATAGGCAGAAAGAAAGACGAGATTGTTCAGAAGATAGGAAATGTCTGCAATAGAGGACAAGGAAAAGAGGGATTACTGCTAGGAATCCAGTGCTCTAAAAAGCATACAGCATGTGATAAAGAATGAATCCTTACATATACTATGGACACTGACATAATTATAACCACTAAATATTATGTAGTGTCTAAATATTAATTTATGAAGCACTGGAAGTTGTAAAAGACAGCGAACCACTGAAGAGACTTGCCAAGGATTCACAGCCAAGCCCATAGACAAGTACTTTTTTACACATTAATTTGGCTCAATTACTAGTTTATTCAAATTAAGACAACATCTAAGCACCGAAGATGATCAGAAAGCTAGAGCACCTCTCTTCTGAACGCAGGTTGAGAGAGCTGAGGTTGCTAAGCCTGGAGAAGAGAATGCTCCAGGGTGCTTTTCAGCACCTAAAGGGTATTACAAGAAAGCTGGAGAGGGACTTTTACAAGGGCCAGACAAGAGGGAATGAGTTTAAACTGAAAGAGAGCAGATTTAGATTAGATATTAGGAAGAAATTCTTTACTGTGTGGGTGATGAGACATTGGAACAGATTGCCTGGAGAAGCTGTGGATGCAAGTCTTGGTTTTAGCTGGGACATTTTCTTCTTAGTAGCTGGTACAAAGCTGTGGATTTTGGATTTAGTATGAGAATGATCTTGACAACATCCTGAAGTTTTGATGACGCTGTATAGTGTTTACCCTATGTCAAAGACTTTATAATGTCTCATGCTCTGCTACTGAGGAGCTGCACTGAAAGCTGGGAGGTGAGCAAGGCCAGGAGAGGTGACCCAACGTGGCCAAAGGAATGTTGGGATTTCTGTTCAGAAATGGGCTGGGCATTGGTTATCAGGAGCTGAGCAACCACTTGTTTCTCTTGGGTTCTTTTATTCTCTCTTCCTTTCCTTTTGACAATTCTTCCTATTAATCATGTTATTAACATACATAGTATCACAATTATAATATCTTTATTTCAGTTATTAGATTGTTCTTATCTCAACCCATTAAGTTTACCATTTCTCTATGATTATCCCTGCTGGGATGGGGGGACTGAGCAAAAGGCTGTGTGGTACTTAGCTGCCAGCTGGGGTTAAACTCTATCCCTGGAACTGTTCAAGACCAAGATGGATGGGATTTTGAGCAACCTGGTCTAGTGCAAGCTGTCCCTGCCCATGGCAGGAAGGTTGGAACTAGATGATCTTTAAGGACCTAGAACTCCAAGCCATTCATGATTAATACAAAATTAATCATTACTTTCTTCTGTCAGTCAATGAGAGAAATGCAAGTTTCAATCCCTATGATTTCTGAATTCATAAAGTCAGAGTGATCAGAAACTACCAATTCAATTCACTGACATTGGAAATAACCAGGTAATTTTGATAATTCTTTGATACTCTTATTATAGCTGCATATTCACACAACCCTTTTTTTTTAACAGGAGCACTAACAACATTAATTGAATCCCAGCATCCATCCAACAAAACTTCACAATAGTGTTTTTCTTTGTGACTTAGGTGAAATCGACAGGAGAAAACTTCAGATTTGTAATAGAGACAAGTAATTAATAGCTGATTCTTTATTATTAATAACCAAAACAGTGCAACTTTCATGAGAAGGCTCCCATTTCCTCCCAGATAAACTCAGCCTTTCCTCAGGAAACCACTCTGATCACCTGAGGCTGTCCACGTAAGACCTCCCACACGGAGACAAGGCAGGTGTCCCAGGGGAACCAGCTGGTTGTTCCAGGGGAACCAGGAGGCTGTCCGAGGCAGCCTTTGCACATGAGGGATGTCCCCAAAGGCCACTGACACCGCGGGCTGGGGTCATCTCCCGGGCCGGTGCTCCCCCCTCGGAGCCCCCTCCCAGCCTCCCTCAGAGCCTCCCCGGAAGCCCTGACTGCCTGGCGCTCCGACCCACCTGCAGCAGCGCCGCGGGGGCCGCGCCCCAGCTCCATGGCCCGGGACCAGAACGCGACCTCTCCGCCCCCGCTGCGGTCAAACACAGCCCCGGCCCCGCGGCGCAGTGCTGGCAGCTCGTCGCTGCGGGCCCTTCGCTCCCACTCGTGTTTATCTGGACCGAACGCGGCTGTTCCCTGTGGGAGTCGGCAGAGCCCGCGGACGGGCGGGCCTCGCTTCCCGCTGCCGGGGCTGGGATGAGAAGGAAGCGCGAAGGCCAGCTGGCTGCAAAGGCCGGCTCAGTCGGGAAGGTGCTGGAAGGGGGAAGCCGTGGAACCCCGCAGAAGACATCTGAAGGCCCCTGGTGCTTCCGCCAGAGAAGGAAAGGAGCGGAGCTGTGGGCACGTTTTTAAGGAGCGTGGCCTGCCTGTTCCAGCCCTGGAGTCCGGCCGCACGCTGGCCCTGCTCAGGGTTCAGGTGACAGAGCTCACCGTCACCTGGGTCACCCGAAAGCACCGCCCACGCTTTTACACTTCCTATTGCTATAAATTCCATGAAGGTCTCTCAAAGTGTTTACTGATTAACTTATGCCTCTTTAAACTTTTCTTACATAAAACATAGCCCCATACTAGCCACTGTGCAGAAAATTAACTATCCCAGCCAAAACCAGCACAGTATCTTAAGAAGAAATGGGATCATGAAACTTCTTTAACAGTGCATTGGAAATAGAAGCTGCCTTTTAGTGGATACTCTGTGAGCCAAGCTCACCAGTTAAGAAATTATCTTTGTATGAAAAATTATGTTCTCTACACAAACTTGCTGAAAAGGCTGTGATAAGCCTTCTTGGCCAGAAATGGAGTCTATAGAGACATAGCATCAGAATAAGTTTGGCTGGAAAAGACCTTTAAGATCATTGAGTCCAACCATTAACTCAGCACTTCCAAGTCCACCACTCGATCACGTCCTTCAGTGCCACATCTACATGTCTTGTAAATACTTTCTGGGATAGTGACTCCACCACTTCTTTGGGCAGCCTGTTCTAATGCTTGACAGCCTGAAGAAATTTTAACTTGGTTGAGGAGGCTGAGGAGGGAGGACAGAAGAGATAAAAAATGGGTAATGAAGTCAGATGCATTAGGTGCAGTTAGGCTTATCACAATACATCAAGTTTTTAAGTAGAGGGTGGCCAATCTTTCTGAACACAGAAGTATTCAGATGTGACGAACAATATATGCTTTTATAACCCTCATCTCCATTTCTTGGATAGTCTAAGCAGCATTATTTTTATAATGCTCTTTTCTTCAAAAAGCTTTTTTAATCAATATACATAGTGGAAGATTTCTGAGCTACTCCCCATTTTCTTTTTTTTTTTAATTTTGAAAGATTTGCCTTCTGAACTACAGAAAGCTGTTAACACACTGGAACTTTCATTTTAGACTTCAAATGATAAAAATGAATTAGATGGAATAAGTTAGAGAGCATTTTCATTATGACAGCACTACTTATTTCTCAGTGAAACTCAATGGAAAAAAAATAACAAAACATTCTCCAATCTTCTATAACTGACATATCAGCAGCTACCCTGTCATTTTCTGTGCATCTTTTGTGCTTTTAAGTGATGCAGATGCTTTGCAAACTGGACACTCATTATGTAGATTGGAGCATCCGTGTTTTCATGTAATCTTTTCAGCTGAGACTGAAGTAAAGATTCAGAGACATCAGTGCTTTTACCTGCAAACCTGTCACCTGTATGCAGAGAGATGAATCTAAAAAGTAGAATTAGGCAGGGGCAACATTATTACTGTTCTAAAAAAGAAAGTGGCTTTGCTTTTTCTGAGAGTACCAGTTCTGCTTGCAATTATAGGCTTATTGAGAGGCACCTAAAAATCCTGAGGCCTTCTACCATTAGGTAGCTGCCTGGAGAGATGTTTTTCACTTTATTGTTTTGTACTTAAACTACATTAAAAAAAGAGAAAGAGCTGTATAAAATCAGTTTTAGATGCACAGTTCCCATTTTTATATTTTTTAATTTGGAGCTAGTAGTAGTTAGAAGGAATGTTTCTTAAACTTGCAAGTTTAATTAACTTACAAAGTTACTGTGCACCATTTTCAGAATACCAACCAAAATACAACTTACTAGAGTTTTTAGGTTTGTTTTTAAAATAAGTTGAAGCATCCCAATATCTTCAAGGTGGAAGAAAGCTGGTGTACCCCCACCATTAACAGAGCATCTCTAACAACTTTTTTATTCATCTGAAAGCAGCAAAATTTGGGCAAAATCAACTGCAGAATCACTGAGATGTGTGTTCCTGTTCTGTTGAAGAACACATTTCAAAAATAATGTGTAGAACTTGGCATTAACTTTATTCAGTGAGTATTCCCAGTAATTACATAAAATCATAGAATCATTAAGGTTGGAAAAGACCTTCAAGATCACCAAGTCCAATCTTTGACCGATCAGCACCCTGTTAATTAGACCATGGCACTGAGTACCACATCCAGTTATTTCTTGAACACCTCCAGGGACAGTGACTCCACCACCTCCCTAGGCAGCCCATTCCAATGCCTGACCAACTTTTAAGTGAAGAGTTTCTTTGTGACATCCAGGCAGCATAATCTAACATACTTTTTTATAAATGAACATGTCTATGTGCACATGTATTGGTGTATGGTGCAAATTCATGTTATATCCAATAAATAAAAAATAAGCTATCCAAACATGGGGTGATTAGCGCTGTATGTAATCTCAAGTGAGACAACAGTGAAATGAAGCTTCAGTTTGAAATAAGCAGTTTGTAGTTTGTGAAGGAAGATGATTCTACTAGTTGCACATAAATTATTTTGATCTTTTTATGAATGTCTTTTGATCTCAAGAACAGTTAAAAGATATCTTTGTGCCAAAAGGTCATACAAAATAATTAGCTGCCCTTGTTATTAATTAAACATAAAAGCAGTGAGGTGTTTAATCACACTAGAGGTCATGAGTTCTCAGTATTTAACCAATCCACATGCTGAATGATTTCAAACAACTGAGTGGTCAGCTAAGAACAAAGCCAAAAAACACCGACTTCAATCAGTTGTTAAAAGTGAGTGGATTACATTACTGTCAAACAGGCATGCCCTGCTCTTAGTGGATGGTTACAGTATCAGCAACGATTTGAGCATGGAAGAATATATTTTCATTTGGAGAACTACAGGCTGTTAGAATTTATAAGACATCTTTATATTTTAATGCATGTCTTTTTGCCTGAGAACTGGTAGTGTCTGAAAACATATGAAACATGCTGTCTCAACTATCATAGCTGCAATTTTGTTTAACTGAGATGGGGCAAGAGATACAGTGTTTTTAAAAAGCATGTGAAAATCATGAGCAGGAGCATCAAAATCTTCTAATTTGACCCCTTTTTTCATGTTTTTCAGTGCTATATTTAATTAAAAATAAAAAAAAATTTGGCCTCATGATTCTTCATTACTCAGCATCAAGCTGTTTTCAAAACAGATTATAATGTGTTTTTGATGGCTCTATTTTCTGTGTAATTCTGATGCAACCAATATGGCTCAAGCAGTCCCTTTGAGCATAATCTGCAATTCTAAACAAATCATCTGATCCAGGATGTTCAGTGAGTTATGCAATGACATCTTTTTTTCTGTTCAGAAACAAAGCATTATCATCAGGAAAACAAGGATCACATTTCAGTAGCTGATGCAATGAAAACCTTGTTCTATAAAAACAATATAAAAAGTTAGGCGTGATATAAGGAGAACAGGGGAACTAAAAAACTTGTTACCGTTTATAGGCATCATACCATCACTTATGAATAGATACTTTATAGTGCTTTGTCATCACTTACATAAAATTAATGACAACAGATTCCATTCCTTTCTATACAGTATATCCTAAGGAAAAATAAAACCTTTCTCTCAAGAATTTCACTATCTGGAAATCAGTACTGAAAGATTCTCACTCCACTAGGTAAGAAAAACGATAAAAGCATGTTAGGAAGTAGTCAGAATGATACTTAAAAATTAATGTGACAATATAGCAGATAATTTTCTACATTTAATTTTCATCATTTATCTAAGGGTAACAAAACAGTGTTGCAAGACCTTCCTTGTATACAGCAACAGATGTCTGAGAAGAAAGAAGAATTAAAGTAAGAACATATAAAGACTTTTCATTTATTTAGTACTTTTTATTGCAGTTCCACAAGGTTTTCTTCATGAAATTCTTAAAAAGGTAAAGAGGTAAACAGGTAATTGCTATGATATAACTATTCTAGGATACAAAAAATACAAGTTACACTTCTGTACACAGAACTTTAACCAAACAGCATATGAGCAGTCCTTGATGTCTCATAATGTAGAAAATTGAATGCATTAAAACATCCACATTATTGTGATTGAATCCTGAGACATTATGATTAGCATTCCTCTGTGCAAGCATGAATTGTCAGCTGAATCATTGGTTACAATGTCCATTTTTTTCTGTTCACTCAGCTGGGTCAGGCATAAGTTTCAATGAAATGAGTTTCATTTCCTGGAACATACTGACTTAATCACACTTCACGCACTAGAAAGGCCAGATGCCCACTTAAGACGCAGTGGTTGTGTTACTGCTGCTAGCACCTCTCCTGTCTAACCAGCTTAGAGCTTAAGGGATATAGAGTAAATTTTTTTCTTCAGGTAGTTTGCACCTTGTTTCCCAAAGGAGCGTTGCACCCAGCAATCAGAGCGGTGATATGGAAGAGATTTGTCTCAATACCTTTTGCCAAAAATGCTTTGCTGTGGGTGAAATTAAATGGTCTTTAGGCTACAGGGAGCTTTAATATTGTGCAAGAGTAATTAACAGGCAAGAAGATGAGGGCTCCGATTTTGATTCCCTGGTCCAGGTATCATTTATTTTTCATTAGAGACAACTGAAATTTGCCCTATTTTCAGATAAAAAATCAAATTACCTTCATGTGATACCATATGACATGCAAATGTGGTACTTCAAGACATAGTTTAGTGTTGGACTTGGCAGTGTTGGGTGAATGATCTCAATGATCTTCAAGGTCTTTTCCAATGATTTCAAATTATTCTATAATCCTGTGCTGTCTCATCCACAGAATCATTCCTTAGATGGAAGAGCTGTAATAGCAGTGTTGTCTTAGTGATAGTCTTAGTTGAAGTGGGACATAGGACTGACTAGACANAGTAATTAACAGGCAAGAAGATGAGGGCTCCGATTTTGATTCCCTGGTCCAGGTATCATTTATTTTTCATTAGAGACAACTGAAATTTGCCCTATTTTCAGATAAAAATCAAATTACCTTCATGTGATACCATATGACATGCAAATGTGGTACTTCAAGACATAGTTTAGTGTTGGACTTGGCAGTGTTGGGTGAATGATCTCAATGATCTTCAAGGTCTTTTCCAATGATTTCAAATTATTCTATAATCCTGTGCTGTCTCATCCACAGAATCATTCCTTAGATGGAAGAGCTGTAATAGCAGTGTTGTCTTAGTGATAGTCTTAGTTGAAGTGGGACATAGGACTGACTAGACACTTTCTAGAAGTTCTTCCAAACCAAACTAAACCAAATCAAATTCAGTATTCTGCTTTGACATTCTACCTGACCACCTGGAGATTGACTGTAACCCGGTGAATTGGGTTGCAAGGTGAAAGAGGTGGGCTTTAACACTGACACAGAAGAGAAAGGTGTTTGTGTGTGCCAGCCCTCTGACTACTGAGTTATTGGACAGACAGAAACTGGTTAGCATATCTATGATCTGTATTTTGTAATAATTTTAGTATTCCAGACATAAAACCACAGGAGAGTTTTTGGAGGTTGTTAGCTATATATGGAGATATGTCTGATCTACACTGGAGGAAATAGCATGTGGCCTGGGAGTCTTACACACAGGTAAGACTTTTTATTAATGCAAGAGTCTCCCCCATGGCACCTGCCTTTGCCAGTTTCATCCCTCCCAGGATCCTTGGCAGTAGTGCTGAGAAGTCCCCTACTAAAATAATCCACAATCTTTGCACTGCATAGCAACATGGAAGCTGTTTTAAGGACCTATGCTATATTGTGGCACTATCATGGTCATGCGCTGGCATGTTAGGCTAGGTGCACACATAAGTAGTGCGTAATAAATCTATTCTTATAGACTGTGCAGTCCAGTTTAGTATTCAAAGTTATGCTAATGTCTTTCTTCAAAACGACCATGCTGTACTGCTCTTGTAGGCGAGGAGGGGGAGTGCCATCTGCTCAGCCGTGCAAATTGTCACCATTTCATTCACTTAAAATGAGTTTTGTCAGTTTGCTCTAATTGTAAATATGTCCAACTGAACTTAACAAGCTTAAACCATTAATTCATTCATTTTTCCTAGTGCAAAATGTAGGCTTCAGGTTCGTATTAAAAATGTAGATTCTTGAAGCCCAGAATTCCTTGTATCTGGCAACTGTGTAAAGAAGATGGGAGAAGGAAAAAACACTCCTCAGAAAAACTTAAATATTTTAGACTAGTAAAAGGAATTTGTAATGCAAATGCTGTATAGAGAGAATAGGTCATTTATAGAGGTATCCATATACAAATATATATAAACATACATGCTTTTAGACAGATGGATAAATAGGTACAGAAGTGACAAGATAACCAGGTTGTGGTTAAGAGGCAAAGAAAGTATTTTTATTTATCTGATGAATATGTTTCAACTGTAACAACAGCCTTCCTAAGATTTCCTTTACACGAAACTTTCCTTCCCTCAGAAAATCCCTACACATATCCTGGGTCAGTGGTTACTCAGCTTTACAGCTGAAGGGCTGTAGATAATTCTAACAGATCGAGGTAGCTGTAATCAATATTGTATCTGCTTCAAAACTCTTAACCTGTGCTTCCTGTGGCTCCAGGCACTCATCAGGGAAGGGCCATGAACCAACATAAATACTTTCTCCCAGCAGCTGGGCTGTTGCTTCAGAGAAGAGCATCTGCTTGCAGCTTGAGAGGGTCACATTACCATGGTTCCCATGCCTGATATAAAATGGTGGTGATATACAAATGTGAGCACCAGTAGATACAAATGAAGATGCCATTTAAAAGTCGCATGATGTGACTCAAGTGATACAATTTAAAATTCAAATCAGTCTGTACAAGTTGTGTCCTCATGCAGCTGTCCAGAAATCTGAAAGTCCATATGTGGGACTCAGGTTGCACATTAGAACTAGAAGGATTGGGCTGTGCATATTTTAAGGGGAGAAAAATTGCATGTGCCCATAAGTTGCTACAAATAGCCATTCCATAGGAGGTTTTAAGAGGTAATCACCCATCTACTAAAATATCTGTGTTGTCTTTAATCATGTTTCTGCTGAATGAGTAGAAAACATTAAAAAAAATATTTTAAAAAACCCAAAACAATAACTCCCCTCCCCCCAAAAAACCCCACAAAACCAAGCCAAAACCAGGATTGCTAAACCCTGTAATTATGAAGAAAACAAGTGATTAAAAGGAATTGGCTACAATAAAAGTGAACCTAAATTTTATTACATGTGTAATTTTGGGACTAGACATAGCTGTCATGACTTACAACAACATAAAAACCATATAAAAGGGAAGGATATTTCATTTAAATCTGTGGAAACTACTGTATAAGTGTAGTTCATAAAATGAACTAAATTCACTTCTAACTAAGTTCTATTGAGTTTAGTTCTAACTAAATTCTAGACTTTTGTTGAAATAATTCACTGTTTGATCTTTCAGTTATGTAAAGTAAATGCACAGTTCTTCATTTCAGCTATGACATTCATTTGCTCTCTAAGCTTGATTGACTCTATAACTTCTTGTCTCAAGGATTTAGGAAACAATGAAAGCAGCAACTCAGCAGAGTGAAATTCTTATGTAGGTTACTTGGATAAGTCATATCTGAGAATAAAGAAATATGACTTCTGTGGAGTACATGTGATACTTGATATATGTACTTTATATATAATTTCCTTAAGGTCTGTAAGAATATTAAATTGGAGTTTAATCAGAAGTTTTGCTCTGCACTGATCTGTGAGAACCTAAGGTGAAATTGGATGAAGAAATGTATTTATGGAGATGGTCCTCTTGTATTCCCATGCACCTTGCATTTGGAGAGGAGTTGTTTTCCAATAGTTGTTTTCCAATTCCATAATTTTTGTTTCATCTTCAACTCTAATACTTTATTTATGCTTTATTCCCATATCTGACACACAGATAATGTGAAGGAATACATTGAGAGCCATGCACATATGAATATAATTCTCTCAAGAGAAAATGTGTCTGTCAATAAATATGCAATGTGGCACATTTGTGACCAGGGCAGGCAGTTCTAAGATGCATGACTTGATTATTTCAAAACCAGATTCCTTCAAACATGCCAAAGGCAGATATATGTCAAGATAAAAGCTACATGAGTTGGGGTGTAAAAGGGCAACCTAAACATTTTTCAAAGTGTTCAGAAATCTGTTTGTTTGTATTCCATACCTCAGAACTAGCCAGACTGGATTTTTACTACACTTTGATAATAATTTATAGTTGGGTAATGAACAAAGATGAACAATATTAGCACAACAGATCATGTTCTTAAACCTCTGTATGTCATAATATAAATTAAATACCTTCTCAACCAGAATTGTGGCCATTGCAAGTGAGGTTCTATTAAAAAAAAATGTTCTCCTCTTTGTTTCCTCATTTGAAATATTCATCTATGTAGCCCTCAGAACACTATTCATTGCTATTAAATGTCTTCAGACATTTAAAATGCTTCAGCTTTTAAATGCTTCAGAGTGTCCAGAGTTTTTGAACTACTGTCAAAATTTAAAGAAGCCTGTGCTGCCACTGGCATTTCTTCATATGCTAAGAAACCCTCTCTTCCTCATAAGGAATTACTTCTACACTTGTTTTCAGGGCTGAAAGTTGTTCTGCCAATATTCATGAAGATGAGCTTGTCCTTGCTACTTACATTTTATTTGTGGAAAATGGATCAGATAGACTGCCTGAATGCTCTGGGAGTTCGTTCAGTTTAAAGTCAATACTGAGCCAAAGAGATGGTCCCAATGTCCCACAGATCATTCCTTAGACTGTCAATCAATACATTTCACCTGGGTCTCTCTAACTAGTAAGTCAAGTAGCAAGTAACACCAAGGAGGGAAGCACACATTGGAAACATAATGAACACCTCAGTAAGTGAGACCAAGGGTCTATCTAGCCCAGTTTTGTCTCTCATATAGTGCAGTGGGAAAGGCTATTAGAATGTTTTTTAGACTTTATTTGCTGGCATGTATTTTCTCCACTGTGTGCTGTTTCAGCTTGTAGACTCTGTTGAGCTCTTCATTACTGCTATAAATGATCATCGTTCATTCCTGGTCGGTATTTTTTCCTGTACTGCATCCAGCTCTGGGATCCTCAGCATAAGAAATACATGGACCTATTGAAGCAAGCCCAGAGGAGGCCACCTCTAAAGATGATTCGAGGGATGGAGCACCTCTCCAATGAAGAAAGGCTGAAAGAATTGGGTTTATTCAGCCTGGAAGAGAAAATGCTTTGAGGTGACGTAATTGCAGCCTTCCAGTACTCGAAGGGAGCCTACAAGAAAGACAGAGAGGTTTATAAGGGCTTGTGTTAATTGGACAAGGGGGAACGGATTCAAACTAAAGGAGAGTAGGTTTGGATTAGATATCAGAAGGAAGTTACTTACAGCGAGGGTGGTGAGGCACTGGAACAGGTTGCCCAGGGAGCTGAAGATGCGCCATCACAGTCAAGGTGGATGGGGCTCTGAGCAACCTGGTCTAGTGAGATCCAACCCCCCTGCCATGCCTGCACGTGGCAGGGGGGTTGGAACTAGATTATCTTTAAGGTCCCTTCCAATCCAAACTATTCTACAATCTTATGATTCTATGATCCTTCTGTTTGGCTTGTATCTTTTTGGTAAGAATGTGCCATTGCTTCAATTTTATTGAACAGAGTGAGACAGAAGATCAGCCACGGAGTGAGGGAACTAAACTTTTGTCTCCAGCTTCTCTACTAGCACCCTATCTAATGAGGTCAGTTACCCTATTTGACCCATGTGATTAAGAAAAATACTGATTAGCAGCTAACTTGGACTTAAGTTTTACTAACTTTTTTTAACCTAGTTGCTTTCATAGATGTTCATTTATTTAGCCTTCTTCAGTGTGGTAATATTTGTTTCCAAGATCATCCACTAGGTTTTCTTGTCTGTTATGTTCAAAGAAAAAAATGCAATTTATATGCATAGTCTTTACTAATATAAGTAATGTTTTTTAACCATATCTCCTTCCAAGTGTTATTGATAGTCAAGATGATTTCAACTAATTATCCAGAGGAGATAAGTCACCTGATAGCCATTGGACACTCCATTAGCAGAAAATACCAAACTCTTTTAAATTTAGATTGTAAGAGTAAGAAAGATAGTAAGATGAAACTGTCTTCAATAAAGCAAAAGGGAGGAGTTCAATAAGGCTGACAGAGAACTTGAAGCAACAAAGAATTTGGAGACATCAAAGAGCAGTTGGTTTCTGTTAATTTGCCTTTCACAAAAGTGGCTGCTTTCCATTTATATTACCCTCAAAGCTCATCAACTAAATTTTACAGAGCCTTACTTTACTTTTTTGCTAGAGGACTTCTTTTGATGGGTTGAAATTATGCAATGGTTTTTTCCTCCTTCTTTGGTGAAATGACAGCTGTAAGTCAGGCTGCAGCCATATAAAATATCCCTATTTATATTTTCCAAAATTATATATATTTATGCATCAGAGGTGTTAATTCAGTTTTGAAAAACTGGGTGCTTAGAGAAATTGGTTATAAATTAAATAGAGTAGGTTTTTACATGTGTCCAAACCACTATTCCTCAAACCTAAATTCTTTGCACATTTCCAGGAAATTTATATTTTTCTAACAGAACTCACAAGATACTACACCATTTTGTAACTGAAAGAGTTGCTATTGAGTACTGCGTCAAATGTCATCCCATACAGATTTTCTATGCTTAAATTACAGTTGCATGACTTTAATGCATTTAGTTTGCACCACAAGGCTAAGAAAGCCCCTGTGAAATATCTAAGTAGCTCACAGAAACCTTGCAAAATCCTGTCAAATATGGGAAACTCTAAAAAAATCATTCTGTTTTCTCTGAACGAATTAAAAGATTATGTGAATTTCCTTGAAAATAAAACTTTATAATTAAAAAACTGACAGGTCCTTCACTATAAAATCATAAATGCCACTCAAATTGGACTTTTATAAGGGCTTAGACAGTGAGATTTCAAAGGAAATTATTTAAAGTAAATATTGAGTTATTAATATCAGAAAATCATGAACATTGGATTGCTAGGTGACTAAAACAGTTCAAACTAAAATGAAAAAATGATAAAGCATGGATTTGTATTTTCAATTTAAAACAAAGAAACAATAAGATTATAAAATAATTTTGAGCCTCCACAAAACCTACAGGGTAAATCTGTGCATTGTAAATTTTCACATCCTGTTCATTGTTTTCTCCTAGTTTGATTCTTGATTTCTGGGATCATCTAGAAGCTAAAGTTTCTTGCATGATGGTTAGCACATAGAACAATTCACTGAATATTTCAAAGAGAGAAAAAAAAGTAAGCAGTCATGCTTGGTAGTGAGTTCTTTAATGTCCTAGTTATAAATACTGCCAAAAAACATGTGACAAAAATTATAAGGGTAAATGCACCTTTGATTCTGAAAGATGCTAAAAATATTTGATAGTTGTGATGGTTGACCTGGGCTGGGTGCCAAGTGCCTTCCAAGACACCCTATTTTCTTCCCTCCTTGGCAGGATGCAGGTGGAGAAAATAAGAAGCAGGAAAACTCATGATTCTAGGTAAAGGCACTTTAATAAAGCAAAAGCAAATGTTGTACATGGAAGCAAAGGAAGACCAAAAGATTTCTTCTGAACTTCCCATCAGCAGGTGATATCCAGCCGCTTCACAGGTAGGGCTTTAGTGTGAATAGCAGTTGCTTTGCAAATGCTGTACTAATGAAGTCCCCTCCCTCCTTCTCTCAGCCTTTATTGCTGAGCAGATGTCCTCTGGTATGGATATCCCTTTGGCTACTTTGGGTTAGCTGTTCTGGATATGTCGCCTCCCAAGACCTTGCTCACCCTCAATCTACTGGGTGCAGTAGGAGAGTCTTGGAGGGATAACACACTGATGCTGTGTTATCAACACCTTTCTAGATCCCCTACAATGCACAGCACTATGAGGGCTGCAATGGGGAAAACTAGCCCTGTCTCAGACACACCCAATTCAGTGGCATCTCATTTTAAAGTATGTTTTTTAATCTGTTGAAACAGGTCATTGTCTTCTGATGTCTAATATTAAAATAAACCCCCAAAGCCTCATTAAAAAAGTGTTTTCTTGTTTAAACAGTCACTAATAATAACAACTGAAATTAACACCAAGACTCTGAAACTGGATAGAAGTAACTAGAAACTTCTTCTGTAGAAACTGGAAACAAGAATTGTTACAATTCCTTTTATTGTTTTCCTTTATGCCAAGTCTCTGCACAATATGTTTAAGCACAAAAACATGCTACTCACGTATAATTGAACTGATTAAAAAATAATGATACACATTTGTAAGATCAAAGCAAGCATCTTTTCTTTTAAAAAATAAAAACACTACTACAAAGACTTAAACGTAAACAGCCAGTTGGATGAAAACCAGCTGAACCTGCTTTTTGGATATTATAATTTTCTGGGAGGGTGATTTCCAGTCACTTCAGCTATGGGTCAGTGAACAAAAAGGAAGTAACTTACTTGTTGGCCAGTATCTGCCATGGTCATTACTTGTTTCCACCAGTCTCACTGAGACTGAAATGTAATCCTGAAGGAGCACAATTGACACAGTGGTTTTGACTTCATTTCAGTCATTGAGATACAACACTGTGAAAGATACCCAGATTTTCTGAAGACTGACATAATGTGTCCCCTTAGGTAAATGTTTTGGAGGTTAAGATGTTGCTTGTGTTATCAGGAGTTGAGCAGAATAGACTCTTTTTTCAACAAAGATTTCTCATTGGTTTGATTCATCTCCTTTCACATATCCCTTAGAGCAATGGGCCTTTGGGTTAGCCCCCAGGAAACTGGTATGTTTCCTTCTGAGGTCAACAGAGGACCTACTTCTTTCCAGCTCTTAGCTGGAATCTGTCAGACTTCTGTGTAGTTGCTGGGCCAAGCAAGCAGACAGACAAGTGCACACTGTATGTGCAAGTTGTTTCATGCAGTTTTGCGCATACACCAAGTCTCAAACATCAGGCGTCGGGGTTTGGACCCAGAAGTGTTGGTTGGACCCATCTGTTCGACCCAGATGGAGGAAGTTGTAGGTCTCCTCAGTCATAGAATCACAGAATATGCTCAGTTGCAAGGGTCCCACAAGGATCATTGAGTCCATCAATGTTCTGCACAGCACCATCCCCGAGAGTCCCACCTTGTGCCTGAGAGCATTGGCCAAATGTTTCTTGAACTCTGTCAGGCTTGGTGCTGTGACCCCTTTCCTGGGGAGCCTGCTCCAGTGCCCAACCACCCCCTGGGTGAAAAACCTTTTCCTAATATCCAGCCTAAATCTTCCCTGGTATAACTTCAGGCCATTCCCTTGGATCCTGTCACTGGTCACCACAGAGAAGAGATCAGTGCCTGCCCCTCCTCTTCCCCTCATGAGGAAGTTGTAACTGCACTGAGGTCTCCCCTCAGTCTCCTCCAGGCTGAACAGACCAAGTGCCGTCAGCTGCTCTTCACACAGCTTCCCCTCAAGGCCCTTCACCATCCTTGTTGCCCTCCTTGGACACTCTCTAATAGTTTAATGTCTTTCTTACATTGTGGTGCCCAAAACTGCCCCCAGCACTCGAGGGGAGGCCGCCCCAGTGCAGAGCAGAGCAGGACAATCCCCTCCCTTGCCCAGCTGGTGATGCTGTGCTTGAATTAACAAAAGTGAGCTATTACTAGCCATCTTAATTAAATCCCCCTTCAAAAATTCCTTGCAAAATCTTTATGACAAGTAAGGATCAGCCAGGAATCTCCTGTGAATTTAAGAGAAGGGGAGAAGGAAGAATACAGAAATTTGAAAAGTAATGTGAAAATGGGGATGTTTTTACTGATATTTTGGAGGCAAGCCAAATTACTCATTTGGATTCCTACTTGCACAATTTGTCAATCTTCTTTTTATATTGCATAAGATAAGAGATTAATGGGAAAAATAAGGACACAGAAGAAAGTTTTAAAGTGCTTAAGCTGACAATCCAAGTATCACAGATGTTGAGTTCGCAGGCAGTAAATCCTCCTCCTGCAGTGGGCAAGTCTCTCTGCCACCAAAGAGCTTTAGGAGAGTCATAGGATGCTTTGGATTCAGCAGGATCACTTTCAGAGCTGTCTCTGACATAAGAGAACAGTAATGTGCATTAAATGTAAGCTTTGTTGGTGGATTGGATTAATTTTACTAGTGACATAAACTGAATTTAGATGTACAACCTGTTCAAAATTTTGAGCTTCACAGGTAAACCCTGGGGCCAAATTCTGGGGTTCCTGAAGTGCTGAAGATTCTGCCAGGTCTGGTTTAGAGTTTTTTATAGGCTGTAAAAGACAAACTCTGAAGAAAGTCTTCAAGATTTGATTCACTGTACCGGTTAATATGCCACACCAGTTCCTTTGGTACTGCATTCTTTATAAATGAAAGCTTTCAAATTGAAATCAAGTTTCTGGCAATTGCCTTCCTGAGGACAAACAAAAGAACCAATAAGGAGCCGTGCAAGAGCCTTTCAGGAAGTCATTTAGGAGCTTGAAATTCTGCTTGAGAGTTTTCCCTTTGTTATTGAACTGATTGCTTCCTCCTTTGGTATCTGCTCCTCTGCCCTGCAAATGAAACATCCAGTCCTGTCTTTCTGGGGAGAGAGTTGATGGATGAAACTGTTTCCTACTATGCACTGCTACCCAAGCTCTTTTTATCCCAAATGGATTCTGCATATGGCTGATTTTCCCCATACAAAGTAAGAAGCAAACAGAGAGTGATAGATATTGGCTTTCCATCATCTGATCTGTCAGCTGCTGTACATTAGGAAGTTATCTATGCCTTTAATTGTGAGTAGGAGAGGGATTTAGAGCTTGCAGGAGCATAATTGTTTCACAGTAAATCTACTGATAAGTCCCTCTTCCTTACTGCCCACACAGTTCCACTGATTTTAGAATATTAAATTGTCCTTTTCCCTTCAAACACTGGTGCCTAAAGGAAGATCTATTATCCTGAAGTCTTTGTAGCTTAGACTCTAATAGGATGCTGATATTGTAAACCAATAACTAAAATGAGGAAATATTGGAATGAAGCATAAGGCTTCTTTTATTACTGCCGTAGTTCTTTACTGCTTTAATTTTGAAACATATTTCTATTTTCTGTCTAATTGCAGTTTTAGAGTCAGAAGTTTTGATAATTGACAAGTTTCTTTCTCACGTGATGTATTCCTGGAGACAAGGTTGTAAGCATCTGGGGGAGGGTAACGAAGAGGAAGGATTTCTACCTTTGACTGTGCCAGACGCTGTGAAATTTTCTTTTCAGTTTACTTCAGCAGATAAAACAGACTTGTTTTGATGTCTAATTCTCAAATTTCAACGAATTGCTTATTCCTTATTGTGAATGGTTTGAATTCAAGTGAGCAAATACCTTATGAAAATCAGGGAAATGGTCCTGTGATTAAATAAATACCTGTGGTCCCTCTGGGTTTGTCTTTGGTTTTTTTTTTTTTTTTTTTTTTTTTCCCTCAATTTTTTTTTTTTTTTTGATCTCCATCAATCTTGTCTTTTCTGTGCAGTGAGGATACAAGAATATGTGCCTATTTAGCAAAGACTGCTAGGACAAATGAGATAATGAACAGCCACAGTTGCTTGTGTTCCTCAACCTGCCTAAGAAGACAACTGTTGTTGCTCATTAATATTATTAATAAGACAAAGGCACAGGAGAAAAATATCTCTATTTATCCATCCTCCATTCACTGGTAGGAATTTACACTGCAATTACTCTGCTCATGGAGGTAATGTGAAGTGGTTTCATATTTAGTATTAGTCTAATTACATTCTTTGAATCAATGGGTGACAACAGGAAATCATGATACAAAAAAAAAATGAGACAAACACTGCTTGCACCAGCCCCAGGTAGGACTTACTGTTCCTGTCCTACCTCTCTAAAAAAGCACAAGTTAGTTCATGCTGACCTTGAAGATTTCCTGTGACTAGAGTGAGCAGGTCAGGGGACACAGAGATGTGGATCTGCAGCTGGAACTGGAGCTTCTCTCCAGGTAGACTTTGGGCTGCATGGACCTGAGAAGGCTGGAATGAAAGCCCAATGAAAGCCCATACAGTTTGTGGTGAGGTAGTGCCTCCTATATATCCTTTGTCACAAAAAGCAGCTAATTATCCCAGTGCCAGGGATATTTGGTATTTTTACAGAGAGATTCTGATATACTGTAATAATGAATAAACTATAGATAGTTTATTTTTGCCTTGACTTCAATTTTTATTTTCACTGTCCTCATTTTTTCCATTCATTTCATCAAAATAAATCTTGTAACACATACAAAGAGGCATGATGAAAAATAAAATGTCAGGTACATTTTGGGAATAAAACATTTTGACATTGTGCACCTTCTTTTAAAATCAGAGGATACAGTAATAGCATTTGGCTTGGTATTTCCTCCAACAAGGAGGTAATTTACTTTCACAGCTGCCTTATAGAACATGATGATGTTAAAGGAATAATTGACAATTTGTGGGATTTTTTATGTTTGTGTTTCCATTTTAATTGAGTTTATAGGATTCTCCTTTCTGTTCTGTGTGTATTTCAATAATCATTCAGTGCTAAAATTTTCAGGTAGAACTTCAAATAGATTGGAGTAACATTTTGTATGCTGAACAAAACCCACAATTCTCTTTTCTTAATTTTCTAAGATGATAAAGTGGAGTGTATACTGTTATCAAACCAACAGAAATTATGAATGTGATCCTAGTATTCTTTTGAACAGTGTAATCATATGATTCCGTATATGTACAAACCTAAGTAGAAAAATAAGAAGACTTTGAAAATAGCACCAGAGATTGGCTTGACTCCTTATTAACTGGACTCTGAACCCAAGCAAATTTTGTGTGCTTAAGCAAGTATTCATAATGACACTACATTTTAAAGTTAATAGTATTTATATTATTCTGTGGGTACTTGGCTATAGGGAACAGAAATATGTCTGCATAGTGACTAAACAGGCAAATGGAGGTTCAGTAAAGCATTAAGCAATATTGCTAATGACAACCACAAAATAAGGCAGAGGGAAAAAAAGGGAACTGACCACTAACATTGTTCAACAACCCATAGAAGTATAAGATTAATATTGAAACACTGACTTGTGGACCAACCAGTAAATTGCATAAATTACTTTAGGGCCTTCAACATTAAAACATTTAATGATTTATGTCATTTGCAATGTGCAGCACGTCACATCCTATTGCAATACTCAGTATATTATGTGTAACCATCTATCCAGAATATTGTTGCTAAACTTGCCTAATTCCTCCTTGGTATAAAGAGAATAAAACTTCATTTCCTTATATAGTTTAAGGAAGCAAAATAAAAATTTAAAGCTACGTGGAAACCATTTGTTATTTTGACATTGAAATTTCTTCTCTAAGATCCTATCTAGACCAACAAGTTTTCCTAATCTGACACCAGGGCTGCTGTTACAACTGGATATGCTGACTCACCAAAAAGTGGATAGCTTCTGATAGTTTATTCACTTAGCTTAATAGCTTTTCAGTTTTATTGAGCACTGCTAAACTGAGAAAAAAAGGCTTTTAGAAGAAATCCAGTCTTCTAAAAATTTTGGAAGTTCTGGACATTTTAATTTAAATTTCTTCACTAATTCTAATTTTTTTTGTATCAATCAGTAATACTTTTATAATTTGATTTTTACCATTATCTCTACATTTTTGTAGAGATCAGCTACAGAACAGCTCAAATAAGATCTCCTGATTCTTTGATACTTTCCTGACAAGTGAATGAAATCTAAACTGATAAAACTGGCTGTTTACTGAAGTATTATATGAAACTTCATTCCTCCAAAGCTTTTGTTTAAATCTATCTTTCACCTACAGCAATTAAAAATGAATTGATGATAGATAGGAGAGCTCTGTCAGTTGTATCAGTAGTGACAGTAAGAGGAACAGTTTAAAAAATATCTCCCCACCTTTTCAGTTGAGTATGGGCATGGTATAGTCTTGTGTTAAACAGTTCCTCTTTGCAATTTTGGGTGTAGATGTTAGGAGCCAGACTGATGTTGCATGTATGTATTAGAGCACATGTGTAGATAAGAGTGTGTGTGTGTGTGTGTGTGTATGTACACATTCACACTCAGACAGTTGTTTTGCATCTTCTGAGATGAACACAATTTTTGGTTTTGTTTTTTTTTGGTTTCTTTTTTTTTGGGTTTTGGTTTTTTGGTTTGTTTTTTTTTCTTTGGGTTTTTTTTGCTTTTATTTTTTGTGGTTTTTTGTTTGTTTGTTTTTGTTTGTTTGTTTTGCAACGTGCTGAAATCCTTTACTCTGATGCCTGGAACTGGCATTCTGCATAGAGTTGTACATGTCTGGTACGAGTCTGCTGAGCTGGAAAACTGTATTTTGCAATTCCATTGAGATTTTGCCAACAAAGGTCTGACTCATACAAACTGATAATACACACTCTGAAATCTTTGTCAGTTAAACATTTTTACAGTATTAATCTTCTTGCAGCAGTAATCAACATAGTCATGTTGTTTCAGAAAACAGTACAGAGGAGCCACTGGAAAAAGCAAAAGATATGGAAGTATTTCACTGAAGAGCTATTTTTCCTCTTCAGTAAATGGTCCCTATGCTAACCCAACTCTGTCATCAATCAGCTCAAACCTCTCCATCCACAAAACACAAAGTGAGAGGGAGAGTTGGTCTCCTAAGGATTTTAAGGAGGAATGGTGAGGCTTTTTTGTTGTTTTGTCTTGGGTTTTTTCCCCTGCCTTTGTCTTCTGTCACAGAGAAAGCCTTTGTTTTTTTCCTTCACTCCTAAATTCTTTGCTCATGAACAGGAAAAAAGGTTGATCTAAATGTTCTAAGAGACATGCTTTTATACTTGTTTCAGGTTTAAGAAGAAAAAGCAATGCCTAATCAGGGCTTCCACTTCAGTGAAACAGATTTTTCACTGACTTTTAAAATTGTGACATCCGTCAAAACAGCTCCATCATGAAAAAATAAGGTACAGAAAGTGTATTTGTAAAAAAGTAACTGGTAGTGCTAGAAAGAAAGCAAGTAACTTTTTTTTTCTCCAAAAAGAGCTTAAAATCTATTCAATAAACTGCAAGGTCTTTAAAATCATATCCTGATAAATGTATTTAATGAAATTATAAGTTATTTCATATTTACAAATGGCTTTCTATTCAAATATATCTTTAACATAAAAAATCAAAGAACAGTGACACACAAAAGCTGAGAAAGTCTACTTTGGCACTAAACAAGAACTTCATATTGGACGCTGACGGATATTTTTGTCCCACTGATTACCCCTGTCTCCTTCTCTGCAGGTTATGAATAAGAAGAATTTGCTCAGTGGTTCACTTACTTAGTAGGAAGCACTTCACATAATGAGAGCACAGTTCTTCTATGCTATATGGCTTTTTATTGAACTTATACTCATTGGAATTATATATGTAATATTACTTTAAAAGTACTGAGATATAAATAATGGGATTTTCAATTTCTCCTTTGTACTTAGAGACATAAATATACTTCCAGGAATTATCTTTGAGAAATATACATAATTTGCTTCTACTTTTCTTGGTTCCAACTTTAATTTTGCTCAGGTAATGTTAGTGTTGTTTTATTTATTTTATTAATTTTCAAAAATCAATATTTGTAGTCCTTTTAAGTTAACTTAGTTTGCACCTGACCTATTGGCAAAATGGTTTTAAATGGTTTAGAAAAGTATTTCACTAGCTTCTAGTGATTTTCTTCATCACTGAGAAAACTTTTTGTTTGTATTGCTTTTGCATCTTATAATCTGCAACATTTGAAATATTAGGCCCAAGTTCTGGGAGGACCCTGTGCAGATCTTTCCTTATGTAGAGCAATGTGCTTGCCAAAAATGGTTCTGTTAATGCTAAAATCACTTTGGTGCACATTAAGGTCAAGCTGTGTCTCTGCAAACTCTTGAGACCAGGCAATGCCACATGCAGTTAGCGTTAGCCAGCTGATGTCCCTGTAGGTGCAGGACAGACACCTTTGGAGACCGGTGAGGTCCACCCAGAGAAATCTTGGCCAGCTGTTCCTGTCTCCTTCCATTAGCTGGAAAGGGAATAGAGTAATATCTGTATTTCTAACCTTTGGAAAGCTGAGGTTAGGTGAGAGGAATTGCAGCCCCAGTGCAGACACTGTGCTGCACTCTGGGGTTCAGGCGTGGCCAGCAGTGTGGTGGTTCCTCCAAGCATCACACGGAATGGGCACAGAAGGGCTTGGGTGAGCATCACAGGTGGTGGGTGAAGAGCTGCAGCTGAGTCACAGTGAGGGATGCTGGGGGGAGACCTGGGGACACGGATCGTGTATCGGCATGAGAGATCCATAGCCGGTGGGTGAGGAAGGAAAGGACAATGACACATTTTTTCCTGCACGGCCTAACAGAGAACCTGAAATTGCTGTTATTGACACCCCAGATACTACCAAGATACCTGAGCAAATAACATTCAAAGTGACATGCTATAATATTTGCCATGTGCCTCTCACTCCCAGAGTACACATTTGGACTAAAGTTCATTTTCTCTCACTGAAAATACGTGACACATTTGGGATAAAGTACTGCATACTAAGATTTCATTAAATAACGAAGTATTCACTGCCAGAGCTGAAGTAATTATTAAAGAGTTGTGCTCTCATAAAAGGATTTTTTCTTGCCTTTAAATCTTCTTTTAATGATGTGCTTTTAATTTAGTTATAAGGGAATTACTTGAATTTTCTCAATAAAACTTTAAGCAATCTTTATTCTGTAACTAAAAACATGCACAAGAACAAATAATTTCAAAGATACATATCAAGTATATGCAAACTCTACAGAATCATTTCTTTTGAAGCAATTTTGTGAAACCACTTAAAATCATATAATGAGACATGAGTCTTATAAACTGAAGAGTAAAAATTAATTTAAAATATAGAGAACAAACTTAATTTGTTCTTGTTTGTGAACATTTATTACTAAAATATATTAAAACAGAATTTTTAATTTTCACAACTGACTCACTCTCATCCTACCACTTCCAACGTTCTTGTAATGGAGACAATTTTCTGAAAAAATATTATTGTTTTGTAATTAGTTGTATGAATATAGAGGAAAAAGTGGTTCCTTTGTTCACTCAGTCATAGGATGGAGAGCAGGGTAGTCATCTCTGTGTAGGCTCATGTACCTTACCAGGGCCTTATGGAGAAATCTTGGCCAACTGTAGCATTGTAGCTCTGTCTGTAGTTTCAAAAACAACGGGAAGTATGCATACATGCCCTGCAATGCAGCACTGAGAGGGTCAGGGCTCCCTGCTGTGGAGGAAAGTCTTCACACAAACTCAGAGAAAGCCAGCCAAAAAAGCCTAAGTACCAGATGCTTTAAAATTATTTAGAGACCCAGGATTCACTGGTAATAGGCAAAGGAGGGATGTTTGAAGTTTGGTTTTGCCCAACATAATAGCACAAACCACAAACCCAATATACTGTGTTAAAGCCTGAAGGTTTTTGTTGTACTGAACTGTGAGAGTTCTCAGGAAATTTAATGGTACCCCAGACAGAAAACAGAAGAAACCAGAAGTGTCAGCAGTGCACAGGCTAGTGTAACAGCAGTGCATGAGTACCTGTGCTGAGCAGCAGCCCTTCTCTACTCCCATTCCTCAGCTGAGTAAGGGACTGTCCAGTGTCTTCCTGTGCTAAAAGTGCTTTTGAATTCTGGAGCAAGTTGCCCTTGGAGGTAGATGGGCATGAGTGTCACCTACAGAGAGCATACAGTGCAGGCTCTCTCGTCATCGCTGCTGTAGCCCCTGTCTTGAAGGGGTCTTTGGCAGGCACATCAAACCAGTTTTTGGTACATGTAGCTCATGAGCAATGGGTATGTCACTTCCAGACTGAATAAATCTCTCCAGCTGTGGCAAATGCCTAGCTTGCCCCAAGACCTTGCTTGATTTTTCCAAAGAAAGAGGACGTCCTTGACCCCTGTGCACCCAGGACCATCTGTCACGTCTCTGCAGCCTCAGACATGTCTGTGATGTTGGCAGTGTTGCATACATGGCCAGCTGCCCTGTGCTGCCCAGTGCTGCCCTGTGGTCCTGTCCCAGAATCAGCTCTGTGTCTTTGTGAGTATGGCCAGCTTCATTCACAAGTATGACTATCTCCCTTACAAAAAAGGATACAGAGGCAGGAGTTTAATCTCTTTGTATTGAAAAATTAGGACAGGCATAGGTGATCTGTTAGGTGCTACCAGGAGGTGAAGAAATTAAAACGTAGGAGTAATGACCGTGTCAGACTTTTGAGTCTAATTCTTGCCTTGAGCTGACATGTGAGCAATAATTATACTCTCTGCTGAGCTGCTCTATGGACACGAGTAATTATAGTCCTCGATACACAAAAACATGTATCTCATTATAATGAAGCACAGAAGTAAACAAAAATAAATGGACTAGAACTAAATGTTCAGAAAACCATTTATATGCTTGGCTTTAGACAGTCACCCCAGGTTTTATATTCAAAGGAAGCTTCCCTGTGGAATTCTGGTCTTATAAGTGGAGCTTGTGTGAAGAGTATTTGTTAGAGATATTTGTTCAATACCTGAAAAGAAAATGGTTATTCAACTGAAATATTTCTTTTGGTAGCAATCAAAGGGGAAATTTTGCAGAGATACCCTGCTTGTAAAGTTAAAATACAATTCTCTGCTCACGTTTCTGTGGTAACTAGCTCAGTAACACTAAATAATTTAGTATTCCAGCTCCATTTCATTAAAACCCTAGAGTACTTACAAAGAATAAGTATAAAAGTATGAAATTCATGTGACTAATTGTAGTCAGTTACTCCTAAGAGTCAATGGAGATCTAGGGAATAACTCAATTCATCCTAGAATAGATGTCTTAAATACTCTCTGGATATGTGTATTTAATCAAAAGAATCTAGCCTAGAAATATACAAAGTTTAGACTTAGAAATCTGATCTCCTTGTGTTCAGATTTCATTAAAGTAAACCTGCTACTAAATTTTCTAGGTATCCACAAAAACTATAAAACTTACCATGCAAAAAGCTGCACTGGAAACCCATGCTGGCCATCCAACTTCCAAGAAAGATTTAGCAATCAGTCAGTTACATTCAGTCTGATTCTTCTACTTTGGTAGGGAAATTGACTACATGGCTTCAGAGTAATTTCCAGCACTTCACTGTTTCCTTGCCTGAAAGAACATGGCACTGAAACATGTATGTGGTGGAAATCCTGGTTCCAATGAAAGAGAAAAGGGAAGATTTCTTTGATTTCTTTGACTTCAGAAATGCCAGGATTTCACCCAAGGACAAGGATGGTTGTGCCAGGTCACCCCAGGTGTTTACAGGAAATGAAGATAATTCCTCAAACTTCAGAAGAAAATCAAACAACCCCCCCTTGTCTGGCAGGCTCCTCATTGCATGTTCCATCAAGGCACCTGCAGGCAACTCTGCGGTAGGGAACAGGTTGTCTTATGCCTGAAAGGTGAACAAAGAAACGAGTGCTGGAGTTCAGCAATGAATCACATCTGGCAGTGCATTTTCCTGGCACTTCTGAGTGGCACTACCTTGCTCTGCTCCACAAAAACATTTTAAATGATGTGGGAGATATTTTATATGGAAACGCAAAGCGTGCTGTATGGGACTCAAAAGGATCTTGTTATTATTTCATCCCTTATTCAAATTACTCTTTAGATCAAGATTGTATTAATGTTCATCATTAATTTGGCCTTACATAATGCATGTAATCCAAGTATCTCACAACACTTCTTGAGCATTCTCTAATTAAGCTAGTCACAATCTCTCAGTGAAGTACTCAAGGAATCTGTGTGACTCGTTTCATCCAGTGCCAAGAAGCAGTCACCTCTGGGTCAAGTAAGGCACAGCAGCATGTTCAATAATGCATAGCAGCATTGTGCCACACTTTGGGAGGGAACTGAGATGTAGAATCCCTAATTGGAACTACAGGGGGTTTAAGGAAGGAAAATGTATTTATCTATAATTTCAGATTTAAAGGTGCTAACTTGTTCTGTCCTCTGAAGATTGTCAAAGGCCCTTTCATGTCCATTTGGCTTTTTTAGTTCACAAGTCTGAGAGGAATGCCTTACCATATCATGGTTTCATGACCTATTATACTTTGAAATTCTGTATCTACACATAGCATTTACTTGCTCAAAGTAAATAGCCAGTGTGATTCTTCGATCAAAGCTGTAAGCAATTGCCAATATTTAACATTTCTCCCTAAAAGGCTTATTTCAAGCAGTTTTATTATCCCCACCGTACAGAAAAAAACTGAAACATTGGGAAAATAAGTGATCTTCCTGTACATACTGAGAAAGTCAGTGATTAAAAGGTCATCAAATCTTGTTTTCCAAGCCTATATTAGTTTGCGAAGCTCTCACTCATCGTCCTTTCTGCCTGTTAAATCATCCCTAGCAGTCAGTCTGTATGACACTCTATTTTTGATACCCTTAATTAAAATACAGCTTGAACACAGAGTCTATATTATTCTGCCTAACAGGAGAGTTTTCACATATCCATTCTCATTGTTCCGCAACAAAAACAAGCTTTAAACCCTCAAAAAGCTACTAACCCCACTGATGCAGAAGCTCCCCAAGTATCTTTTGGACAACTGCTCCTCAAAGCAGGAGCACCCCTTTTGTGCCACTGGGGCTTCATCCTCATGGAGAAATGCACCAGGCAGAAGTCAGCCAGGCTCTTCGGGGCTCCACAGGCTGAGGCAGATGGGACGCAATCTTCAAGGGTCACTGGGGGACAAATGACTTCACTTGCAATTCCCCCATGAACAGGATTGTCACTGGTAACAGCTCTGAACTTTTTACAGGTTCTTGCAGCCAGATCAGGCTGTAGTGATCTCCTGTGACGACCTCTCTAGCATGCAAAACAACAGATTATCACAAAGGAATTTTTACATAGGATAAAAACCTGTAATTAATTTAGATCCTGAGAGAAAAAGGATCTGCTGTGTCTATAGATGAAGTATTGTAATGGAAAATTACACCACTGAATAGCAGAGGCTTTACTGTCTCAATTCAAAGAAAACATTTCCCATGTTTCTTGCTGAGACAGGGGAGGAGCCTGAAAAACCTAGATACTTTTACAGGGTCCAGAAAAGCCAAGAGGGCCAGAAAACTCACCTTTTTCCATCCTGCTCATAGTGTAGCAGGAAAATTACGTATATATATACACTTTTCAAACGTTGACTTTCATATGCATACCTTTTTTTTAGTTCTCTGTAACATAATGTGTATTCTTATTAGGAAAACAGAGAAAAATTATAAGGAACATGTTAAGGATTTCTGATTATTATTGAATTTCGAGAAAGCAAAGCCACTAATGTAGCACATGAGCAATACACATATTAAAATACATAGAAAATGATGTAAAAACATCTATAAACCCAGTGTTTTTACTATGCAGTAATTATGTAATCTGCAGTGATTTATATTATCCTCCATTTTATGAAAACTGTGAGAACAGATGTACATTATTATTGTCAAGGGACCAGACAGCCGACATGACCATTCCCAAGATGAAAACACATTTATGAGATGACACTTTAAGTAGAGCTCCTATAAGGATTAAAATTCCACTTTCTGCATGATTTAATTACTTGCCAAATCTTGATGCTTCCAGATTTCTTGTGCCGTTCTCTTATGGAAGAAACATTCCAGGAAAAAAGAAATCCATCAAAGTTAATTTTTCCAGTTTTCTGATCGTAGAATTATCACAATAATGAAACGATGTTATTCCTGAAGGTAAAAAAAAAAAGAGTTTCAGATTTCACCAGAACATCTGTCAAAGTTTTAATAGCTTTTGTGGTGTTCTTTAAACAACTTTACTCACTTTGAATAATAATAAGATAAATTAGGCTTTTCATTTCAGGAAAAATTCTTTAAAATTGAATTTATATTCTCTTTCTGATTACACAAAAAAGTCCACATCCCCTTCACAGTAGATAATAAACTCCAGACAACTGTATGAATCACATTCACTATGGTGTGCATCATTAACAGCTGCATGGTCACGATAGCTGCACTTATATTTTCTTTGTAGAAAGATCCATGCACTTTCTCCTCAAGAGAGAAAATAAAGTAGTCTCTAGAGTCAGATACTAATTGCTGAAAAATACTGAGTTCATCACATTGCAGGCCAAGGAAACATATGGGAGTGGTGAAGTTAACTTCAAGGAAATAAAAGAGAAGTTAAGGTTGAGCTCTTCATAGGGATGAGGAATGTGGGCTCCTAGGTGATATACCTCACTCCAAGTGAGGTACCCAATTACACAAAAAATTACTTCAAATTGGAAATTCCAATTGGAAATTCCTTGGTATTATTTGCTGACACTAAAGGGAGTGAAAGGCAACTAACTCACTCCTTAATAGCTAACTGTATCTAAATTTTGGTGATATGTTTCTATTCTAAGTGCCTACAATTATCATCAAATACTAGTTCTGAACTGTTTATGATAACCGTTCTTAAAATCAACTGAAAGCCTGGGAAAGTGCCAGGGTTTACATGCATAAGGGTGATGCTAGGGCAGTGATATTAGCAGTGCTAAGTGTGCAACAGGGTGTCATAAACTCTTATTTCTTGTTTAATTTTTCAAACAATATTGCATTTAAGTGAATAAGTGAAGGTGTTGTTTGAATATCAATATAACTGTATTTGCTGCTGTGCTTAAAGTGAGTGAAATGTCAAAGAAAGCACGGTAGATAGAAAAACCCACATTGCTATAACCAAAACATGATGACCAGATGTCTTGGCTTGGCACAGATTTGTAAATACTTTGCTATATGCAGAGCATAAGAGACCTTTGATCTTATTTGCATAAATTTATACAAAGAAGTGGAAGTATTATTTAGAGCCAGATTTAAGTTTTAAATGTGTGTGTGCTAATGCAAAACTCTAGCTAAAGCCATCAGTTGTTGTTAGAAATGTTAAACAAAAGTATTGCTGCGTGTCATTGTTCTGTTAGGATTTAGAGGCACTTAGAGGGAAAAGTGTAGGCAGCCAGCTGCACTGATAAAAAGCGACTGAAATCTGCTCTTAAGGGTATTGGCACATCACAGCTGGCAGAACAGCAGAAATACCTAAATTAAAAGTTAATTTGGGTATCTCCACGTTTTGCAGCAGTCTGGCATGTTCTCCGTTACCTTTGGTGAGCCTGCACAGATGTTACTGAGGGGAAAGCAAGCCAGTTCTCATAAGTTTACAGCATATGTTTTGCTGCACTGCTCAGATCTGTTTGGCTTTACTAGCCAAATTCAAAATGCATAAAATGGCAGTGATTTTTCTTTAGTTGTAACCATTTATTCTATGGCAAAATTGGATCACTGATAACAAAGGAAAAAAACAGGCAGTGGGGAAATGTAAACAACAGAGAAGCAGTGGAAATTCTCCTAGAAAAATGTTCGAGAGTTATTTGCACTGAAACAATAAAGGGTATCTCAAATGCTAAACAGTTCAATATCCTACCCTAGTCATACTTAACCTGCTATACTGATTAAGACCATTATAAAGAAATTCAGTCCCCACCCCCATACAGAGTTAATCAAATATAGAATCAAGACAGACGGAACCTCAAGCACAGAAGGAAACATCTCATTTCTCAGTCATACTCAGTCATCCAGGAGAACAGATGGCCCTTAATAGCATGCCCTGAAACGTCTAATTACATGAGAAACTTTGTATAGTTTTTCTGGACTTTTAATTGGTCCCCCAACTGTGTGTGGAGACAGCCAAATGTTTTAATAGATTAAATAATAAATATCAAGATAGACTGTGTTACAGCATGTACAAGACCTGGCTGATTTACTCTTAAGGTGTATGTAAAAATATGGCAATGCATGGAGGGATTCAGCCCTGTGAATCCAGACTGTCATGCAGACAAGCTCTATTAATTTCTTTGGAAGTCTTCCTCATAACATCTTGGGTGCCTTGACATCTCACAATATAGAAACAACAAGGTGTGTATGATAACAGATTTAGGGTCACTAAGAATTTAGCCTACATAAATGACATGAATGGAGCAATGGTCAGTAACTATAGCAACCAATAAAACCCTAACAGGAGAGGGGAAGGGACATTACACATCAGCACGCCAAGCTGAAATGTAATACTATAACAACAAGATTCACAATATATTGGAAAGATAATAATCTACTGAAAAAAAAAATTTCAAAAAATTTATATTAAAAGAATTAGTGCGTATTTAATGATGGAAATGTTATTAAGTACCTAAACATTAGTAAAGCCAAAGCATAATCAAGTTCACAAGTGTTGTTAATGAACAACAGACACAGAAACTAAGCATTAAGTGAAGCACAAAAAATCAGCAGCAGCAAATGCGTTTTGAATGCAGAACTGAACTCAGAACCTTATCTAGGATATAGGAGCTATACATCTATTGCCCAAAGCCTTGTATTCTGTTTCCCTCTAATAATAAAGGCCATAGGAAAACATAGGAGTTCTGCTTAGTTGGTCAATCATATAATTTAATCCAGGTTGTGATTGTGCTGATTAACCACATTAAATTTTGTGCTGCAACTAGAAAAGCTGTTCCAATATGTTGTTGCTCTGATGGTTAGAGCAATGGTTACCTTCTTTTCAGGATAAATTTATAAATAGCCAGTTTATACCCGTTTGTTCTTGTGCCAGCAGTGGCTATTATTTCAAATGGCTTTTCTCTGGTGTATTAACATGCAATATTATGGACATGCAACATTTTGTTAGGCTGTGAAAGCCAAGTTCCTTTTGAAAGATGGAACCACAGAATGGTTTGTGTTGGAAAGGAGCTTTAAACGTCATCTAGTCCAACTCCCCTGCCATAGGCAGGGACATCTTTACAACATCAAGTTGCTTTAAGCAGCATCAAACTTGGCCTTGAACACTTCCACGGAAGTTGCATCCACAACTTCTCCGGGCAACCTGTGCCAGTGCCTCACGACCCTCACAGTAAAGACCATCTTCCCTAACATCTAACCTAAATCTCTCCTTTTCTAGTTTAAACCCATTCCCTCTCATCCTATTGCTACTGACTCTGGTTAAAAAGTCTCTCTCTTCTTTCTTATAACCCACTCCTCTATGTATTGAAAGGCTGGAATAAGCTTTTCCTAGAGCTTTCTTTTTTCCAGGCTGAACAACACCGGCTCTCTAAGCGTGTCTTCATAGGAGAGGTACCCCAAGCCTCTAATCATGTGGAAACTTTCTTCCCTCTAAGCATCTTAGATGACTTTCTCTGCTTTTCAGCATGCTTAATTCTCTTGTGTGAGCAGCTGTAATTGTACACTATACTCTAGGTAAACTCTTGCTTGAATACTGTTTATTACATTTCTATTCACAAGAAGATGTTTTCACATGGCTGCATTACATCACGGCTATCACAGGATCTCTACCAGATTTTTTTTTTTTGTATTGTTCCAAAAGGTGACTTGATTTGATGCGGAAACTCTAGATACTACTCCACTGAATGTTGTCCCATTTCTGTTAACTCAATCATCAACTCAACTCATCAGGGTGCAAAAACCTCTATCCCACCTGTGGCTGGCATTCCATTGTCTTTTATTCCTCTACATGTATTCCTATACATGTTGTAATAACTGAGTTTTATCATTATTATTTATACATGTCCTCCAGCAAACACCTGGAAAATTGTAATCACAGTGATAAGAATTTACTGGAAATGTAGAGGTATCTATTCATCTGCCTGTACAATATTTCAGAGATTTCCTCAGTGAAATCACTTTTGCAATCCTTCCACAATACAACTGACCAAAATCCTTTCTGTTTTCATCCATATAATCTTTATTTCGCTGTTGGTTATTACCACAATGATTCTCAGTCCCACGCTTTAATCTTGTCTTTCCTGGAGAGCGCAAACCTATTACCCATTAATGAATGTATTTTCATTATGCTTCTGGTTGTTGCACAGGAAAGAATCAGTTGATTAAAAAAGATCCAGACTGATCAGCAGTATTTTAGGCATATTTCCAAGAATGCAAGAGGATACTAGAAATGAAAGACAATGGACAATCATGGCCACGAGGTCTGAAAGCAAATCCTGTTCTGCACAGGTCCCAGGTGTTGCAGATGTGAAGTAACTATGTAGGTCTAACATCTAAAAGATACTGCTTTCCCTTTTGTAGTTAGTCAGTATGACACACCTTTGTATGGTTAGTCAGTATGACACACCTTATTAGCTGTCTTTGCTGTCTCCTTTTCTCTGTTCACAGGTAAATCTGGTTGAATCAGATGTATGTTTACAGTGGTCCATAAAGATGCATTTTTTCCTCTGAAAGAATGCAAAAATCTTATGGAGCAAGAAAATTTACAGTGCTAGGCCTGTTACCAGCCAGGAGTAACCCCAAGAGCTCCCTCGCTGGGTAGATGTTCTCCAGACCATCTGTGGTGGTTTGTGCCAGAGGTTCCTAAGGCTCACTTCCCAAATACAATGTCTCTCTGTAAAGTCCGCTTCTTTGCTCCTTGCCCTTTCATTAGTTGCTACCTGCATATTGCAAAAAGGCTGGATTTCAGGCTCTCCCCTCTCATGCCCATTTCAGGGTGACTTCTACCATGAAAAGGTTAAGTTGCAGTTGCTGAGGTTGTCAGATGAGATGGTCAGACCCCACTGTCCCATCCTCCCTGGGGACTTTGTCCAGCTGCAGTTCTGTAAGGCATACCCAGGTGCTCAGTAGACAAGATGGTTCTATACCACTAAACATACCGGTCCCACCCATATGCATATATTTTCCTTTGTACTCCTGAGAATTACCCCTTCTCACGGTTGGATATTAGAAGTAGTGCCAATATCTTTATTTGCTGCTATCAGAAGGTCTGGGAGTTCAAGAACTTCTAATATTATAGCTCCTGAAGCACAGAGATTTATGTCAAGCAGTTAGCATTTTTGTGTCCCCAGACCTTTCACTGGCATACAGACAACCTACTCATGGTGCAGAGGCTGCTGTAGCATTTACCCCTTTGTGTAATGATTTCCAGATGCTGGAAAAGTTTCCTTGTATTTCAAAAATTCTACAAAAAAGTACAAGAAAGATAGCCTCATTTAAAAGTGTAAAGAGCTAAAAAGTAACTTCTCTACTCTTTAAACATCTTGACAACTGCATTGCTAGAGGCAGAGCTGTACTGGAAGTCTTCCAAGGTGCAGAAATAGGATAAGAAACAGGATAAGAGAAATGGCATTAAAGAACCACAAAACCCCATATTACTCACAGGATGCTGGCTCTGAAAAATATCCAAAGAAAAGTTTGCTGAAGTAATGACACAGGGGGAGGTATAGGAAAGTCAAGCTTGGGGGAAAGAAAACCTGGATCTACAATTCTGGGAACTTCAAAATACTTATTTATATTGTCCAGCTTGTCCTGTTCTTCTGCTGAAGGAAGAGTCAGACCATGGGAATTCGAATAAGAAAATTTTGAAGCAGTCAGAAAGGGATATGAGAAAGCAAATTATAGATAAGAAATGAAGAAAGTTATTTGGAAACACTGTTTTGCATGATAACGGACAAGTCAAATAACCTTCTGGATGGAATCACCTAACTCAAATAGGGAAGTGAAACACCAGGTCCTGTAATTTAATACAGACCTAACCAAGATGACTACTGATAAGTATTCAGCACACAGGACTTCAAGTTCAAAAAGAAAATAAGAGAAAGCACATCCTAGGAAGATATGCATGCGTGATCACTGTTTAACCAATCAAGCAGATGAATAAATCAAGTGTTAAGTACATTAAAATTCTTAGCATTAGATCAGGCAAAGAACATAAAAACAACCAAACCAAACTTATTTGCAAGAGAACAGATCTATTTCTTTGGAATAAGAAATATGAAGAAATCTTCACGTGAAACTGTGAAAGCAGTTCTAAACTAGCAATACATAGTATAGCTCTGCAGTGTTATTCTGCATTTAAATTAGATGTATGCAGCAGTTAGGAGTTGCAATCAAAATAGAATAAGGGGTCTGGGTAGTGTGACAGTTTGCTATTTCCTATCTAGTTGTATATTTGCTTCACAGTTTTTTAGTTTTCATTCTGTATCTCCCCAATTTTTGCCTTCTTCAAAATAAAAATAGGTAGATGGAGGAAGAATTGTTTACTAGGAGCTTATTACAGGGTGGCTGTTAAACTGATTAGGGTTTTGGAAACCATCAAACAACTAATCTAGATCAACGCACAAGGTCACATAGACAAATTAAGCTTTGTTTCCTGTGGATTTCAGTGGTTACCTCTGGGGTTTCAAATTAGACTACTAGACAAGTAATCCAGTTACTTCAAGCCTGTCACACTGCAGATAGATATTATTTAAACTGAAGTGCCTGTCCACTTAAAGGCACTTTATGCATTAAAATAGTTTCAGACCGGCACATTCTGAAAAATACTATTTCTTCCCCATAGAAATATTGACATTTTTTCAGTATGAGACTTTGGTAGCAGAGGGTCCAAGAAAATAGTTTTATATTCAATAAACTGGAGTCTATCATGACTTGGTATTGTGAAAGCAAAAGATAACATCAAAAATCTAAAGTCAAATTGTCAATGCATTGAAACAAAGTATTATAGACAAACATTTTAAAATTATTTGTTTGCCTTTCCTCAGATTTAAGCACACTTATTGCAGGCAACATAGTATGCACAAAATTTTATACACAAATAATAATTTCATTATAAAGTGATTATAGGTTATAGACACTTAGAACAGAGAATGCTACAAATACTATGACTACTTGACATAATATCAGTGTAAAAATGCATTATTTAATAGTTTTCAGAATATTCAGAGTGGTACTCATGGAACAGTTATTAAATTCTCTGCTAGTAATTCATAATAGGTTTAGGATGGATATATATAGATATGTCTGTGTACACACACAAAGTTATAACA
>VXBC01008020.1:935712-980578 GCA_013399945.1 Ploceus nigricollis | reverse complement strand
GAAGGGGAAGGGGAAGGGGGAAAAAAGAATGGATAGTAAAAATATTCCCATGTACTTTAGGTTAGGAACCTGTTAACATCCAAGCCATATCTCCCTTAAGTATTTGACCCTGCCTAAAACTGAAGAAACATGAATTACAAATCATCTCAACTGCCTGGCCAAAATGAGTTTGACCTTTAGCTCACTTTGAATCAATTCAGACTACATAATCAGGATCTCAACCTACAAATAAATAAACAAGTAACAAAATGTGATGACCCACAATTATCTGTGCCTTTCCCACAGTACCAAGGAGCCTTTCTGGATGACCCTGCCCAGTTCTCAAGAATTCATATTTGTGGTACTTGTGGAGTAAGTGGAAACAGCCACACAAACCTAGTGGGGAACAGAGGAAATGCTGTGAGGGAGGAGGTAAGGTGGGAGAACTCCAACAGAGAAGCAGGGGGTCAGAGTCCAAAACCAGAACAGTTTTTCCAGAAATTGATCTCTGATTTGAGAAGGCTACTGAAGCTAATAGTGTAGGTTTTGAAATGCATGGACTTAATAAGTTACCTAATAACATTCCCATGTTTGTAACAAAATACTTTACAAAGTCAATAATATTATAACTGTCCAGGGTGGGGGAGGGAGGGGGAGAGAGAGGGAGAGGGAGACAGAGAGAGAGAGAGAGAGAGAAGGGGAAGGAGTATTTCTGTAAGCAAAAATCACTTAGAATGTCTGGAGATTTTTCCCAAGTTCCTGGATGATATAAGACTAAATCCAAATTAGAAAAGCAACCTATTGGGAGAAAACATAAATAAATCCCAACAAGAGTGCCCCATAATGCCAGGATTAAAGAAATATAGTAACTATTAAATAATTTGAGGAGTTTCTTCATTTGGAACTTCTTAAATTAAGCTAAATATTTTTATGAATTATATATAGACTTTATTGGGAGTTTTTGAAAACTAAAACCCAATGAAATGACAAACTCAAACCCAAAAGCAGATGTTGAAATATTTCATCTTACCACTGGGTGATTAAATAATTACTATGGGGCAGCATTACACAACACTGAGACAGTTAAGTTTCACTTAAAAAACTTACAGTTGAGTTAAAGTAGAATGGAGGCACAAAGACCAGCTCTTCAGGAGTCAGTGCAGCAGCTCAGAATCCAGAGTAAATTAGAGGAAGATGAAACTAAAGGCTTCACTTAAACTCACAGTGAACCCAGTACATGAAAATGTCAAGAAGTGTTGTTTAGCTTAGAATGACAATACAAAAAGAATGTGTAAAAAAAGTGTCAATGTTTCTTCTGCCTAACAGCACAAATTTTGAAACCCTGGCATTTTCACAGGATGTAAGTACTAATTTGCAGTCAATTATGGTAAATTCAAATGCTGCACACTGTTAAGCAAAGGATGTGTGTGCAGTGGAGTGAGAGGAGAGACACGTGAATCTCTGAGATGCGTGTCTCTGAGACCCTTGCCTTATGGTGGAGACCAGAAGACCAAAAAGCTCTTTCAACTCAAAGCCAGATTTTATTAAAATATAAACTAAAATAAGAAGCCTTTTAAAGAGAGAATACTAAGAATAACTAAATAAGACAGAACAGAAATAAAATTGTGTATAAGCAAATCTGTTCCATCTATAATACACTCACAGGCAAATTCTTGCCTCTCTGCTTGGCTGCTGTGATCCCAGTATGGTTTTAGTTAGAGCCAACCCCTTCTCATCCCTAAAGCGGTTCTGTCTGCCACAGCAGGGCTTGGGCTATGGGTGACCCAGGTCTCTCTACTCATTCCAGTACTGCCTCTGTGGGCTACAGTTCCTCCCTTTTTTCCATGTCTCTGTCACCCAGAGATACTTTTTTTGCTTGCCCTGGGGCCAGTGACCATCTCCTAAGCCTCTGGAGGGACAACCTGAGTCCACCACTCAGCTGAAAGGCACATCACATTACAGGCTATCTGAGAACAAGCTGTCCAGAATGTGCCCCACAATCTGTTTGTATTTAGTTTTAGAATCTGGTATTTGGACCACAGAACTATACTGCTTGGCAAGATGACAGCTTTCTGATTTAATGAGTAGAAAAGTATAATTTTTTTGATTATAAGAGAGAAATTTTGTTTCCTCTTTGTGACTCCATTGCCAATATTAATTAGTTTTTAATGCATACAAGTGTTTTTTCCTATAAGAAGCTCTTCAGATAAAGTCTTTTAGAAATCTGAAGAATTTATTTAAGCTGTGTTTAATATTTAACAGCTTTTACATGAGCACAATACATTTTGACTTTTTGGTGGGTACTACTTTTTATAGCAAAAAATTAAGAGAAAGCTTTAAGAGCTTTCCACTCCAAAGGGGAGGCAGTTTCAATTTTATTCAAAACAGCACAAAGAAAATTGCCTGAACCAAGAAAAATAGTGTAGATGTATCTGATGTTCATACTGGCAGCTTGGAGGTGATGAGAGCATTGATGAGTGGCAATATTCTGTTCATGGAAGGAGGCACTCAACTAAAGACTCGGAGACAAAGAGGTCTCCCTGCAGTAAAGACTTACAACATCCAGGAATAGGATAACATCTATAACATTTAGGTTCAGTTCAGGCCACTTAACTACCAATAGTTAATTACAATAAAATCTGCATTTTTTTAGAAGAAACTGGTTACATGTGTTAAAAATATTTTCTTTCTATTGTAGATTAACTCAGCAATTATTTGTAACTCTTGTTCAGAGCACAGACTAGAGCCAGTACTATTGTGTATAGACATCCTTAGTGAGACATTCTACATGCAGTATGTTTAAATTTAAAAAAAATAAAGTTTCTGTGACATTATTCACATAAGTAAATTTAAATATCTGAGTTGAAAATAGAGTCCCAAACTGGGAACATATTTGTGCAGTCACCAAAATTATTTGCAAAATCTAGTGTTCATTCACACAGATTTCCATTATAAAGGAAAATTATGGTATTTCTGTATGGGAACAAGATCACTTACTTTTACCATCTGATGATGAGATTTGCATATCTAAAATCAGGAATGTGATAGATGGAGAACTCAATCTCATTAATATTTTGCTCAGTGAATGGACAAACCTTTTGTGTTTTCTGAGACTATCTCTAGAATTTCTCAGAGGATGCAGCATTATTTGAATAAGGTACCAGAATTACTTTTAAATAGATTATGAAAAAAGACATTAGAGTATGAAAATGACCATGAATTGTAGCAATTTGGTTATTTCGCTGTTTTGTGAAGTCATTAAAAAAAATGTTGTGTACCAAGTCTAAGTAATTAAAAGGTATAAAAAATGGACATATGGTGATAAAATCCCATAATAAATATAAACAAGAGACCCAGGAAACAAATACTAAAAAACAAAATTGAAAAAGAGCTATCTGTACAGCCATCTGGTTAAAAGAATTAGTCATGTTTAGAATAAACCCAGTATCTATGATCAGCTTGAGCAAACAGCTAACCTGTGCTCCAGGCAAGCATGTTGTGATTGAGTAAAATGGCACATGGAGATAGATTAGAGAAGCTTCCACTATTGTTGCACCTAATTCTGTCAAGAAATCCATTATGACAATAGAATTAATAAATAAGTAGCAGTTTTAGCTTAGTAAAAGTAATATTCTTTACTAGATTTTTTTTCTAGCGTCATTCCACCATGCAAATCTGGTTTTCTCTGTTAGAATGAAAAATGAAAGTTGATTTAAATTGTCTTTCTATATACACAAAGAAAATCTACACATTGTAATAGAAAGGATTTCAATAATAAAAGAGGGAAATGAAGCCACACATTTAAAAATGTCTTTATAATCAGTTAAAACCTCAAAATCCTTAAATTGCTAGAGAAATTTTATTCTCTCTTTGATTTCATTTTAATAAAGTCAGAAGGTTTTCTTTAGGCTTTCTAGCATTACCTTATCATCTCAGCCTTTATGTGACACCCTCATGTTTCTGTGGGTAGTGTCAAAGACAAAATACAGTCACATTCCTGGCTGCTTCTGAGCCTGGATTTGCCATCTGCATCTGAAATCCTCCTGAGCCTTTGCAGTGTATTGCCACAGAAAATTCTCCGGGCTGTTCCGAATAGCAATGTCAAGCAGAGGTGCAAACTGAGATCCTGTGGTCAGACACATTGGTGCATTTTCAGAATGACTGTCCCATGAGGGTGGAATGGCCATTATGCTTCCGGTTTTAAGACCAAGCTGAGGTATCTGTGCAGCACTCCACAATGTAGATGTTTTGTTTACTTTCCACAGTCAGTGAGGAGAGAGGTGCTTTCCAAAGGCAATGCACGTTATCTGTCTTCATGCTTTTTTTAAGATGGGTTGAATCATCCTCTCAAAGACTGTGTTTCACTCTGGGTCCTCCAGGTCTTTTCCAAAGCTTAGGAAAGCTTGTCCCATTTGAAAGAAAAGGAAACGATGTGCAGAAAAATTATTCATTGTTTAGAATGAGATGGAGTAGAGCTCTTTGTAATAAGATGTTCTGGCAATTCAAAATGTGGAAAATTTTTAATTGGACAAGAACACAGCAGGGATCTGTAGAGATCAGCATATTGGGGTGACACGTCTTGACCAGTTAAAACAAAGAATATGGGCATTTGTTTCCCCTTATAAAAATGGCCTATTATTATAGAGGCAAACTGTAAGCAAAGTGTGATCTAAGGTTTTAATTTCCTACTTGGCAATTTGATTTTCATTTAGTCTGACAAGCCATTCTGCCAGTCCTTAAGACTGTTCAAATTGATGGTTTATAGTCATTAATGAAACATTTCCTAAATCAACACTAAAGCAGAGAGAGTCAAGCATTTTATACATGCCAGTGTGCTTTAACATGTTCTTCAGTAAGTGAAGAAAAATAAAAGGCCCATGTAACAACTGAGGGGTCCCAAAGAAAATATTTGCTAAATGTTAAAAGTATTTTTCTTATAAGGTTGCTGTTACTGAAAGAATTAGTAGTAGTGAGTTTTCCCTTATGGCTATCTTGTTCTAAAAGATCAACACAACACCATGTGGCATCTCTTTTAATGACTGCACAAATGGCTCGCAGAGGGGAAACTTATCCTCTGAATGCCATAAGTTTCCACAATGCCTATATTTTATGCTGCTTTCTAATGAGATATAAATCAAAAGCATTAAATTTTCAAAAGCATTTATTCTCATTCAAATACGATGTTAGTGCCTCATAAATACATATTTCTATTAGAATAATTTCACCTGACCTAGTGGGTGACATCTCTGCCCATGGAGGGGGGTTGGAACTACATGATTTTTAAGGTTCCTTCCAAGTGAAGTCTTTCTGTGATTCTATGAATTTGTACTTTGTGAATTGGTTATGGAGATAATATATGTCCTTTGAAGCTTCATGGCCACATGGCTCAGTAAGGGCAGATATGCTAGAAGGGAGATCATGTCCTCTTACATATTTAACAGTCTTTCAAAAAGCCAGGAAAATATTTATAAGAGAAGGAAAATTAATTGACGTTATTTATTTAGATTTTGAAACTGCCTTTCATAATATTCCTCACATTGATAATGAAATTCAGAAAGATCAAGGTGAGAGGCAGTTTGTTGGTATGGACTGAAAACTGTCTAAAAAAGTTGACTGCTGGGATACAACAAATATATTCATAAGGTTTGTATGGTTGTCTATGTGTAGCCGTTCTGGGGAGGGTGATAAACAGCAAGATAGCAAAATTAGATAGGTCAAGAAAACCCAGGCCAAACTAGGACCAATATGGGGAAATAGGCAGTGTAGTCAGGTGGCAATAAGAAATTCAGCACAACAATAACTCTGGATGCAGTTGTAAATTACTAATCACAGCTCTCTAAGGATCACTGCATAACAAAGATGAGAATCAGACAGTAAATATTAGGCTACAAAAGGCTGGTATGAAGAAAAAACAGATTGTAAGCCCATTATAAATCAAGCTATGTCTGCTGTGCTAGGAATACTGTCCCCAGGTTAGCCTATCTCAAAATATAGTTATTCTAAGGGTACAGATGGGAGTAATAAGAAAGATTAGAAAGAGACTCAGAATTCTGCACTAAGAAAGTTGAGAACTGGAACTCTATGCTTTACTGAAACTTCCTAACCTACATTGTCTTATCCAGGTTCCGATCGGTGATGAGGAAATTTAATCTTACAAAAGGAATTTAATCTTACAAATAAGTCTGCTTCTGCTTTTCATGCTTCTCGCAGAGATTGTGGAGGAGAAATATGTTTTGTAAACAAACAAAACAATGTGACGATCTATACATATTAAATACAATCTCCTAAGGAAACCAGAATTTTTTGATAAAGAAGGAGCATTTTGTCTTCTGATGATACTTAATCATTGTCCCTAAGGCAGTAGGTACCATGCAGAGCAGCATTAAGTATGAAATATAAGTCCCCATTAGGATTTCCTTATGAAATAGCTGCCTATTTGGCAGATTCCCTGAAGGTGAAGAGGGTGAAGGACCCAAACTTGGACCATGCAGACCAATGATGGCAGGGAACTGACAGATAATCATGAAAGGTTGCACTCTGCCACTTTTTCACACAGAGCTGATCTTTTATATTTGAGCTAGATCTTGCATCCCCCATGAGCTTTCCAAGACTGGCATACACACTATTTCCTGCCCCTGGGTCGTGTCTCTGCCAGCATTCCATACAGAGTGACTAGCTGACAAACGCTCCAAGAGACTCACAGGCCTGATTTCCTTTTTAACCTCTCTCCCTAAAACCTGCTTATGTCTTCCAAGCCACTTCAGATTAGTTTACCCTCACACCTGCCCATTAAAAAAACACCCCTCAATGTTTATTTCACTCGGCTCATTTTTGTTTGTTCCTTCCCCAGTTAGCACAAAGGTCAGGACGAGGTGAGTTCTTTCTGTAGAGATGGCCATGCTCCTCACATCAGGGGGAATAAATCAAATACAAGAGATCTTGGGGAAGGCATGGGGGGTTAGGATCCCTACTCTGGATGCCATGAGCTGGAAAGGCACACCAGTGGCTGAAAGGTGCTTTTCTTGCTCTAGTGTGGTATCTTGACACTTAACCCCATAATTTAGGAGGAGCAAACCCAGGCTTTAGTTCCTATTTTCTCGCATCATATAATTCTGCAATGGAAAATGAAGCTTCTCCCAAAAAAAAAAACTTAGCTGCATTTGGATAGAACTTTGGGATAATTATAAAACAATACTGCTTAATCTTGTTCATTTTGCACTCATTTTATAGTGCAAGAAAAGAAAAATTAAAAACATTCCTTTCCCCAGACCAAATTTTCAAGCCTTCCCTCTCTGCATGTTCCCTCTTTCTACTTCAATTCTCAAATATTTAAAATAGCCTTCCCTTTTCCAAAAGAGTGATTCTCCTCCCCAGCCTGAATCCTCAGATTTAGATTACAAAATTAACTGGGAGGAAGATGGTATAAATGACATGGAAAATATAATAAGTACATTAATGCTAGGACTGGCTACAAAACATCTTTATACTACATCCCTTCTGTGCTTCATTTTCCACTGCTCATTCTGCTGTTAACCTTTGTCCTATGCTGTTCAGAAAGTGCCCATATTATCTGAGTAGGGCTCCAAGCTTTAATAATTTAGTTATTGGTCTGAGCTGGCACAAAATGTGGCAGAACTGATGGCAGAAATAAGACCAAAATAGATTTGATGGATTTAATGGAGTGCTTGTGGACAAAAGTTGGCTTAACACATAAAAGATGGATTTTACTAGCTTGATGGCAAAATGGAAGACTGTACATAAAGAAGATGGAGTTAAAAGGGACTGATAATGTGAAGTGTAATGCAATAGACAAAACCACAGCTACACGGGGAAGAGCCTGGGGGGGTCCAGGACTGTGTAACACTTTGGGCAGTGCTGCTGGAGGTGCTCTGCTTAGCCACGGTGAATAAACAGGCAGAGACAAGTGTGCCCAGAAGCAGCCCTTTGCTGCAAGCCACAAAAGCATACTCTCTTATTCCCACTGGAGCATGGGACAGAACAGAATTGAGCTATCCATCCCCTGTCCTTTGACTCAACTGCCCCATAAGCATGGTGCAGGCATTTGTCTCTGTGTGAGCAAGAGCTGCAAGGGACATGGGGGCAAGGGTGAGCCATGGACTCCAAAAGCTCCCAGATGGAATCAGTGATCAGGCATCATATGGCCCCACACAAACGTGGGGAAAGCCTCTGATCTGTCATATTTTGCTTTCTCTTCTCTTTGTGAGGTTGTTTCTTTGTTTGGTTGGTTTTTTTTGAGAGGGAAAGTCCTGGCTTAATTTTGGAGGGAAGTTCTACTTAGTTTTGTGGGAACTCCTAAATAAAAGGTTACCCTACATAAGTATAGTTTGATGTCCAGGTTGCAGGTCATCCAAAAACCCCATAATTTTAATTCTCATACAGTTTTGTAAGTTAACCTGCCCCACATACAGATTATTCTGCAGAGAGACTTCCCTCTTACCTTCTTCATTTAAGTAGGAGAAGCAAGAAATAGTATTTCTAGCTTTAATGAATTGCAACACATTTCACTAGTTTCAACTGTGACTCCCTGAGCTGCAGCTCCAGGACAAGCAGTACCCAGCCTCCAGCTTCTGGGTGACTCTGCAGCTTTGGATCAGTACCAAAGAGGCTCAGGGACGCTTTTTCAGGCATGAAATCCTCCTGCATGCCACAGTGAGCTGAGAGAAGAAAGGTGTGCTTTGAAGGAGGGAGTTCTTTAGATCTACTTCTCCATAAATCATGCTTTCAGCATATTTTATTCTTCATAAATAACAAAGTAAAAAGGAAACAGAATAATATAATAATCTGTCATTCAGACTGAGAATTTTGAACAAATTCACTTTGGTAAAATACCCCATCCATGCTGTGGCACACCACCTCAGCAGGCTGGATGGAAGGTGTGGCCAGTTTGAAACCCAGAACTTCAAGTGACCCCTGTTTTTCTGCTTTTGAGTACTCTTGTCTTATTTTCCTCACTAAGCAACAGTTATGCAGATCTGACTAAACACCATGGAAACAATTTTGCTGAGGTTTCTCCCAGTGTTTATTGCACAACACCTATCTCTAATTGCCGGCAAGCAAAATTACTTTGAGCAACGACAAGAACAACAACAAAAAAACCTCTAAATCAAATTTGAGACAGTAATTAAAAGAATTGGAATACTCAAGAGAAAAACTTTCTTTTTATTTTTATTTTCTGTGGAGATGGAAAGCAGGGAAGAGATTCTCTTATTTATTTTAATTATGAAAAAGTATTTGGAACAAGACCTTAAAGAATGCTGGTTAGAAAAAAAGCAACAAAGCAAATTTAAAAAGTAAAAACTTTTGTTAGCAGAAACCAAAACTACAAACTACAAAGCTTTCAATAGAGAAAACCTGGACTGATGGAATGACAATACCTGGATGAAGCAATGGTTTAATTGCTCCATTTTTATAATGAAGGTAGAATTTTCATATTTACTTATTCATACGGATAAAATATTGCCAATCAAAACCTGCAATTTCATATGGATCAAAACATGGCACAAACAGGAGTGGTGTGAAGGGATGAAATTTTTCTTGTGAAGAAAGGGTGAATGGAAGTCAGTTCTGCTTCTCAGGGAGAATGCAGGTCACCACTTAAAGAGAAGTAAGAATGGCATGTTAGAAAATAGCTCAAATCAAAATCAGCGACTCTCCTATTTCATTCCTTTTCACAAGAATCTGTATTTACATTCCATATATGATGTTGAAATTGTTCCTAGCAGACATGGCAAAGTACTGATATAAAAATCTTCCAGTGGACTCAAGGAACCTTGGAAAGGAAGGTGCTGTTTGACCTACCTGATATCCTTTTATCATCTGGTGACCTGCCTAGTGGATGAGGGAAAGACTGTGGATGTTTTTTACCTGGACTTCAGTAAAGCTTTCGCTACTGGGTCCCACAGTATTCTCCCAGAGCAGCTGGCAACCCACAGCTTGGACAGGTGCATTTTTTGATGGGTTAAAAACTACCTGGATACCTGGGCCCAGAGAGTGGTGGTGAAAGGAGCTTCATCCAGTTGGTGGTTGGTCACTACTGGGGTTCCCAAAGGCTCAGTATTGGGGCCACTCCTGTTTAATGTCTTTATCAGTGATCTGGATGATGGGATTCAGTGCACCCTCAGTCAGTTTGCAGATGACACCAAGTTGGGTGGGAATGTTGATCTGTTGGAGGGCAGGAAGGTTCTGCAGAGGGATCTGGACAGGCTGGATCAATGGGCCTGAGGCCATCAGTATGACATGTAATAAAAGATGAAGTCTTTTGGTTCCTGCATTTGGGTCACAACAATCCCCAGCAGCACTACAGGCTGGGGGCAGAGTGCCTGGAAAGCTGCCTGGGGAAAAACTGTAGGCACACAGTTTGTGGTGATTGGGAGTGGAGCTGCAATCAAGCCTCATCCCTAATGGGCTACAGCTGTGCAGGACAGGTGACCAGTATTGAAGGCAATGAGGCATGCAGTGCCCAGGTGCATGTGACCAATCACAAAAGGGTACAGAGGGCACACAGGTGCAGTGCATGAACATGAAGGGTATAAAAGGGTGCACTGAAGAGCAATAAAGTGCTCTTCTGATGTGGTATGGTGTTACTGTGTATGGTGGGTGCTGGAAGCCTTCTGAAATTGTATGGTGTTACTCTGTGTATTGCAGCTGTCTCAAATGTGACAGAAAAGAACCTGGGGGTCCTGGTTGACAGAGGCTGAATATGAGCCAGTGTGTGCCCAGGTGGCCAAAAAGGCCAGTGGCATCCTGGATTGTAGAACTAGGGCAGTGATTGTACTTTGGCCTCTCACTTCAAGAAAGACATTGACACACCAGAGTGTGTCCAAAGAAGGGCAAGGGAGCTGGTGAAAGGTCTGGAACAGAAATCTGAGGAGCTGCTGAGGGAGCTGAGATTGTTTAGCCTGGAAGAAGGGCAGCTCAGGAGAGACCTTATCACTCTCTCCAGCTACCTGAAAGGTCGTTGTAGCCACGTGGGGGTTGGTCTCTTCTCTAGGCAACCAGTGACAGGACAAGAGGAAATGGCCTCAAGCTGTGCCAGGGGACGTTCAGGTTGAACATTAGGAAGAATTTCTTTCCTGAAATGGTGGCCAAGTATTGGAATGGACTGCCCAGGGAAGCAGTGGAGTCACCATTCCTGAAGGTGTCCAAGAAGTGACTGGACACGGCACTTGGTGCTATGGTTTAGTTCACATGATAGTGTTGATGATCTTGGAGGGCTTTACCAACCTAAATGATTCTACGAATACACAAGAATTTATTGCACAAGAGAATAGACCAGGAAACAAAAATATGACTCTTCACACACACTCCTACACCCTCCTGAAATGAGAAGAATTATAGGGCCTGTGCCTGAGACAAAATACCCTTATTTTGCAGGCTGAGCCTTCTGGCTGTTTGACTAAGTTGCTCTAGAGGATAATACTCCCCAGTTTGACTGTCCCTTGGTTCCTTATGAAAACAGTCCAGAAGGCAGCAAAAGAGAATCCCTCCCTCTCCCCACCAAATCTATGACAAGGTCATAAATTATGATTCATGTGCTGTGCTTCAGCACAGGTCACAGCTGCGAGGTCACAGGCTGAGTCCATACATCCAAAACCTGGGAATATTAATATTACAAGAAACTCGAGAGCCAGGGGGTTTCATCATCAGTCATTATTGATTTCTGTTTACACCAGAGCTTTAAAGAAACAACAAACAAATTATGATGTAGAATGAGTTCCCAGCCCTGACTGGAATAAAAGATTTTGGGAAAGCTGAAAGACTTCAGAGGAAGAGTTTGTGCCTCTGAGAAACCACTTGCAAAGTAACTTCTGTAGCTGTTCCCAGTTTGGCCAGAGAAGTGTTTTTGGCAGAAAGATAGGACATATTCAGAGAAAAAAAAAGTGGAAAAATAAATATGGCAGTGACAACTATATTTGCTAACCAACAATTTCAAGCATATTTTGATGCCAAAATAGTTGAATGCTGCCCAAACCAAGGCATTATGAGGATCAAAAATGCCTATGACAAACAATGTTCATTGTAAGTGCTCAATGACTTTGCAAGCTGGGGTATTTTTTACCAACTGAATACCTAAATATAGCTTTAAATACACATGTGTACAAAAGCTCACCCATCTACAGCTTGTAGAATCTAATCTGACACTTTTAATGATGAGAGGTAATAGCCAAATAGATGAGTGATCTTATTAAATACTTTTTGCTTTCAGTTATCCTCTTAGGATCAGCTCCAAAGATATTACAATCAAAATATCAACAAATATTTATTAAAGTAGAACAGCATACAGAGAATCATGTAAAGCTTCTTGAGTATTTGTAAACTGACATGCAAGGCAAATGAAAATAAACCTAATCCAAGCCCAAAGGCAAAACTGGGTTTCTTATTGATACAACAAAAGCAATGACTAACAAGCCTCTATTCTGGTCTTTCATTTCTAGAGCATGTATTTCTGAAAGCTTGGCATTACTGAATTGCTCACAAAGCACTGAAAAACACTACTTGCCAAGGAACAGTTTGCTGGTGTGGGTTTGGGGTTTTTTCCTTTCTTTTCTCTTTTACTGATGAAATAAGCCTACATCAATGACCCTGCTATCTTGAAATCCTGGATGTGTTACCAGGCAACCATTATATGCAGCAGCACCTGGCTTGCCCCCCTCTATAAATAACCCAAACCTCCCAAATCCTTTCACTCCATGCACTAATGCAAGTGGCATTTTTCTACTGCTAAATGCTTACTCAGGTATTTCCTTTAAAATTTCAGTGATAAAATGCTAGTTATCCTTTCCTGAAGGAATGTGATCAGTTAACAGGCTCTAACTGCATATAGATATATTTTCATTCAACTATATACTTCAAATGAGGCTTTATTTGGGAACTAAAGTAAATTATTTAGAAGCCAGGAACAATGTCAACAAATGTACCATGAGTCAAAAATCTATGAGCTCTGGATGACTATGCCAAAAGATTTATCACAAGCCAAGTACACATTTTTGTCCTCAGTGCTATACTGAAACAGTAAATTAGAATCATAGAATCATAAAATGGTTTGGGTTGGAAGGAACCTTAAAAACCTTAGTTTCCAAACTCCCTGCCGTGTGCAGGGGATGCCTTCCACTAGACCATGTTGCTCAAAGCCCCATCCAACCTTGCCTTGAACAGATCCAGGGAGGGGCATCCACAATTTCTCTGACCAACCTGTGCTGCTGCCTCACCACCCTCACAGTAAAATTTCTTTCTAATAGCTAATCTAAATTTTCCCCTTTTCAGTTTAAAGCCATTCCTCCTCATTCTATCACTCCATGCCCTTGTGAAAAGTCCCTTTCCAGCTTTTTTGTCGTTCCCCTTTAGGTACTGGAGGGCTGCACTGAGGTCTCCCTAGAGCCCTCCCTCCTCCAGGCATAGGAGAGGGGCTCTAGCCCTCTGACCATTACTATAGCCAAAAATTTGTATATGGCTTTTCTGATGTATCACCAAACAATGCATATTTAACATTTAGATAACAATAACAATAAAAAAAGAGTAATGTTTTCTGTACATTTCCTTAAAGCAGATGTCATGTATTGATAAACTCCTGAAATAGGTGGATTGAGTACAAGTGAGCTGAAAGTGTGAACTTGTGAGCTGAAATCAGTGAACTAATGATGCTAGAAGAAATAGCAACTAAATGGCAGTCAACATCCCTCATGGCAATGCAGGGAGTCGTACATACAAGGCAAACTTTGCAGCAAAATGGAAGTCCTGCAGTTAATCACACATCATCTAACGTTTCTACAGATAAACTCTAAAATTTAATGCAGAGAACACAAAATCCATTCTGTCTGGGCTTGGCTGTGAGACTTCAGTCAGATTGGAAAATGAAGTGTAAGAGGCTTTGGTGCACAATGTCCATCAAACCCCAACAACATGAAGCCAGTGTACAATTAGTGAATACCAGCACAGCTGTTCTGATGGAGTCACAGCTAGCAATAAATCCAGAACAAGCAGAGGACCTGCCACTTATGCTGGGCAAAAAAAATTCATAAGAGGAGAGCAGCACTGCCATAAATCATGTCTTTTGTACTCTGAGTTGAGCTTTTTCTATGGAGGAGTTTCTGGTGTCTGTTCCATTAAGGAACCCTTTATCACCTTGATTTAGGATTAACAACCAGAAGTTTCTAAATTATGTATTAATATGGATTTTCACAGACTTCTGCAAGCCTGAACAAGGTGTCCTAGCACACTATAGAATGCTCTCAATGCTTGATTCTATCCCAGCCTGAAAGGATAGGTAGAATTTTACAAAGCCAAAGAAGTTCAAAGCAACAAGCACCAGGTGCACCCCAGAGCAAGGAATAACAATGCAATAAGCAGAGGCTTAACAAAAATCTTCAAGAGAGCTTGCACGGATAGTTCAGAGGCAGTTAAACATGTCAGTGGAATGGCAAGAGGGACCTAAATGAGTGCCAGTATACACTTGAAAGCAAATCTGCTTTATGGTAAGTTTAAACTCCAAGGTAGATTATTCAGCACAGAACAATATTTTTGTTCTCTGAAGAAATTACACAGAAAAAAAGTCCAAGAGGAATCACTAAGCACTCAAAGTTGCCATTATTTTTTTCATTGGTGTGTTGGTTTTGCACAGCCTGATTTTTGGTGGGAGGGGCCACAGAGGTGGCTTCTGTGAGAAGCTGCTAGAAGCTTCCACCATGTCCAGCAGAACTAATTCCTGATGGCTCTGAAGATGGACATGCTGCTGGCCAAGGCTGGGCCAATGAGAGAGGTTGGTAACGCTTCTGTGTTGACATAGCTCAGAGGAAATCAAAACAAAAGTAGTGGCGCAGCTTTAATTCCAGTCAGAGAAGAGAAGGAGGTGAGAACCTGTGAGGGAAACAACATGAAGAAGGTCAGTGGAGAAAGATGGGAGGAGATGCTCCAGGCTCCAGAGCTGAAATTCCTCTGCAGACTGTGGTGAGACCATGATGAAGCAGCTGTGCCCCCACAGCCCGTGGGGATCCACAGGGGATACAGAGATCCACCCGCAGCCCGTGGGGATCCATGGGGAATGCAGAGATCCACCTGCAGCCCATTTTGGGAGGACTGCCGCTTGTGAGGTTGGACCCACTCCAGAGAAGTTCATGGAGAACTGCCTCCCGTGGGAGGGAGCCTGTGGTCTCACAGGGGAAGGACTCCTCTCCCAGAGCAGCAGAAGAAAACCTTCTGGGTGATGAACCGACCAAAGCCCCACTCCCTGTCTCCCTGCACTATCAGTGGGAAGGAGGGAGGGGTTGAGGGAAAAAAAGGTGTTTTTAAGGGCTTATTTTAATTCTCATTATCCTCCTCTGACTCTGTTAGTAATAAACTCACTTTGTATCTCTAAATTGAGCCTATTTTCCTCTTGGACTGTTTTCTCCGTGTCCTTATCTCAACTCATGAACCTGTCATTAAATTTTCTCTCCTCTGCCCAGCTGTAACAGGGGAGGGTGAGTGAATGGCTTTTGTGGGTGCCTGGTGTTTGGCCAGTGTCAAACCATGACAACTGGTCAATACTCTTTCATTTTTTTCCCCTTGTTAGCACATCTGTTTAGTGGATGGGCTCCTCACTCAAGCATAAACATGAGTAAAATGGGATGTTTACAGACTGGACTGTGCTTGAGGGGGGTTAACAGAATGCTCGGAGAAGCAGAGCTCTGCTGTGGCCATGGGGTACCCTGAAAGATTACAGCTGACTAGAAGGCAAAAGTAGTTTTCACTGGAAGCACCTGGCATTTGGAAAAACACTGGATCCACTGTGTAGTACAGGAAGTGTAAAAAATGAAAAATGAGAAATATCTCTGTGGAACAAAAAATGCAACCCCTCTAAAAACTTATTTTTAATGAGTAATCTTTCAGCACCAGGAACTATATTTCCTAATGTGTGATTTGCTGTCACTGAGCCCAGTGACAGCTCCTGATTCTCTTTAAATGACTAGATGATCCCATGAAGGACTTTCCTGCTCTGATTTTCTATGAATCTGTGACAATATTAGAGGTGACTAGCAAGGCCAGTTCTAAGCATTTTGAAATTGGTTAGATTTTCTAGCAGCTTAAAATGTCTTTAGTCAAGCTCTTTTGTCCTGAATTTTGAGATAAGAAGTCATTGAAATTAAAGAATTGTGAACACAACAGCAGGGAGATGTGTTCCCAAGGGGTTTTATTCATGGTAGTACCTCCCTAAAAATTGCCAGTTGTTATTTGTACAATAAGAGTTAGTTAACTGACTAACAGGAATATGTTCATCTAATTGAGACAATGGTAGAATTGTTCACAGTGACATTTTAATATATGGTTAAAATGCAAAAATTTTAAGTGTATTTGTAGCTGAACTGAGATAAAAAATTATATGATCAACAGGCATAAAATCTAATATGCAATTATCCATTAAATTTCTCAATACACAATTTTGCAATACGCAGAAAGACAAAGCATTTACAGTAGTGGCACAGATTCTGTCAGACCACACTAACAGTTGTCATACTGTGATATGAGTAGTACAGCTGAGAGAAGAGCTGCGCAATGAGGACAGTATCACATCAGGTCGAACTAAACTTTCTCACATGCATGTTTTCAGTAAGCCCAGGTTGATTTAGTCCCACATTGTTGGCATTGGTGCTCGGCACCAATCAACGGTGGATGGGAACTGACTGTCACCGTTAGTTTATTATCTTACTGTAAGACTTTCATACCTTCTCTCTGTGAGTTCTCACGGGCACCTCCTCACAACACTGACTCCTTTTCTCTTTCTTTGGCACGGTGGGCTGACTTCTACCTGTCCCTAACACAACCACCTGACTCTTTCTGTCCCTAGTAGCACATACTAACCCTTACTGTCCTTAACATGAAGACTTGACCCTTTCTACCCTAGCACAACCAGCTGACCCTTACTCCTCACAGCAGCACAGCCAACTGACTCTAACTCTCCTCTCAGCCAGGTGACCCACTCTTTTATAACACCCATCCTTATTGGACCATCCTTATTGGACACAGCTGTGACCTATTAAAGGCAAGGCTGTTCCTACTCTTTGGTAATTAGTACAGCTGCAACTCCTCAGGGGGAAGATTGCCTTCAGCACTATCTCTATTCCCCTACAATCCATCCTCCCACACCACATAGCTAAATACCAGACTATATTCCAGCTATACTCTAGAACAAGCAGTGCCTGCTTAGTAAAGGTATGACCCAGCCTGTTCTAGAAGCCAGCACAAAATATAGTTGCTTGTACCATTGTGTACCACAGTTTGGATTTCCCCCTGAGAAAGCAGGAGTACAGATCATTTCTGTAATGGAAAACCTCTTGGATCCTTAATCAGGCAGTCTGATACAGTGCCTCTGAGAACAGCAACTAATTTACAGTTTGAAGAAACTAAATTATGTAAGATATGCATGTATGGTACACAAACACACATGCACAAAGCATTTTCCATGGACATGGATTCCTATTTGCTGATCTAATATCTATCCAATTATTATTGAGTTGAAGATCATCAGCATTGTATACTGTATTGCAAGAGTATACATTCATAGGCCAAGTCAATTCACCATCTAATTGTAGAAGTTTCTCTAATTGTAAATTGATAATATTATTTAGAAAAACTCAAATACTATATTGTATATATGACATGACAAAACTGTAATGTTTGGCTTACTGAAATCTAATACCACCTTGTCTCTATCCAAAGCATTTAAAAAGAAATGTACTTGAGAATCTGCATGAGTTTTTTTTTAAAAGTTTTACTCCTCTCTGACAGTATAGATCTATAGCTGGAATGTTACTTTCAGATATTGAAGGGAAGGAACAATCTGGTTTTATTATGCTTTACATTTACATTACTTTTTTCTTTTTTTTTTAATTTTTTTTTTCTCCCTGGGACTTTTTTCTAATGCCAAAACTGTTTAAATGGCTTTATATTTAACCGTTGAAAAAATGCCTTTGCAGATGGATGGCAACCTGAGTTTTTTGTTCCCCTTTTCATTTATTATCACCAGTGCTGGTCAAATAAGCCTTAGTAGCTGCATATTATGCAATTGACTTTTCTGTTCATGGTAAATGACAAAGAGAAGAAATCACTTCTCTCACTTGTTTTTTGAATCGACTCTGAATATTGCTTCAGGAATGGCTATGTATATAGATACAAATATCTTCCAAAAGCATTAGCATTAGCTACCATCTGACTTCTGCACAAAATACTGTGATAAACAGGTGTTAATAGTTTCCAGTCAACTTTCAATGCTTACAACAAATAGTGTAAATTGTAAAAAGCATGTAAATGGAATCCTGCAAATCACTGTGAATGCTATGGAGGACTGCAGATATATTTTAAATAAAAGCTATTATACAGTAAACCTACTGTGTGATTCTTCACACAGAATTTCCACTTTGTTGCTGTGATACATGCTCAAATGCAAAAGTTTCAGCATTTATGCCTCTGTATCTAGGACACACAGGTAAGCACATCTTCTCTTGTCTTCCAAATAAAATGTTGTGATATTTATAACCCTTTATAATATGTTGGTTTTGCTTCTTTTTGTCACTGTAAATCCAGATTTTTTAAAATGAAGATTTCTAGTGAAATACACAACTTGGAGCTCGTAAAACCCAAGGCATGGTTTAGCTCTGCCCCGTTACCCTGCAAAGACAGGGCAGATACTGAGGAGATGCCATGCTGGCTCAGAAGCAAAAGCCGCGCAAAACTGTCAATACAGTGAGTGGCCATCAATAACAAGTCTATGTAGATTTGGAGACTGAACCTATTTATTTACTCAATGTTCTCGTTTGTGTTAGGTGGTGTTTTGGTGTGGGCATACACTAAGAAAACTGCCTTTAGCTAAAGGACAATATAGTTCAATTAAGCAAAAGCTCCCATAAGAGACAAAAGAATGAAACTCCTCCGATTCATCACAATTTTTGTACTTTCATCACTGAAGCCATCAACTAGCCCCAACAGACTGATAGACTGGTATTTGTTAGATGCCCTGTATTCTTCTGAAAGGACAAATGCTGAGAATAAAAAGATGTGAACTTTTGAAATACCACACAGATACTAGGTTGCATTTTTTCCTGGAGCAATCCCACTGGTTTTTCTAGCAGGGACTTTGGTTCCGCAGATAATACTCTCTGTCTCTCTAGGAAGCCAACACTAAGCATATCTGTCTGCTTTCCAGAAATAGTGGAATTTCTGTCCATAAAGCACCATCCATAAATGGAAAGCCACATCCTCCTTGCTTCCATGCCCACACTCTTTGTGCGAGTGCACACAGAATGATAAAGCTGGATTTATTAATTATAATTGTCCAACAATAGACATATGACAAACATTAATATCCAAAAACCACAATGTGTTATGAAGAGGAGAAGAAGGAAGAAAAAAAAAAAAAGAAAGAAAATGAGGCCAAGAAACTAGGCATAAGGAACAACCAGGTTCAGTGTTTCTAAAAGATAATACTGTAAACTGAGAAAAAAAAATACAGGATCCAATTACTTGATGAAAGAACAAAAAGCCTAGTAAATTAAAGAGATGAAATAAAGAATGGCAGTAGTGTTAATCAAGCACAGTTACATGAGATGGTATGAACCCAAGTATGTGAAAATAAATAGTGAAGTGGAACAAACTGAGAAGTCCTGGGAGCAATCCAGGATAAAACATACAAAAGAACAGGTTTTTATGTTGGTTTTATATCTTTTATTGCACAGATGCTGGTTACAAATGAATACAGTTGGCTTGTCTATATCAAATCAATAAGAAGTGCTTTGCTGATCTCTTCCTCTCTAACCTCAGACTACTTAACCTTGTACTTCAAAATTATTAACTACTGCTACATCCTGAATTCTTTCTCCTGCCAAGGTCCAAGTTAGAACAACTCATATGCCATATTTGGCTTTGATGTTACAGAGCTCAAAAAATTGGAATCAGAAATGGGATAAATGTCACAATGGGATAGAAATAGTCATCCTAAGAGGATCAAAATTTCAGGAGAATGGAGATCTGGCACTAGCTGCGGCAGTGGCTATTCTATTTCTATGTGGCCAAATCTATTCCATTTCTATTCTGAAACACTCAGATATACAGATGGGACCTGTATGTTCTCCTATATATTAATAGCAACCATCAGTTTTTTGCAGAGCTGTCACATCATTAAAAGCAGGGAGCATTCAACAAAGCAGCATATCAAGAGCCCTTAGAAATGCAGATGAAGAAGTTTAGGACAAACACACAGCTAGGAAATTACTTTTCACTTTCAGACTCAACTAAATAGAGTATTTCTAAACAGGCCCAGATTGCCTAACAAACATTCTATTTCAAGCCACTATTTCTAATTCAAAACATTTCATTAACTGAAGTGTTGTCACCACCAAGTTTGTATTTTCCTCATTCCACTGGTCTTGTGATACTATTTATGACTGTCATTAGTCTAAAATTGAATTAAGCCTAATATTAAATCATGCTTTGAAGCAGAGAGGCCATGGGTCCTCTGGCCTCAGGTGCCCCCTCAGAGAGCAGGGCTGAAGGAGCACCCTGCAGAGCCATGTGAAGGGTTCAACGCTGCCATTGTGAGAAATGGTGACGACAGATTTGCTTTCCTGATGTGGTGCCAAAGGACAATGCATGTGAGATGATCAGCTTTCCCTGTAGCGTGTTGGAGAATTATTCCTATGCTCCAGCCTGCAGTTTCTTACTGCTCTACCTAAGGGGGACAGGAGGAAAAACTGACAGCCTGTAAGAAAAAGAAAAATCCTTCAATTTTTGCATTTGTATTCTTACAAAGTGGGGGAGGGATATCTTGGATCAGGCAAGGGATGGAAATAGGAACATGAAAGATGCCCTCCTTAGATAGACAGTGGTCTGTCTATTCCTATTTCTCTTTCTCTCAAACAGCAGACCTGTCCCCAGGAGCTGGAGAGGACACTCAGCCACCCCCACCTCACCCTTCAGCTGCAGGCAGCAGACATCTGTGTCTTCCTGCATTTGCAACATTACACAGTGTCACCAGTGTGGCAAACACAGATTAGGCTGTGTAACAACATGGCCACCTTCCAGTGGTTTCCTAGAGTGGCTGAGAGCTGCAAGTAAAGGAGCAAACACGTTTCTCCAGACACAGCCTGGACAGACCTGTGCTGTGCATGCTGTCCAAGCTCTGCTCTGCTGTCAGGTCACGTCCATGCTTTTCATGCAGGCCACCACTCAACCCGTGTAGCTAACTAGCTGCCCTGGGTGAGCTGGAGAGTGCTTGAGGGATGTCAGTTTGGTTTAGGCTGGGAAGGGCCACAAATATCTCCTACAAGAGCTGACTACATCTAACAGGACTCACTGCTGACGAGCTAGAGAGGTAGCTTTTCAGTACTTCAAGTTTGCTTTATGCTGACAGGCAATTTCGCTCTCTCACAACCCTCTCAGCTTCCCCATTCCTGGGGGTTATAAATATCCAGACTGTGATAAGCTGGGAGTTTTCTTCATGGCAATCACTTCTCTGTTGATGTTGGACACATTCAGCACACACTGTCTGGGTCTTTTCAGTCCCTTGAAAAGCAGTATCATGTTTCTGACCTCTTGATATGGCCAAAGTGGTGTAAAGGAGCAAGGCTGCAGAAGGTGACTTTGGCTGCTGTTAAACACCTTTATGCTATGCCCTTGTAAAGCTGACTCCAACACGTTGACTTGTTAGATTGAAATGGGAACTTTGCCTTCCCAAAGGAAGCATAGACAAGCACAGAGACTAGGATTAGTACAGGATTTATTGTCCTTGTCTTTCATCTGAAAAAAGGAACAAAACTTCCTTTTTTGGACAACTGCTTTTTAACATGTCTGTTTTTCTCTATGTCATAACTAATGTACACCCCTTAAGGCTTACAACAATAGCTGTGTGTACAGCTACCTCTGTTCGTTAAGAGACTGACCTGTGTTCTATTAATATTTATAGATTTGAATTTTTAATACACAACAATTCTGCATTATTGAATAGGTGACTTCCTGCATTTTAATGGTTATGGAGTAGGAGTGGGCTCTTTGTAGTTAACATTGCAATAAATTTTTCATGATTAAATAAAAAGTTCTTACCTCTAACTTCCTCAAACAAAATCCTCTTGAACAACATGTTGGTGCGATGGTGAAGGATTCTCTTAAGAGTTTTACCATATTTGTTGCAAATTTTCTTAGGCAATTTAAACTTATGGTACATAAGGATTTTCTATACCTGGAAGTATTTAATAAGTTTATTTTTAAAGTTGCTGAATTATTCAAACATCAGTTTGGGGTTGTTTACTAAGTTTTGGAGACGACTGGATTCTTACTTTTAAAACTGACCCTCATGTTTTAATAGATCCATGCTGACAGGAGATTAACAATGTTAACTTGAGTTGGCATCTTGGACCAGGACTGGGATGTAGATTCAGTCTTCCATTCATTAACCTTGAAAAGGCTTTAATAGCTGCATTGTTAAGAGCTTCTATTTTGAAAAACTATGTGGGATTTTAAGACTGTTGTGAATGAGTGTTTTAAGTTGCTCAAAGAATCCCCAGCAAAGGTGTCAGCAAAAGCAGGTTTAATATAAAAGGGAAAGTACAACAAAGGTCATTGGCAAAGTTCACTCTATTACTTATACATGTTTAAAGCACACAGAATAAAATCAGACTAAAATGGTCAGGCTAAAATCAATCAATCAAAACATAAAATCAACCTAAAATGATATATGTGGAGGCTGGGGATAGAAAAAAGGTAAGGATAGGAAAGGAATAATGGAGACTCTCCTGTTGAATCATAAGGTTCAGAGTGGACCCCCTTGCCAAACTTAGCCCAGGACTTAACCAACAGTTTAGGCTTAGAGGTTTTAACAGACCTAAACCTAACAGCAGTTAATCAATAGACTAATTTAAACAATTTAACAAAATATTCTTGTAGAATTTGCTAGCACAACAATAACTCACTTAAAGGCATAACTTACTTATGAATATAATGTATTTAAGAATGCAAGACATAAACATTTCAGAGTCCGTTTGCTATAGCATATTCACATTTACACTGACCTAAAAGAGTATGTGCAAAGTATATTGCTATTATCTGCTTTCTTTTGCATATATTTTTTATTTGTAACTTTTCAATAGAAGTAAGTCCAGCTCAGCTTATATAATTGTTGGAATATAGTTATGCCTGTGAACCAAGGATTCAGCTGATGGATTTGCCACAATAATTCCTTATTTGCAATGTATCACAGCTTTATTTACCCTCAATGAATGTAAAGAAAGATAAAATTCTTGCAATCTGTGCAGAGGAGTTAGTGTTGCTTTGGCAGTATCTCACACTAGTTGAAGAAATTTGAGCCCATGTAAGCCCTATGGGCTATATTTCAATATTCAGGATGATCCAGAAGGGTCAATAATTCATTGCTGTATATTCTGAACTTGGATCATGACACCATTACATAAGATGCATCACAGATTTCTGCAGTTTTACAGAAGACTTCTCCGTAAAAGAAGAAATGTTTAATGAGGAATTTGGAGACAAGGTAAGTCAAACAATTTTATTATCCATTCTGTGGTGTATCTGCATCCTGGTGACAGTCAGATAAATGTACTTGCACACAATATAGATAATAAACATTTCATGGCATTTGATGAAAGGGATTGTACTATTTTAGATTCCTTCCTGATGATGTTCCCATGTTGACTTCACTGAAAATATTGGTCAGGAGACAATTAAGAAATGAAATGTATTCCTAAAGCAAAACAACAATACCACTATGCCAGATATGCTATACATAAAGCAATTATAATTATTAATATAATATTCAGGATGTAATGTTTAATTTTAAGTTCTGATATCCCAGCCTTGAAATCCATCCCATCATGTGAATCTCAATTTAATTTCATTTTTTATCTTCATTTGCAAACATTTTGTTTTCCCTTGGCACACAAGTCAATTTAGTAACCTGATCAAATATCAGAATTTCCTGTATATATGGACTATAATAAATTGATGTCATTTTCCTGAAATCTGTATCAAACCAGATAAACACTTCAAGAGAGGCATGGCTATATTGCATATCTGAACACTATATAAAATAGTAAGATACTCATTCTTATTACACAGTGACATAAAACAAAAACTAGGCAATAACATTTCCTTGCATCCTCAAAAATGCAAGCTGGCAAACTCTCCTGGGATATGATTAACAGCTTTTCAGCTGGGGGTACTTACTTAATAATGAAATTATTTAGCTATTAAGCTTTGATGACATCAGTAATTCCCACATTTAGGACACAACAGTATTGGACACAGAGGAGGAACATGCACTGACACACACTGCAAACAGCCATACCTAAACAGAGTCTTTAGGGTGGCTTTAGCTTCCATGTCAACAGCTAAGCAGAAGTCATGTTTTCAGTAGCCATCAGGAGTTTGTGGCCTCCACAGTCATGTTATGAGGAGACTTTCAGAAACATTCAGGCACCAGCTCTTCTGAAAAATCTACTAATTGCTTTAGGTGCTGGAAACAGCTTTGGTCTTCTAATGAGCTGCCCCTCTTACAGCCATTTCTCAGTCCCAGGGAACAGCAGCTCAAAGGCTCTGCCTTACTCTGCCATTATGTTCACTCACCCCTTCCCTCTCAAGCCTTTGGTGCCTGTGTTTTACTCCTGTCACAGCTCGTTCCTGTTCCAGCAGTAAGTGTGGACTTTTTTATTTTGTGCTTGACCAACAGAGAGGTATTCCCTTCCTGATAAAGCCCTCTGGGCATGACTCCAGCACAAGGAATGTCTGTTTGCAAATTACCCTAGTGCTGGGAGACAATGATAGATGACCTCTCACAATATTGGGTGAGGTATCGATTAAAGTCATTGATCCCATTTTTGAGTGACTGTTTCACCCAGGTAGACAAGTGAAATGAAAAATCTGTCAGTGTCTGCAAAAGCCTTTTTCAGAGACATCAGAAGCTTTTTTGGTTTTTTTTTTGTTGATCTTTTGGGCTCAACAGGGTTAAAAGAATTCATAATATTGTTCATATGTGTGTGGGTTTTTTGTTTGTTTAGTTGGGTTTTTAAAGAGCCTTCTTCTATGCAAATAACTTGTTTATTTGCTTGTTTGGGTTTTAGATAGACAAGAGACAACTGGATATTATCACTCAGCCCTTTATTCATGAGCAGCCCTCAGTGACACAGCCACCGCTCCCCCAGGTAGGAAGTCTTTTGCAGATGAGACAACAGGACCTGTCAGCATGTTTTCTAAGGCTAGGTCTACGCATTCCATACACAGTTTTCTTCTTTTAGAAGAAGTTGTTCTAGTTTTTGTAATGTATGACCACCTAAAGGAATCAGTTATTACTTCTTTGTGTTATTTTACTGGCACATCATAAGTGGCTTGTCTTCTTGACATTAACAGACAATTAAGACTGGATCCCAAACAGTAAGTGGTAAAAAACATATCATCTCGTAAGTCAGCTGTTAATACTTTCAGACTCACAACCATAACATGTGCTGCTACCTGAAAATAAATGTTCCATTAAAATGTTTTCATTTCTTTTTGAGCTGCACTGCACACATGTTCTGATAGTATTATGGCTGGTTAGGTTTCTGAGGGAGCACATAGGCAAATTTCCACCAATGACATACAAACAGTCATCATCAGAAATTTGCCTACAAATAATGGATTTAGCATTCATGCATGCTAAGGTGGGGTAATGAAGATGCTGGCCTTGGCAGCTGAATTCGTGATGAAATGGAAAAAGGACTGTACATTTCATTCCAGGATCTGCAAAAGGCAAACACATCTCTGGTATCACCTGGGAGGGAGCTATGCATCAGAACAGGTTGCTGGGAGGGTGCAACAAAGAGTTTAAGTAGATATTTTCAGGCAGAGAACACAGCAGTTAATGAGTTGGCTGAGAAAGTATCACTTCTGCAAAAAATGTGAATGTTGAGAAAATATTTTCACTCTGAAACCAAACAAACCAATCAATGTTAACTCTGTACAAAGGATTTCCTACATGAGAATCGCTCAGTTGCCCAATAGCTCCATCTGCCAAAGGATAATTCTACTTTCCCTCTCATTCAGAGTGCTTTGTGACACTTGATATACTGCTTATGAGATGCTGTGCAGCAATTCCCCGTTAACAAATCAAGAGATCACATTTCATTTTTTGTTGTCCGATAAACTTCAACACATTTAGTATGGTAAAAGAAAACCTTCTTTGTTAGGGTCAGCAACACGACAGTCAGCCTTCAGGAACCACTCCCCTTAGCCCTCCCAGGTAACACTGTGCCTCATTGCTCTCCTTGCCAATAACTCAGGCTGCAAATCATCGCTTAGGTTATCTGAGGCAAACCAGTCCCATCTTTGTGTCAGTCAGCATTCCCCTTTTAGCCTCATCCCTAGGCTTCTGAATATTCTTGCTTAGTTGATAACAACTGAAAAGGAAAACATTCTAAGGACTGAAGCATGTGCCACTGGAGTCCTACTTTCTTTACAATACTCCATCCTTAGAACAAAACCAAGCACATCCCCCCACTGCAGACCCACAGTTTGAACATTCACATCTGGAAGTCAGCCATGAACAAGCACAGCCAGGTCCAACAGAAATGTTTGAATCTATATTATCTCCTCTCCCCTGCTATTATCCCCTAATGCCTGACAAAACAGAAGTGTGCAGCAAGTTAATAAAGTTTCTCTGGTTTAGTAAATGAAGAGTCAGAGTTTACTTGTCACCTAGTTAACAAAATGTTAAACAGTAATTTGAGACTCCTGTGTCCCTGAAATCCCTGATTTTTAGTCTTGTTGATAAAAAGAGAGAAATGTGGCACAAAGCATAATTCAAGCTGAGCCTCCTCCCCAGCTGGGACACGGGGTTCTCATCTCAGAGCTCTGGCTCCAGAGCAAAGCCCAGACTCATCCATTCTGTCACCTGCAATGATTAAACATTCATGCAGCCTGGGAAGGTCATAAAAATGCTGTCAACCCATCCTCCTTGGGAGCAGCTGCAGACTTCCACTCACCTCTGTCGAAGAAGGAAAGAGATTCCCTGCGTAGGCATCTCCATGGTCAACAAACACATCTGGTCACCTCTCACATCACTGTCAGGAAAATATGCTGGCACCAAATGAAAGCAAAAGCCTTTACTGATCAGACCAATAAAGTCTGACAATTGTCTTGTGGTGGATGCCAGAGAGATTCTGAATATTTTGGCAGAAACAGCGGCTTTTTCTAGGTGGGAATCTGCCTACATAGTATTTATGCAAACATTTCCTCACTTGGTCTGTAACCACCCCTTCACAGCGAAGCAGTGCAGCATTATCGCCAATTCTTTAGATAGTTGTGAGTTTAAAATACTACCACTGCCTAAAATAAAAGGAATTTCAATCACAGTGCTCCCTGAAATGAAAGAGGTGGATGCCAGTTCGACAATTTAGGCTGATAGCTGAGATACTGCCTCTCCAGCATTTTTGGCACCTGGCCTAGGGAGGAAGGAATGAGAAGAAAGGACAAAGAGAAAGTGGGGATAAAGGAGGAGGAACGTGATCCAGTTCATTTAATATAATGACAGAAATCCCTGGAGGGGACACTGATTTACATCTACAGGCACTTCAGAGCCAGTATTAATAACAGGTACACAGTTGTACAACTGATACAGCTGCTCAAAGAGAGAATGTGACCAGAAGAATTATATCTAGCATAATAAAAACAATCAAGCCTGCAGGTCAGAAATGTAATGGAAGGATAGTAACTGCTGAGCTCAACATTACTACCTTGGTTAGCAGCCAAGATAAAGAGTGGGTTAAGTTATCAGCAGGTGAAAGTCAGGAAATAGGTATTTCTGCATCCACACCTGAACTGAAAGCAGCAGTGTGTGAAAATTGATCAGCTATGCATGCAGGTATACAAAATACCTAGACAAAGATTCCTGAGCCCTCTGCAAGCACAAGATCAGGCATATAAGAGAACAGCATCAGCATCAGCACATTAGCATCAGCAAAGAACCCTTTTTTTGGTCCAGGTACATATTCCTGAATTAGGCACTGGAGAGAACTGTTTTTAAAAGCCTCAAAGCATTATCTCAAACTGAAGCAGAGCTATGTTCTCAGACTGAAAAAATATACTGCTGCAGGTAGGGGAGTGTGGGGGTATCAAGGACTCAGAAAGTTACTAAGGCACAAAACTTGTAGGCATTGCTGGGTTGCCTAAGCACCATGTGAACACAGCTGAAGCAAGAACATTGCAAAAGCTGAGGAACACAGAAGTATATGGAAGCAAACGCTCCAAATCAGTATTTAGCTCACACTTACACCCAATCTAGCAGAACATTAGGGAAAATTTAGAATGCCAGGCAGCGTTACTGTTCACAACAAGGAGGTTTGCCTTAGCATACTGGATATTGCAGCTCTCCCCTCAGTGCAAACAGCCTCATGGTAATCAAATGGGAAAGATGCAAAACATTCCCAGGAAAGACCATATTAGTAAATGCATCAAGCAACATGTTGGAAGCTGAGCAAAACATTTTGCCACAGAACCCAAACTGGCCAATATAAAGAACTACTAATAACTGGAAAACTCGTAATTTCGTAAACTAAGTAAGAATCACTTATGGATTATACTGTTGAGACCAACATAGTCAGGGCCAAGATGGCAAACAGGAATCAAATTTCCTGTTCCAAATTTCTTACCCTCTGTTGACAGAGACTTCTCATTTCCAATATGCAAGAATTGGAGACAAAACAGAAGGCACTGAAATGCCTTTGCCCAAGCTGTAAAGATTGCCAAGTATCAGCTGTAGTCTGGTCTTTCTGTCCTTTAAACAAATGGCCACAGCTAATGCAGCAAGTCATCCTGGTATTCAGGGCTTTTTTCGTGACCAACCAGTGATGTGCCCCTTCTGGAATTGGAATGGCTCAAAAGAAACTGGCCCATGAAAGAAAGGCTCATATATATTCTTTAAGGAAAGATGTTTTGCTTGTCAACTACTATAAATGTCACTTATCCAGACAAGGTGTGCGATAACAGAGAGAGAGTATCTTTCAAACCATTGGTTTTCTCCAGTAATGCCCAGGTTTCCTTCGTGATATCAAGCATGTTGCAGTTCCTGTGCAGGTGGTGTGATTTCACTTGGTCAATAGGATCATCATGAGCATAAATGCTCGATGCTTCTGGAATGGCCATGGCACTCTCTCTCTGTTCTTCATCCTCACATTGCTTGGGGATTAAAATGCCTATTTACCTAGTGAGTGCTGGTTAAAACAGAAATGTATACACGTTACATACCATGCACATCAATGCCATGGCAAAAACTGGTTCAAAATGTAAACCCAGTGAGAGCAAGCTGCCCACAGAAACATGTGATACTGCTTCAGGCCATGGTGCCTCTGCAGACCAGAGCAAGCCATGCTGTTTGCAGTGACTTCCTGTTTTTATTTGCCATTATTTGTCTTCTGCTAATTTCTCTATGACTCTTTTTAAGAAGAATTAATCTCCCTGAACACCTTCCCTTGTTTTTCACAAATGCAGGTCTTCAGATTCAGTTTAAGCGAGCTGTCTGTGCTCCATGCAGAGACAGCTGATAAATTCTGTATCGTTACCCTAATCTGAATCACTGTAGAACAGTGATTTAATATTTTAATGTAATCTTGTACACACCTACAATAAGCAAATGCATTTAGAAATAAAAATTGTTTCAAAGTGCCACCAACTGTTGTTTTTGCAAACTGCAGTTCAAAGAATGTATTTTTTAAATGCTTCTACTGGATGTTTTAACATTTCTGGTGTAGCACACAACTTAAAAGAACAAGTGCACATTATCCTTTTCCCAAGCTGCTAGACAAGCAGTAAATCCCATTACAATATCTCCCCTATGGCTGGGTTTCAAAGGTAACATAATGCAGTATACCAGACACACCTTTTCTGTTGTTTATAAAATTCTGTATTTCATATTTGTTTTAGTGACAAGTCAATTTTCAAAACTTTCAAGAAACCTCCAAAATTATGTGAAAGAACAAAGCACTAGAAGTTTGCACTGCTTTTTAAATATGTCTGTTATTAGTGATGTGTGAGTTCCTAAGCACTGGGTGTATGCTAAGAACAACATGCTCTAGTGGTCTGCTTTCATCTTCTCAAATTTCCAGTCTTCTCAAAATTTGCTTTCCTAAGTTCCCTCACCTCCTGAATTTTGCTTTGTCCTTATTCAAGCTGGACTTCCCACAACAAGAAACTCTTTTATGATCTGCTGACAGTAAGCAAAGAAGCAGGATCATAAAGTTTACCAGGAACGCAGAGTGGTACAAATCTCTTGGTGCCACAAACAGGGTAAGTAATCACAGAAGTTTGTCTTGAGAGAGTCCTCCAGGAGACTGAATGGTTACAGCTCCCAGTGAGCTGATCTCCATAAATAGCAGCTCTAAATCAATTCTGTTTGCTTGCTGTGATTTTATGAAATGCATCAACTATTAAACAAATCAATGTGACCCCAAAGATTTCTTGGCTTAATGTCTTATTATTTTGGGGCTATAGGCTGATTAGAAATTTAAATAATTTTCTGTGATAGCATCTGCATTATTTGAATATGCCAGATTGTGAACACAAACCTTTATATTTCTCCAGTGCTTTATTTGCCAGCAATGATGATAACAAAATTAACAGCCTTCCCTTGCTTTTGCTGATACCATTTAGCTTTTTCCAGAGAGGTCAAAGTAGGCATTTTACTGGTTGGAAATGAAATGTGTCATGCAAGGTTTGAGTTATTCAGCTATTGACTGGTGGGAGCATTCATTTCAGTGAATAGTAAGTTACTCCAATGTTCTCAGTCCAAATTGATCCAACAGAATGAGACCCCCTTTGAAGTCTGAACTCCTCCACAATTTTTCTTTCAAAACTGCAGCTCTGAACCCCTGTAGATGTAGTGGGTAATTGGTGCTGATTGATTTCTGAATTTGCAGATGGAAGAACAGGGAGAGGAATGACGCAATGACATGAGAGGATGCAAAGTTCAAGAACACCCTAGGCATGTGCCAAGGAGACTTTTCCTAAAAGCAATAATGTGACTGCAAAAAAGCCAATGAAGAAGAAAAAAAATCAAAAATATAGCTGAAAGGTGAAACAAGGAGGTTGTAGCCTGGAGGAAACTGTTGGTGAGATGGCTATAGGAAGAAGAAGTTTTCAGCAAAACAGCACATGCTTAAATGGAGACAAAGCAGAGTGCAGAATTGTAGAAGTTCCTAATCATATAGAAAAAAAAACTGCTCAAAAAAAATCTGATCCCAAAGCATCCCATATTGACAAAACAGTAGACATCTGAATAATGTGTCAGTTCTTTTTTCATAATAAAAGTTTCAAAAGAAACAAATTAAGAGTTTGATTAAGAAAAGCAATTACTTATGATATCCACAATTTTCCTTATATGAGGAATTCAGGTTTATTCGATTACTTCAAAGGTTTGAAATATTTTATGACTGCTTTGACTTATTAGAAATATCCAGGTTCTCAAAGCCATCATTGCCTTACTGTCACCATAGTAAGAAATGCCTTTATTTCCATTCACTGTTTCACAAGTAACTGTGTTATTATCAGCTACGTAAATCTCAAGTGCGGTACACTATGACTTCCTACTTTTGCCTGGTCTTACAGGCATAGTTCTGACTCTGATTACCACTGCCATATGAAAGTATTACATTAAAAAAAATAAGGCTGGAATTTACAACTTGCATTCCAAAAGCAATTGAGAACAGAATCTCAGAATGACAATTGCCAAACAGGACAAAATCTTGAGAATTTGCAGGGTAAAATATCAGGTTTCCTTGGCCCACACTATTGAGGGTTTTGCAGTTTTGTTTTCCTTTCTAGTTGAGATCTAAGAAAACCTAATTATGATTCATTAAATGACACTTCTGGTATCAATTTAGGTGACAACAAATGAAGCTGATATTGTTTTCCTTAATGAGGAATAAATCTGAATTTTATAGAGCTGTAGCCAGAACCTACTGCCCCTATTTAACATTGCTTTATAAGAAATACATCTTTTTAATTTTCCTTGTTTCCTGATCAATTGCTTTGGCACCCTTTCCCACCTTCGAAATGAATATGTCTCACCATTCATTAACAAAATGTTGAATAGTAGTGCTTCCTTTTGTAACAAATCAGCATTACTGTAGTGTGCAGTGTGGGTTGAGTCTCATTGACATTAGCATTCTTTATATCATTCCAACAAGAGAGACGTTTTTAATAGGGAAAATTTAATGTCTGCCACAGATACTTAGTTGCAGAGGCAACCAGACTAAGGCAGCCTCCCTGTTTTTTGCTGCTGCAGCAGAGACTCTGACATGTGCAGCACCAAGTCCTGTGTCCTGCCCCAACACAGACAGAGACAGCACTCACCAGCACAGACCAGGCTCTCTGCATGTATTGCTGGCTGGATGTTGACCCCCACATTCCTCTTATCAGAGAGACTGTGAGTCTTTCATTCTCACTAATGAGGAGCAAAGCAGGGTGAACAGGTTTGGGACTTCGCGGAGACTCCCACATCACAAAAATGCATTTTGCACCATACAGTCACATCACCCATCAGAGAGGTGGTTATCAGACAGAAGCTGAACTCAAATGTTACTTCAAGCTAATTTCCAAGCTTCCCAAAGACTTGAATTTCTGACTTTTCCACAACAAATCAGCAATTCTTTACTTCATCACTGATTATTACAAACTCACTTCTGCTCAAGTGGCCAAGTATCCTTTAAACCCAATGTAAATCTCATACTATAAACCTCTTAATTTAACTTTCCTCATGGCTATTTGAGGAGCAAATAAATATACCTCTACTTTTCAGAAAAATGCCTCTGCAATTAAACCTTTTATTAAATCCTTAGATTAGTAAGAGCTGTACTGTCATATGAATACTCTATTAGCATGAAAAAAATTAGTTAGAAAAAAAGGCATGGAATATTCCTGATAAATGAAAATTCTTATGAAGATCATAGGTTCCACGGGGCTTGCCTAGCACAAAAGGAATCTTTATTGAATTGTATTGCATAATTAATAGAACAACAATAATGATATCAGAATTGCAACACTTTGCTTTTATACATGCTAAGGCAAAACTTTGCCTTGATCAGTAATTTAGCCAGATTTGTTTTAGTCCATCAGTTTTGCTTTCCAGCACATTTTATCCCTCCTATGACTGCACTTAATGGGTGAAAAGTTTGCTGTTTCCATTCATGCTGTCTGTTAATGTTTTCTGCTGGGTTCTTCCACATTCCTGGCAATCCCTTATAATTCTTACTTCATTAGTTCAATCCCTATTTTCTCTAATTCCTGTGTTTTTACAATAATTCATTCTGAAAGCCAAACAGCACACTGCCAAAATCAGGTCACCCTTATTTTGTTAAATTCTGCTGGGATTTTAATACAAATGGCGCTTCCCCCTGCTCCCGTTTATATACAATACTTAGAAGGGCAGGTCTATGTCTTCACTGCCTTGATAACTAAAGCTACCTTTCCAAATTCAGTCATCACTATTTATTAATCCCTCGTGGCTGTGTCCAGAAATCTTTCTGCATTAATGCAAAGAAGCAGAGAAATGCTGGCAGGAGTAGGATCCTCTGGAAGTCATCCAGGCTGACATCCTCTGGGGAGCACAGCGGTGCCAGCGCTGGGTCAGGTCAGCCCGTGGCTTTGCCTTGCCAATGCAGCAAGGGTAGACGCAGCTTCCCTTTGAAATTGTCCCCTACCTTGCTTCCATGGATTAGTTTATAAAATGATAGAGTACATCTGCAATTTACTAGCGAGCAGCTAGGCTATATATGTGTATTTTAAAATAAAATGTGCGGCTCTGATTTTATATGAGTTCTTATGCTAACCATCATAATCATGAACAATAGATTTTTCCCTTCTTTTTTGTGACTGCCTTTCACATATATTTATATATATCACACATATATGTTTACATATTTTAACAGATATATAATTTTATTATATATCAATATATATAAGGATATATGTGCATACCATATATCTGATATCTATCTGTATCTGTCAGTCTTCTTACACTAGCTTCAAGTAGCATAAGAGAAACAGCTTAGGAGAATGGTGTAGGAAGAACTAATGAGACTGAGAAGTCAAATATCAGAAAATAGAGGCAGGAGAGCACAAAGACTTAAAGACAGCAGGTCTGTTTAACCAGTAGAAATGGTTTAAGAATGAACGTTGACTGCAGGCTATCTGATTGAAAGCTATAAAGAACTATACTGGCAGAAGGCATTTGATACCAAGGACTCTTTAATTTAATGGACAGAAGCATGGAAAGACCAACTGTTGGACACCTAAGGCATACAAGTTCATGCTAAAAAAAAGATGGAATTTTTTACCAGATTTTTACCAGCATTTCACCAGTGGAATAGACTAAGAAGAGATCTGGAAGAATGAATTGGAATGGGTCAGAATATGTGACCTGCTGAATATCTCTTGCGTCCCTGAGGATTTTTCTGCTTTTTCTCCTGCTGTCTCAGCTGGGCTGATAAAATATATTGCTTGCCTTCCTTTTCTAAGGCCTGATTCTTGCTCCAGTCACAAGTTCTTGAGTCAGAATACTGGTTGGTAAAATTGTGTGGCCTGTAGTTATTGGTAGAGATCCCTAACACTTCTTGGGTCTTTAAAAATCTGTTACTTTTTTCTGCCTGCAATAGGTGGATGCTCAAATTCTTTAGCAAGTTTCAAATATTCAAAAAATGCTACCCAGTATGTAAGTAGTGTGGGTGGAATTTAATTGTAAATGTACATAGTTACATTGCTTAAACGACAGTGGGGTTTAGTCCTTATTTTGTCAAGATTTGGTTTTGATCCTTGAGATCATTTGCTGTAAATTTTCTATATTTTCACATTTCTGGCTTTTGGGGTAACCCACACAAAACTTTCCCTACAGAGACACATCTATTTGCAAATCACCTTCATCTGAATATTGTATAATTTAGTGAAGCTACTGCTTGTATAAGCTACTATTATCAAGATGCAAAGACTTAAATTATCTAAAACTGTTTGATAAATATCCTCAAATTTGTCTGTTGTTTTCCTTCATCTGGCTGTGCCCACCAAGTGTTCTTAAAATTACAAAAAGTAAAACTGTGCCCTTTAGCTTCAAGTATATCCGAATTTAGAGACTTTGACAACAGAGTGTTAGAACCATTTAATCAGGTCCTCCTGTTTCAAGGTCATATTAAACATGCTTATGATTAGACATCGAAGTAACTTGTTTCTTCATTTTTCTGTCTTTTCAGAAATCTGATTTGCAATCAACTGGAAATTTCTGATACATTAGCAAATGTCAGAGGGGCTGAAAACAGTTAACAGGTAGACTTTTTTCAGGGCAGATCTTTTTCAGTCCAAATGATCCTTGATAAGCAGCACTCTGACCCTTTTAAACGAAAGCAGAATTGAGTACAGAAAAGGAAGTGAGGAGACAGCAGATGATTTTAAAGCATGCTAAAAATCTCCAAAACAAATTTAACCCACTCCTTTCATTAAGGAAAGGAGGATATCTAAACTTGCATTAATAATTTTCATGAAAGAAATCCAAGAAAAGGAATGCACACAACCATCAGCTTCCAGGAATAGCTTTCTTCATACTGTTTCAGCCAGATAATATTAGGCTGTCAACAACTGGCTGACCCATGTTTCATGGCTCCTCAGAGGATGACGTCTCAGAGGACTTTGTGTACTTACTGGCAATCAAAATGTCAAAGACTGAACAATGCTACCAAAATGTTTTTTTTTTTTTTGAAAAGAGAACTACTGAACTCTTGCAGGTCTCTCTCAGAACATGAAACTAAAAATTCTTTTTCTCAGGAATTTACAAAGTGTAAATGTAAATGTGAGATGTAGGAAGTGGGAGCACTGCTGAGGTTTTATCAGATTCTTTTTCAGAATAATGTAAAAGAGCAATCTACATTACTGGGTTTGTCACCACTGCTCCAAAGGTCATTGATAGGGCAGCACAGCAGAAGACAGGAGTAAATTAACTCCTAATGTTACATATAGTACTAAGCCAGTAAGAAAGTCTGCTGAGGCAAGAAACATACCTCAATAAAAGACATTTCCAACAATAAATGCCAGTATTTGCACTACAGCCAAAGGAGAGAGAAAGAGGCCTGGAAAGTCACTGATAATAGAAGTCCTGTCTGCCATGACCAGGTGCATAAAGTTTTATATTAAGTGTATGCATCTTAGGCAGAGGTTAGGCAGATTCACTTAAGATGAAACACCCAATTCTTATAATCAAACTTTAAATAAGATATTATCCTTTGGGGAGACTTTGGAGAAATTAATCATTTAGGGCAGGTAAGAAGCACATGCAGAAGGGAAAGGATAATCATGTTCTCTATTTCTCAAAACCCCAGTCTTTAAGAACATAATTTCTAGCAGGTTTGGGTGTTTTGCCCCTTTCATCTCTATTAACTCAGAATTCAGAGCTGCAATAGAGGCAAACAACCAGTTGCACATTACATCTTAATAGTCTGCTGTTTTACTTTTGTTTATTTCTCGCTACTTGCATAAGGTAAACAAGGGACAGTTCTTATCTTTAAAATATAACAAAACATATAGCAAAACTCAAGCAGAAAATGAGGAACTTTTATATTTTGTAGGTTCTGGTTGATCTTATTTTGTACTGTCTACTGTGATGATCACGTCAGTTTATGTGGATCAGTCATTTGTCGCGGTATTTGGTTTGCATGGCAAGGCTTTGGTAGCAGGGGGGCTTCTGTGAGAAGCTGTTAGAAGCTTATCCTGTCCTGCAGAGCCAATGCCAGCCAGATCCAAGACAGACCCAGTGCTGGCCAAGGCTGAGCCCATCAGTGATGGTGGTAGTGCCTCAGGGATAAGGTATTCAAGAAGGGAGAAAAAACCCTGTGGATCTACAACTGTAGCAGAATATGTGAAACAACTCTACATTAAGCAACATCAGTGAAGGTGGAGAGGGCAGAGGTGCCCCAGATGACAGAGTAGAGATTGCAACCCATGGAAGTCCACCTGCAGCCCCTGGAGGACCCCACACTGGAGCAGGTGGATGCAGCTGAAGGAAGCTGGGACCCCATGGGAAGCCTGTGCTGGAGCCAGCTCCTGGATGAAGCCGTGGACCCATGGAGAGAAGCCCACACTGGAGAAGGTTTGCTGGCAGGACTTGTGACCTTGTGAGGGACCCATGCTGGAGCAGGGTGTGCCTGAAGCACTGCACCCTGTGGAAGGGATCCATGCTGGAGCAGTTTGTTAAATATCGCATCCCATAGGAAGCACTCATGTTGGAGAAGTTCACAGAGGATGTCTCCCATGGGAGGGACGCCACGCTGAGTGGGGGAAGAGTGTGAGTTCTCCCCTGAGGAGGAAGCAGCAGCAGAGGCAATGTGTGATGAACAGACCGCCAACCTCATTCCCCATCCCCCTGCATTGCCTGGGGGGAGGAGGTAGAGAAAGCAAAAGTGAAGTTGAGCCCAGGAAGAAGCGAGAGGTGGTGGGGAGGTTTTTAAAATTTGGGTTTATTTCTCATTACCATCCTCTGATTTGATTAGCAATAAATTAAACTAATTTCCCCAAGTCAAGTCTGTTTTGCACATGACGGTAACTGCTTGAGTGATCTCTCCCTACCCTTATATCAAGCCACAAGCTTTTCTGTCTATTTTCTCTCCCCTGCCCAGTTTAGATCTTGACAGTGATTTCTGAACTGTACAGATGAAAAACAACACAAGAAAAGATATTAATAGCTACTATTCACAGAGAGTTTATTCCAAGCCACTCAAAGTGTAGAATCAGGACCCTCAAAGCTACTTTCATAGTAGCAAATATGGTGTCTCTGCTCAAAAAAATTGCAGTCTAAGATTAGCACTAGCAGAGGCACACAGGTGGGAAAACATCAGCAAAGAAAATACAACCAGGAAGAATAATAGGTAGCAGTCATAGTTTAATCAACAGCCTGACTCTTGTAAAGTGTGCTGTGTTGGCATCACAGCAAGGGAGGATTTTTATCCTTTATAATGAGGATATCTGTACCTGCTACAGGAAACTCGTCTCAAGCCTGGGAGGGCATGAAGATGTCTGACTGAAATTGAATAATACTCTGGGAGGGGCCAGCATCAGAAGCTAGTGGGAGGCAGTAATTAACCTGAATATGTGATGAGAAGTAGATGAACTACCAAAGGCTTTGAAAGTCATGTAAAGAAAATGTGCTTGTTAGTGAGGTATTAATGGAGGAATGAGATAAGCAAAAGGGTGCACAAAGAAGGGATGAAGAGAGAAGAGGGTCATGGCCACAACAGCAGGCTATGAAATTGTGTGGTAGTATTTTAGGTAGGTATAATAAAACTTCCAAGATGACAAAAACATAATTGAAACATTATAGAAACCAGGATGGCTGTTTTAGCAACTAAACTTCCCTAGCTTCAAGCTGCTCTTAAGCAGGGGCAACTTGGGCAATGAGATAACTTCACCTGAGTATTTTCTAGACTCAGATGGGGGTTTATGGTTTTGGAGTGTAGAAATCCCCTAGGATTTAGGGCTCTGTTTTAAACATGACAGAGGCTGTGGGTCTTGACGGGACATGCAAGGATATTCTCCCTCTTCCTTCCCAAGGACAGAAGTGGGAGCAGAGTGAGGGCACAGAAGGTCAGGCTCCCATGCAGATGTGTTCTAAGCTGCAGGAAAAAGGTATGGAGAAGGCAGTAAATCAGTTTTGAAATGAGGGGGAGAAAGTTCATCATTAGGATGAAAGTCATAAACTTTAACGGGGATGTGGAGACAGATCTGGGCCAAGTCCAGAAATGTTTGAGAATAATAAGAAAACCAAGAAAAACCCAGAGTGAGCTGCAGATTGCTTTTTCTCGTTGTTTGTTTTGTTTTGTTTGTTTTTTAATAATAGATGCATATTTTTATAGTAATTGGAAAGAAGCAGATTGCTTAGGTATGCAAGCCTTGGTTTGCTCTTAAAGAGGTGAACTGTGTGTACCTTTGCGGAGCTCCTAGAGTGAAGAGATGGAACTATGGAGAGTAAGAACTGGGGAAGGGACATATGAGGATTTGCCTAAGGAAAGAAACAGAAATCCATGAAATTCACAACTGGAATTTAAAAGCTACAAAATAAAATTATCTGATTCTGCTTCCACAAACACAGACATGACCATCTGGCAAATAAGAAAAAGTCCACATCTCAACTTTTTAAAAATCCACTAACATTTTAAAGGCTACATCTAGAAGCCAAGGTATTTTTCAGATCACCTCAAAACCTCTTTATGAGCATGTTCTACCTGAGATCTGAATCCTTTAAAATTGACTTCTTCCTGTAATGAGAATTAAGACATACCCTTTTAAATATGATAAAGATGCCATCTATCTTTTACAGTTAAGTATTCCCTTCCTCAATAAATAACCCTAAACATGAGATGTAAAGACATGCACTTTCACAGCTTCTATTAGGATGGTTAGTTAAAGAATCTTTGGATAATGAAAAGATTGGGAAATAAGAAAAGATATATGAAAAGATTTACAACTGGGACAGTGCTGATCCAGGCTGCTAATCTGGCTCTGTAGTTCTATTTGGTTACTTTGACAAAAGCTAGATGAGACACATTCTGCTTCAAGCAGTGGGATGCATGAATGCCTCGTGTTTGGAGGAAGCCTCAAGTGACACCATTTTATTTACCTACCTCTTCTGGGCCTTTGTTTTCTTCCCTAAAGAGCTACCCATAGACCACTGGTGGATACTGATGGCCCTTGCTGACTCAATTTTTTTTAGGAGATTCACTCATGGATTTCACACTTTGCAACATGTAGACCATCAGTTTCATAACAGCCTCTCTCCAGGATCAGATTATGTTGGATTTAATTGGTTTACAGAAACTGTCCTTTGTGACCAGAATGAGATCTTCCGCTGTGCTCTACCTTGCAAAGTGCTGCTGAGAATAACTGTACGTACCCTGAATCTCTCAAAGGTCCTCTTGACCTTGCAAAGCTCTGATATTTGGATGATGCTATGATCATTCACTACTGCTTTCGTCTTACTACACTAATCTGCTGATGAAAGTAGGCCTACAAGACCTTTGTGGCCTTCAAAACTGCTTCTGTTCCTGAATTTCAGCAGGTTCTAAGAAGCATCTCTCCGTAAGCCTCTTGCTAAGCAGAGCAGACAACTAAATTTTGCAATTGAGTCTCATACCGCGAAAGAAACTGTCAACTAGTAAACATCCTAAAAGGACTCAAATTAATGGATGATGCATTTTATTAAATTAGCAGCCCAAATCTGCATGCCAGCAAAAGCTCCTAGCTTCTGATTACCTCCGGGAACAAAGAGTAGAGCACGCTTATAAATAGTGGCAGTGGGCTTAGCATATGTTACCTTCTTTCCTAGATAAATATTAATTAGCCATGCAGAAGAAGCAGATCTCTAATAGGAAGGAATCTTTGTAGCTCCCCTTAAATCAATGCTGACATGATAATTTCACAAGGAAAAGATTTGATTCTTAATTTTCAGCAGTTTTACTTTGCAGTGATTCACTGCATTGCACAAGTTTCCATCAAGCTTTATGCATTAGTAGCTTGTTGCTTTAAAATGTCTGCAGACTTTTTTTTTTAAACACAAAACTCAGTGGTTTATTTCTGAAAACTTGATATTTAGGACTCCTTTGAAATCAACTCTGGATCCTGAAAGGAGACCTTTAGAGATTCCATTCTTTATATCAGACAGAAAGACTGGAACATACTGAAGTGGGACAGTGCTTTAAAACTGATACAGGTCCATATCTGAAAGCAGAGAATTTATCTTCTGCCAGATATGAGCAGATGAAAAATTAGACCTTTTTTCATCTGAATCCCTACAAAACATAAATGCATTGTACTTTCCCTTAATGCTGAACAGGTGCTAAAGGTTATGCCATTGACTTTTATTCCTAGACAGCTGTACCTTTATGTCATACTGTCATGGCTATTTTCCACAGATCATTCCCCAATGGATATGAATGAATTTTATAGCAGGTTATAATCCACCCACAATATAGCAGGTAGGTAAAAATCCCTTCAGGTATATAACTGGAGACATCTTGAACTGGAGGCATGATCATTGAGCCAGATCCTCTGGCACCAAAACAGGCTTTTGCACTGATTTTAGTGTGAATTAGACACTCCAGCAGCCTCAGACTGAGACCACAGCCCTTTTCACACAAGCAGTCAATTCTTCTGATTTGTGACAAAGCAGGAGAATTATGGTCAGTGTTCAAGGAAAGGAGATGGGGCAGGATTGAAGTGGTTTCCTGTGCAGTATCTCCAGGAACATTGTTAAAAATCAAATTCCTTGTAGATGAATGAGGAACAGACACCAACCTCAACTTCTCCCTCCATGAACTGAAATGTGTGAGGATCAGTGCAATGAATGGAGATTAACTGCTAGAGACACTGTAAGGAAGGACTGGAGGAGTTGTTTTTGCTTGACCTCAGTTGCCTACTCAGGGTAATAGAATGATGTTTGGAGGGCATCTGAGTGCATTTTTCAGCAACTGTGCCTGACCAGTATGGGTTGAGAAACTCAGTGGGTATTTGTGCCTTCTGAGCACATGTGCTTGTTTCTTTGTCTGGGTCCTTAGAGTAAAAATCAAAACTAGGCCCAGCTGTTCCTTATAATTAAATTTCAGTAACTCAAGCTGGGTGATTTTATTTTGACTAGTGACTTAAAAGTGATGGCATTTAAATGGCCTTAGCTGTATTTCAAAGTTAACACTGAGAAACTTCACACAGACATTAGTGTTATTTGCCTGTTGGCAAACTCAACAAAATACCACTGTGTTGATTTACATAGTGAAGGTTATCTTTGCTAACCAAAGGACTCAGAATTTCATTATTTAAAATATGAGTATGAATCTCATCACAGTGCAGGAAGCCACAGATGCCATTACACACAACTTACCAGCTGAGTCAAGAGCAGAGGTGAAGTTTATATTGTGCACTGAGCTCCATGTTCAAATATACCTAAGATGCAAGAGCCAAAACCCACACGACATTATCTGTGGCCAGGACAGATCTGACTGTACAATGAGGACTTTTCTTTTTTGTACTTAGGTTTATTTCTATGTGTCTGTCTTCTCTGTCTAATTTATTTATAAGATATTTACGCCATACATGGGCAGTCTGTGAAGCAATAAACCAATAATAGTCTCAGTTTTCATTGCAGTTTCTATATTTGGGTATTTTAGTACATCAGAATCTGGATATAAGAAGTATTAACAGTCTTATGCCAGCAGAAAGAAATTAATTTTATGCCTGCCTCTGCACAGAAGCCAAAAGCTTCAGGAAATAAGATCTCTTCTCATAAGCATCTTTTCAGATCCAGTTAGGAGAGGAGAAAATAAACAATGAAATGCAAGCTTCTGGGCGACAGCCCAGCAGTGAGATATGATCGTTCATGTGACAATACATATGATACACAATACGTGTCTGACTGGCACTCCAGGACTCCAGTACTTATTGATGATCTAGGTAGAATCTGGTGCTTTCATCAAGCCTTGGCCCTTGGGAGTCCAGTTGTGACAGGGGGCTCTGTGCAGCCTGGCAGAGCAGAGAGGAAGAGCAATCTTCTAAAACCTGAGCACCCCTTGTTGTGACACAAATCCTTGGAAGCAGCATGCACAGCCTGAAGAAAGCAGCAGTTCCAGGGCCTGGGTGGGGAAATGTTTTTTGCATGCCCCTCCAGCAGTGACGTGCAGCACCATGACACGGACCACTGTCAGGAAGCTGGCTTTACTTTCTTCCTGCAGCTCTCCATAACCCAGGTCTGAATCCTCAGAGAGAAGCATGGGGAATGCTTCCTGAGCCTGCCCAGGAAGACCAGGTGGTCCTTACAGGAAGTCAGATGAGCTGAGGTCACCACAGCTAGACCTGTCACGCTGGGTGAACATTTTGCTGACCACTCGTGTGAGAAACCAGCAAGCACAATGGAAGAAAACAAATGAGGGAGGAAAAAAATCATCTTCTTGGCAATACAAAGAGGGAAACAATGAACAATGATTACTGATGAATAATGACCCAGAATTAATGGAGAAGGGCAACAGCAAAAGCTGTGCACAGAACACTAATATTTTAGAATGAGGATAAACAGTGACATTAGTAGGGTGGCCAGAACTCATTACCCATTCACATAATACTTGTCTACACTACACACCATGGCTGACAGCAGTGGCTGGGGCTAGAACACTGCCCTTGGAGGCTCTATAATTTTATCAGAAGAGCCTTTACACAAGAAGCAAGCTGTTCCAAAACTGAATGAAGGGCTAGGTTTTCCTCTTGTTATTATTGGTGTTTTAAATTTAAATTCCTCTCAGATATGTAGCCCTATTTGGGAAGAATGTTGAGCTACAGAGGCTTGAGGGCAGTTGCCAACTTAAGCACAACTAAATTAAGCCAGAAATGCTGAGCAGAAGTGAAAGCAATATCACACTGTATTAGAAGACAGGATTATAAAATCTCTGCCTATCAAAGAGATCAGAAGAATGCAGACAGCTCTGTATTATTGTTTTTAATGCAGTAAAGTCTAGAGGCTCCAACCAATTACCAGGCACCAAAAGGAGGTGGTGCCTGCTTGAACACAAGGAGGCACCACAAAATAAAAACATGGAAACAGACCAAACCCTATCTCCATGCCCTTTTGGGAAAACAGAAAGACTCACTAACATTTTATCTTCCTGTCAGTTCAGTGAATGGAGGCAAACCTTGACTGCCACACCTTCTTTAATCCCATCTTCCCCCACCTCATTTCTTGAGAGTCTAACTAAAGATCTGGGACAGATTTTACAAAACCTCAAGTACCACCACTGTTTTTTTTGTTTGTTTTTTTTTTTTTTTTTTATCTCAGGAGAACTGTGGGTCTTAGCACATCTCAAGATCAGGGCACTTCGCCCTGTGTCAAAGCAGGGAGGAAGGGGCTGTCCCTGCAGGCCTCTGACTTTCCCACACTGCTGTGCAGCCCTGGAGCCCTGGCTCTTCTTCAGTTCAATTCTTCTCTTCCTAGAGTTTCCTAACCCCTCTGGGCCACAATGGATCCTCCCCAGCCTCCTCTTGTGGTACTTCTTTGATCTGCATCCTCTCGGGTGAGCCAGTCCCTCTTGCTGAAGGGTGACGAACAGTGGACAGTGGTTTCTCACCCGGTCCATGAGCTCGATGTCCCAGGCAGAACACTGCAGTGCCTGCCCCTGTGTGGTGCTGAGCATAGCCCAGAAAGGACGGGGCCACACGGAAACTGATTGCTTTTTCACCACAGAGGAAAACAGCCAGGAGGAGATGTCCAAGAGGGAACCGCTGAGAGTTTACAGGGAACTTAAGCATGTAGCAGCACGTGGAGATGTGCACAAACATGCTTGCAGACTGAAAACGCTTGTCTCCTCTTAATTTGTCCTGGTATCTTCGGGAGATTTAGTGAGGCTGGAGCATAGGCATTTCACCGAGCTTGGAATTATCCTGACCCAGCAAAAAGCAAGCTCACACTCCCTTTGTGTGCAAAACTTTCCTGCGGCTGCTGAGAACAAACGCTGGCAGGAGCTGCGGGACCTGGACAAACGTGTGCTCCCAGTGCCCCTGTCCCCGCCTGCCGAGCAATGGAGGAGCCTGTGGAGCACATCAAGGCTGCTCAAGCGCGGGCGTGCCCCTCCAAGCGCACCAGAAAAATAAAGGAAAAAAATATAAAAGGAAGGAGAAAAATGGGTAAGAAAGCCTGAGCCCAGAAAACACAGGATTACTAGAAGCGTAAAGCAGGCGATGTGAACCGGTGGGCCGCGCAGCTCTACTGCAGCGGGGCTCGCCGCGCTGCGCAGCCCCTCGCCCGGCGCTCAGGGCGGGCGGTCCCAAGTGCCCGCCCGCTCCCGCTGCGCCCCTGTCCCGC
>VXBC01008020.1:871751-933596 GCA_013399945.1 Ploceus nigricollis | reverse complement strand
CCCCCCCATATCGCAGGGAGTGACTCACGGCAATCTGCTTTTTATTCCACCTATTAAACCAGTCTGCCGCCATTTCCTATGTTAATACCCGTGTTTCGGCCAATTAGTGCTAAACGGCACTTGCTTTCCAAGCCCGCAGCCGAGCTCCCCGAAGAGCGCCGGGCCGGGCCGGTCCCCGCCCGCGGCGGCGTCCCCGGTGCCGCCTCCCGGCCCCGCCGACGGCTGCAGGCACCGCTGGGCAGCTGGGCGCGCAGCCCCCTTGGAAGGGAGTCGATGCGGCCCCGGGACTAGCGGCATGATGTTTTTTGATGGTGTTTTTCTGGTTTTGTTTTCGGTTTTTTTTGGCGAGGAAGGGAGGTAGGATAGGCCCCAGATGAAGGCTACTGACAAAGTCCAGCCCTACTTCTTTCTGCCCTCCTCACGGCTCCGGCTGCTCCTGCAGGAGCGGAGCCGGCTGCGAGCAGGCGTCCCGAGGGGAAAGCTGTCCCTTAGCCTCCGTGGGAGACTGGACACCTCGGTGTGTCTCTTTACACGCGGAAGGGCTTTGCCTTTCCGCGCCTCTTGACAGCAGTGGCTGCCAGTTCATCACTAAACTCAGCGCCACTTTCTGCAGAATGCATACATGCCTTTATTGTGATACTTTAATAATTCTGCCAATCTTTTGCTTTTTGTCTGCAGAATCAAGTTGCTATTGTAAAGACCCACTGCTTGAAACTTCCCCAAGCCCAGTTGCCAGACTCATGATGCTGCAAAAACGTCAATACATTCTGCCACCAAACTGCTCAGCTCTGCGTTTCAGTGTAATGACTCTGGCAGAGATGCTGTTCCAATAGGCACGCAGATCAGTTGCAAAAAAAAAAAAAAAAAAAGGGCAGCCTCGAATCAAGGTCTATAATTCATCTGGAATGAAGAAAAAAAAGTTTGAGAGTAAACTCCATTTATTTTGCAGGCTTAACTTCTTAATTTGTTCTCGGGCTGGTTGTAGGGGTGTGCACAAGAGCACAGTTGTCTCTGTCTGTATTGGTAGCATAGTTGTACTTCTGCACACCTGTAATTTCTTTCTTTCAGTGGAAAGAGTTGCTCCCTTCACCCATGAGGCCAAGAGGAGACAAACTCACGTTTAAAATAGGAGCATCACAGTAAATTCTGTAAATGATTCCTTCAGCTGGACATGTGTGAGAAGTGACAGTGTGCAAAAGTTTTATATTTGTATTTCAAAACAATAGTAAATGCAAATGCTCTAGAAACAAGAGTTGTAGACCTGTTCAACTGCACTGCATATCTGTAGTCTGTCCTCATAGTTGCCTTTAAAAAGGAAATACTTCTTGCTTTTACTCCATAAGAGCAGAAATCAAGAAGTCCAATGACCTTTCCCATAAACCAGCTGGGAATAGGAGTAGCAGTTTGATGCTGTGACCATGTTTTCCATTTTGTGTCGGTTGCACACCCTTACCGCATGAACCACTGCGAAATTTAGAATTCTCTAAGTACTTAACATTATTTAGTGTATTTTGTAAAGAAGTGAAGCAGTTTGCTCTTTCGGAAGAGCTATTTCACCTGCAAAATAAATACCCATGGATCATGAATTAACTGATGTTAGTGAAATTTCTTGCCTCCCTACTTCCCCCTTATGTTTTTTTAGTTTTTCTTCTTTTGTTTTGTTTTTCTTTTTTTTTTTCCTCCTGATTGGACCTTAAGACAGGTCTGTGCGTATTCAGCAGAGTTTCGGGATATGGTCCACCTGCTGTGATAGAACTGCATTGATTGTTCCTCTTATGTGTAAATGAAAATGAGTATAAACAATAAAACGCTTGACTGTGTTCTCAAGAGTGGTAGCAATTGTGTGACTGAAAGGAGTTTTTATTGGTTTACCCTCTTTCTCAGTATTGACTTTTTAGGTAACACTGATTTGATGAGTCACTCAAGACAGCGACTGATGAAGGTTGAAATTACCAGCTTCAATCGGTTGTCAGTTTTTTAACAGGCAGCTTTACTTTCATTGTAGCTAGTTCTGTTAGGCATAATTATTATTATTTTCATGTAATGTCAGAAAAAATGTTTAGGTTTTTTCCACAAATATTTTTCTTACTCCTTTGAAAGCAAACAAAACTTACTTTAGCATCTGGTGGATAGTGTAATCAATGTTCTTTTAAAGCTGTGTGTATGTATTCTAGATGGGGGTTGTTAAAAGACTGGAAAAATATTACATGATTTATCTGCCTGCTATTCTTCAGAGAGTTATTAAAGTAATAAGGACTTACTTAACTGTATAGTACAGAAGGTGCGTGACCTTTTGTGCTTCTACTGGTCATAGGCAGGAGGAAGTCTATAAGATACAAATTGAAGCAGTGGAAAATAAACATTTTCATTAATTTGAAGAAATCCAAAAGAATTGCTTTGAAATTGCATACCTCTAAAAAAGAGAACTAAGAACTACTATACTATGGTTCTAGAAAGTACCCTCTTAAATTATGAAAGACAAATGGGATAAGAGGAGTTTTCTAAAATGTTACCTTATTTGTTTGAAATGCCTATAATAATTTTAAATTTAAGGGTTTTTTTGCATATGTGGTGTGAAAAAAGCAAGGAAAATAACATAAAACCATGCTTCACCAATTCCCCTTCGTCATTTTTGATCTCATAGAATGAATTTTGTTTACCCCAAATTCTTTCTCACTAGGCTTCTTATACATGTGAGAAATGGAAAATGAGATTTCAAGTGAGTATTCCAGCATTTCCAGAGAGTTGAGTTTTCTGTCAGTTTTACAAAGTTAGGGGCCTTGGAGAGCAGGGAGGTTCAGGAATTGGACTTCACCTTCCTCGCACTGTTGGAGTATACCTTCATCTTGAGCAATGGGCAGCAAATACTGCCAGCTCCCTGTTGTGATGTGAGGATTTTGCTGAGAAGCTAGTTCATCAGGAAAATAGCTTTCTAAGTTTATGCTGAGGCTCTGAACTTTCTGCACAAGCAAACAGTTAGATAGCTATGCTTGCTCTTGGGAACACAGTGTGGAAGCTGCCCTGAGTGACTTGGAGACAGAGGAGAAGAGGCTGACTCAAGCCCTGCTGAGGTACCTGGTGGTTAAAGGCCTTGTGCTACTGGAGCAGCAGCATCTACTTCAGAAAACTGTTCACACAGGGGGACAGGGAGAGTGAGGACACGCGTTTGTTCACAGTGAAAGAGAAGAAATGTAGGGCAAATGTTGCTCAGTGCCAGAAAATATAAATATGTAAAGCCTGTTCCAAGATTCACATAGAGTGTTTTAGGATGGGATGAATGTCCCGTGTGAGCTTAGCATCTCTGTGACTGGCAGAGTGTGTCCTGGTTGAACCTAGATTTTAAAAGATGCTCAGGGATGTGGTGGTAAAGTTTTGACTCTCTCTGAAGCGGTCTGAGAATTTTGCTGTCCTGCTTCTCCACTCCCTTGCTGTGCCTGGTCACTGCACTCTGCCTCTGGGAGGATGGAGCATCTGAAATTTTTAGCAGGAGAGGCTGTCCTTTCTGTCTCCCCTATGTCTGTATTCCTGTGGAAATGGCTCAGTGAATCCTGCCTTTGGGTGTTTTCTCATGGGAGCCTCTTCATGACTCTGCAGGTAAACTCCAAAGGTGCCTAAATCCATGCTGTTCCAGTCTTTCATTACAGAAGCAGCATGCCTTTCTTTTATCTATTTCTTGCCTTGGATTCAGACACTCAAATGATGCTTTTGATACAAATCTCTGCTGGGCACTGAGGTTTGAAGTTGAACACACACTTGCAAACCTTGTTTCCTACCTTTCATGGAAGGGATATGTGTGACAGTGTTGCTGACTCCAGGTGCTGTGAGACATGACAATTCAACAGTAGTTGCCGTTGTGGGAGCAGCTGTTTGCAGCCTCATAGCTGCACTGTTTTCCAAGTAATCCTCAGTTTTATTTAAGAGGCATTTCTCACTTTTCCAATTAATAAAACACAGAATATGGAAATCTAGAGGGGAAATCCCTTGCAATTAACCTTCATGCAGCAGCCAACAAAGTTCTGCCTTTTCTGCATGAACAGGACGAAGAAAATGCCTTGACTAATGTGCCAAGTCTCCATGTGATAAAAGGGATCTCAACTAAATGTCCAGACGTTTACACCATATTTCCTGCTAAAGCATTTGAGGAAGCTGGCCTAGCCTTCAACCTCCAGCAGGGCCATGTAGAGCAGGGACAACTCCATTTGGAGAAGCTGATTTCCACTCTCTGTTGCCCCTGCCTGCAAAAAGCCACTCTGCAGTCCCTCAGTCCACTTGCACTCCGAGTGCTTTCTGACTTGAAAATGCTGCCCCTGTGTTCTCTTAGTCACTAAGGAATGGATATTGTCAGAAGTAAGCATTTTTACATGAAAATCCAGATCAGTCTAAAGCTATTCTTTCTGGAAGCAAAGTGAAAATGACAAGTAGTAGAAACATTGGAGAAGAAGCATTTTTGGTTTGTAGCAGCAAATCAGGTTGAGCAATATGGCTGAGAGCAATTCTGTAGGCAAATAGTAAAATTCCATTTAAATTGAAATGTAGCAGAGATTGAAGAACAGGTTTCTCCACCAAAGAGAGGCTAAAGCAAAGAAAGACTTTGAGGAAGTCATCCAAAATCTCCAAGCCTTGACCAGGGTGTAAGGAAAAAACCAAGGTTACTACTCCAACATCTCACAACCGCAGCAGACAGATGAGCTGGCAGTTTCAGAAAGAAGAACCATGCCCAGACACCTGTAAGAAAATTACAGGTGTTCAGTTATGGAATGAAGTAGATGCCAACTCCATGTTGTGTGTTGGTAACTTTTTTGTCATTAGAGGAAACAAACATATTTGAGATATAGCCTAAACACCCCTCTGTGTCAGTACACAATGATTAGTGGTTCACATTAAGAGTTTTTACATTCCAGCAGTTAGTACCTAAAATACAGAAGCAGTTTAAGTGAACTCTCCTACAGCAGTGAGTCTGGCTGATAATGAGCTTGAAACATTTAAGCATAGTATAATCATATAGAAAAGCAAGCAGAAAATGAGGCTTCTTAATCAGTCACCTGTTAAGCTTGAAAGATGTAATACAACAAGCAGCTCAATAGATGAGATGAGGAAGAGATCCACAGGAAATCAAATTTATAATATAGAGATCAAAATCTCATTCTGAGTCATTTTCAAGAGTTGGAGAAAGAAAATCTTTGTTATTCTTTTCAGAGATCAAACTACTTGCAGTCATCCTTATAAAGGAACAAGACTTTTTTATTGTCTTTATACAAATAATAGAAAGCTACAAACAGATGGAGTTCATGTCTGCAGGGCTTTCCCTGAGTAATCATATGTTCTATCTTTTAGGCTGAATGGTCGTAGAAAAATAGGAAAGAGATGAGCAGGGGGTGATTATGTAAAACAACCCCTTTTTGTTATTTCTGTCCTTATGCAGAACCAAGGCAAAAAAAAGAACAACAGAAGAAACAAGATCTGGAAAATTTAAGCATTAATGATGTTATGTGAGATTTCAGGAACATGTTTAGGGCTGAATGGGGCAAAAATAATAAATATATTTCCAGAATTCAGAAAAGTGAAAATTAAATTAGAATTTTCCTTCTATCCAGGTACCACTTTCATAATATTACTTGTATAACACTATTTCTAAAAATCTTGATATTCCCAAATATGTTCAAATTAACATTTTTAATACATTCATATCTGCTTTTACATTAAGGCATATGCTTCCCAAGCTCATCCACTTTTTTTCCTGTAGATTTAAAATTTCAATTCATGCCCTTTCCTACTTGTATGTTGTGTTTAGAACATAAATCTCATTTGGACTCAGTCCTCTTATATCCAGTCTCTGAAAACATGAGAAATACTGTTTTCAAAAGGAATATTGGGATAAGTACAATTAAGAGAATTAGTGCAAAGCAAGCAAGGTTCCTTGTTCCTCTCTACAGGGCAAGGCTGTTTTCCCCTGAACTCGGTTCCTAGAAGAATCTGAGGTATATTTGGAAGATGCAGATATGATGGAAGCTGGACCAGAAACCAGTGCAGATGTAGAGAACAGCCAGGTGTTTGGGCAGCAGAAGGAAAGCATCAGTGCTAAGTTCATATTGGGATAAGTCTGTCTGACTCACAAGGGACATACCAAAACTCTGCATTTAATTGGGTCCAGAAAGATTCAAAGGAGTGGTATGTATGTAAGAGATGGTGAAGGAACATGCATTCCCTGGAGATCCCATGGGCTCTCTCTCCCCTGGGTGCGTGTGGCCCTGGCTCAGGGCAGCTCTAACACGGGAGCTACGTAGCCATGGATCAGGCTGGGAGAGCAGTGTTAGGGCAGCCAAATCCAGGAGCCTTGTAGACGTGAGGCTGCACAGCTCCATGCCCCAGGTCCAATCAGTAGTGAGGCTGAGCATGTTTCCCCAGCCACATGCAGACATGGATATATGCGCAAAACACGCACTCAAACACTTACTCATTGCAAGCCACACGCGTCATCAGCACAGACAGAGGCGCTCGGTGCTCACACCAACACAAACAGCCCCGACGGCCTCATGGTCCTCACCTCTCTGGCTAATCAGGTTGGAGGTCCAGTAATAATTGTGTGTGTATATATATATATATGCATATGCATAGGGTGGATCCATCCAGCAGCTGGGCTCAAATACCAAATCCTAGTGTCCAGTTTTTTTCACCTGGACATACGAGTCCCCAGTGCTGTAGCCCCACTGCAGCTGCTGGCACAGGTTATCACATATACACACACGAGCACACATTCATGCATGTGTGCACATCCAGTAGGGATGTCACAGTAGCACACACACACACACATATGCATGCACCCAGCTCCCAGGGCACTTCACCCACTCTCTGGCTGCTCTGACTTAATCTTTGCAAGTGATCACACACTTACTCATTTTGCCCTCGCCAGTTTTTGCTCTCCAGACACGCAACTCCTCCCACCCACGAGCCCACTGCAGTTACTGGCTTTTAGATCTCCAGCCACACTTATGCACACAAGATAGAGACACAGGGTATGTCCAGACAATTGATACCAAACAGCCTTTGGTATCCATTTACACAGGGCCAGCCCCTTTTCTCCTTTTATCACTCATCCTGTCATTTGTTCCTAATCTTGTTCCTCTGCAAATGGTCTTGAGCCCTCCCATTTTTCAGCTTTGGTTTCTCCACCAAAGATTGAATTCTAAATCTCATGTTATCCCCAAATGCTCTTCCCTTGCATCTCATAATGCATCCCATATCCATAGGGAATAATCTCCTCCAGTCCTAAAAATGCTCCTGTTGACTCCTTGTTATGGGTTTTATGCCTGGACACAGGTGCTTGTGTCCCCTAGAAGCACCTGCCTCTGTGCCTCTGTGCTCTTCTGGGCTTGTGGAGTTGGGTCTTTGATGGCCCTTTGGCCCTTGCATGATGGGTCTGGGAGGACCTGAGGGAGGATATTACTTGGCTTGCCTCACCTGCCATTGTTCCTGTGCTCCTTTGTGAGCTTGTAGATAAGCTTTTTACCATGCAACCTAACATTTTCTTTCTTTCAGGAAAAAAATAGAAGGAAAATAGCTGGCAGCCACTGTTCCAGATGTCAGAAGATTAAATGTCTAATTTAATTTGAACTAATTATGATGTCAGAAACTACCTACTAAAATATAGCAAGAGCTTAAAAAAAATCTCTTATGAAGTCTTCATGTTGAATGAATGTATAAACACCATAGGCAAAGTGTGATTATTTAGATGGCCACTAAGCAATCTTCAGCAGCTCACAAATGAGTATTTCAGAGCTATTCTCTGTTTTGGGACCTTGAAGAATAATAGTCTTTTTGTGTCAGGTAAAAACCAGATTTTTCATCTCCCAGGTTTAGATCCTTTATATCAGACAGCTAGATCTGAATTGCCTTTGTACAAGGTTTTGTACTTTGATCCACACTAATGAAGAAGATGATTGAAGGAGTCATCATGATAAGTTAATCAGTCTCTTTCATTTATATATACTTGTGCTTTGGCTAAAATTTTAGAAGGAGCCACTATTAGTTTCTTATGAGATGGCCAGTAAGGCACCGGTCAAGTATTGGTGCCTGGGTAATGTACTCACATACTTAAATATACTTCTGAGCAGTATATTTACATGCAGCTAAAACAAGAAACTAATAACTTCCTTGCTTTCAAAAAAAAAAAAGCAAGAGATAATCTCAAGTGTGTGATCTGGGGCCTCACAGGAACCTTTGGGAGAAGCACTGTCCTCCTCTTGGACAACAGCCAAGTCCCACAGATGTATATGAGACAGAATATTCAACATTTTCACTGGAGAGGTTTGGAAAATCAGTGAACAAAGGCAAGTGATGCTGTGAAGGGGAAAATAATGTTATATGGGAAAAAAAATCCACTTACGAATGCACAATGAAATCACGAAGACTTTTTTTTTAGACATGCTGGGAACACTTCTCTGTGAAAACAGTCAAAAGAGCAAAAAAAAGATTGCATATAGAAAACAAGGCAGAAGACGGCATTGCTTCAACTTGTAGATTCTATGTCCTGTATCCTGCATGCTACAAGAGGTCAAGCCTGCCTCAAAAATGATATAGTAGAATAGAAAACATTCAGTAAAACAGAAGGTGTCTTCAGAGTGTGTTTGAAGCCTCATTTGGACACAAGGAATCTCATATTCCAGCTGGCAAGATAGCTGAGATGGTACTTGAGGCTTCCTCTTTGTACCATGCAAGGACAACTCAACATTATGGCAAGGGAAGGCACATTCAGGGTACAACAATTATTAGTATAAACAACATCTCTAAATGCAATTCTGCTTGGTCTGATTCCACTGGGTCTGAAAATCCCAAGGAAGGAAGTGTTTCTGATGCTTTTCTTCTCTTGAGTTTTACTGATGAATGCTGATTCCCCAACCCATCCTGCCCTGCTTCTGCATTAGGTGGAGAGGAATTAAGACACTTGACTATTCTGACAATTTTCCAGACATTGCTCCTCTATCACTTGTAAAGTTGCAGCCAAAAAATGGACTCTGGATGGTGCAATAATGATTGCCTTCAAAGAAAGCATCACCTTTAGGTTTTGCAGGGTGGGCATCCAACAATGAGGCTTCTGGAGCTGGGAGGCTGCTTTGAAAATCCAGGGCCCAGTTCCTGTTACTCTGGATTATTAATCAGATCTCTACACATACACAAGAATGAAATATTAAAAAAAAATATAATTAGTCATTGTGCAATTTCCCAGAACTAGAGACTCCAGAGTATTGTAAGGAAAGAAGGCTCACCCATGCTGCTCTGTATTCTTACTCAGCTATACACAATTAGAGGGCATTAGCTTTCATTTATGAAGGAAGGATTTTATCTCTTCTGTTTTTAATTAAATCACAGACCTTCTCACTAGTTCATAAATTGGCACTACTGTAAGTCAGCTTCCACAGAAAGAAGTTGGATGTCAACACCCTGTAGGATACTTTTGCCCAGCTAGTCTTTAAAATTGAAGTTATTTATTTCAATTAAATAAAAGTTACTAGTACTGGGAGTTTTACATTTTGCTGTAGGAACAGTGAATTGATTTCTGCCTGAATGACAAGTTTCAGTCACACTTCAGTTACAGTTCACAAAATATTCTGAGTGGTTTGTCAGCAGATATAATTGAGTTCCCTTAATCAGTCTTAGGGTAAGATCCTAAAGGGATTCCACCAGCCTTTTTCCAAGCTGCATGGTTACTAGTTCATTTAATAGAAGGAGGTTCTTCACATTCTTTCAGCTTCCTTTACATATGTGATTTTTGCCTGGGTAATACATGTGGGCTAAATCCTTGAATTGGCTGAAGACAATACTCCTGCTTATAAGAATTCAGACCTGATACTAAAAAGACAGTAGAAAGAAAGATGCAGTGTTTCCCCTGGTGTTTAATGAAGCGGCTGTTCCTAAGCAGAGGAGCAATACTGGGGTTTATATACCTGCAGATAGTTTTGTGAAAAAAAAGTGGAGATTTTTAATGCTTTTAAAGTGTTCGTTTCAGTTGTTTGAAAGGTTGAAGTTTTTAAAGCTACTTTTTTCAAATTAAAGACTTGTGTCCTCCCTTTCCAAATATCTTAAGTATTTCTAAAAAATCACTTATGAAACTGAAAGTTTTGGGAAAGGAGTAACGCAAACAAGTATTGATACTGGCAAGGAAAATTATATCTTCTCTAAAAGATTCCCTGAATGTGGCAGCAGTTCTTTATTTGAGGGACCTTCATGTATCAACATGAATGCTTCCTAAGTCCCAAGAAAAACTTTCAGGGCTAAAAGTCTCATTTAGCTCAAAACTTCATATTTTCAGACCCACTGTGTTGGTGAAGTACAGTTGTTCAGTACTGCTGTGGAGTTCATGTTGGCATGTATTTATTTCCTTTAATATCTGAAATAACTGCAATTTTACTTTCATGTACTGCATAAAAGGCTGCTGCAGGCAGTGGAGGATATACCATTCCCTTTGACTGAGGGATCATGGGCTCCATTAGTGACCAAGCATCACTATTTGGGAAGGATTTTAGACCTCTGACTGCCAGTAGACAGCGATATTACATCTGTAAGTCAGTCAGATCTCTGTCCAGAAAGCTCTGGGCATTCAGGGGTGAAAGCAGCCATAGCCTCCAGTCAGCTGCTCTTGGGCTGCAGGTGACACACCACAGAGGGGCTGGCAAGATTCTGTGGGACTGCTGGAGTTCAGGAGCTGGTCCGCAGAGCCAGGCAGCCCCACAGGAGGCTGGGAAGGGCCTGTGAGACGCTGGCAGGGGCAGGACTGGGGCTGAGGGTGCTGCCACAGCAGCCCGTGCTGGGTGAGCGGGGTGCCGAGATGGCTCCTGCTGCTCCTGGGGAAGAGGCACAACCAGCTCCCATTTCTCAAGAGAGAGTCAGGAGGATTTGGAAAAGGACTTGGCAAACAGCCCAGGAATAAGGAAGGTAGACAAAAATGCTTTTTCCTTCATTTAGTCAGCATCTGCTAGAGGCAGGGTACGGGGCTTCTCTGAAGGACAGCTGATGTTTAGTACAAGCAAGCCTTGTGTTTGAGTGTCTGGGCACTTCAAAATGTTATGATGAAAAGAAACAATAGACAGGTAAGTACTTTTATGTTGCTTGACCTCGATGAGCACCCTAACATTCCCATGAGCACTTTCCCACCCTCACTGCATGTAAGATATTAAATGAATTTCATTTTTCCTTGAAATGCTCAAATTCAGTGTGAGGCAATCTCTCCTCATACTGCTGAGACCTCTGACCCCAGGAAAATAATTTTTGTTCTGCTCTCTGTGTGTTGCTGCTCTTTGCCTTTCCAAGGGGACCCAAGTCTTAGCTAGCCCCAGTGGTTGCCCAAGCTGTATTTTGCAGTGCTCTTCCCTTGCACCAAGGCCACATCAGCCACCACAGTACCCACCTCATGGGCACTGCTCCACACCATGGAGGCCCTGAGGCCCTGTACCACTTTGCTGCCCAAGAGGGACTGTCAACTAGACATGGAAACAGAAGAAACACTGGATTGGTTTTGACCTGCTAAGTGTCCCCGAGTAACTCTGTGCCTTAGATCTCCTCTGTTAAGGAAGCCAATGATACCAATCTTCTTTTGGTTAAATAAGCATTATTATCATGCTCTACTTTAAAGAACATGTTTGTGTCAGTCCTAGGAGAGCTGTTTTCCAAAGGAGCATGAATTCATCAGAGTACTCACATGATTTGGCCCTTAGTGTTTCAGAAACAAAAATGATGAGTTGCAGCCTCCCACCCCACCTACAGTTCCAGAAAATGTGATATAAGATGACAGCAGAGATTTTCAATCAGATGATGTTGTTTTCTGGCCTGTTTTAGGCCAAATCTAAAGGTTCAGAACTCACATCCCTTTTCTCAGTACCTCAAAGCAAGTTTCTCTTCTGTTAGTTACCTTTTTCCATGTTTCAGGATACAGTGCAAAATGATGCTGAAAGTAGCTGGTGATATGCCTACAATCTGACTGAGAAACAGAAAAATACAGGAGATATCAGAACCCAAACCTGAGTAGAAATATCCGTCTTTAATGCAGAAAGTTCAGCCTTGCTTCAATACCAGGCAGAGCAGTCCACTAGTCCAGTAGCTTGCAACTCCATACCAATGCCCCTGATCTTGAGGTGTGAGTGCCATTTGCTTCTCAGAACTCCCAGGGTTTGTGCATGCTCTCCTCTACCTTTATGGATGGTACAAAACTTTCTTAGCTGTGGTTTCTTTGTTGCAAGCTCTCAAATCATCCCTAAAGTATCCCAGGAGACTGATTTTGAGGAATGTCAAAGACGGAGGATAAAATGTGTTGCCATTAAAGAGTTACATTTTAAACTCTAAAGGTCTAATTAACTACAACAGAAGCATTTTCATGTATATATGTCAACATTAGGCAACAGAATGAAATAATAAGTGCATGCATGCAGAGTGCCAGTAAATAACTCCACACTTATCAGTCCCTTTGATTAGTTTTAACACTATTTTTTACCCTGCATATTTCAGACAGGAGACTCATAACTATCCCTGCTCTGGGCTGGCATCCACTTGCCTTTTGGCAAACTCCAAAAGTGTCCGGTCCCACTTTCTTTTTGTATTTCAGACAGACACCTGTACTCTGCAGTCAGGTCTAACTCTGAGTTAGGCAAATGCTCGTCATTTCCAGCAGTTGGTTCATTCTCAACTCAGCCAGGGAAGAGTCCTGACTCCCTTGTTCTTCCTGAAAAGCTCTTATCTGTTCCCTCTAGCTTTGGAAATGCTACTCTCCTTTGGGTGTTGAGCTGCTGCAGTTCTTTGCTTGGTCTAGACAGTAAGTAAGGAAAATTCACTGGGACTTCTCTGCTAGGCTAAACCACTAGTGAATCATGAATCTGCTGAGAGTACTCCTATTGAACAGAGTAATCTAAAGAAGGAAGCCTTTTAATCCATTGATCCTTGCTTTTCTCATATATGTGTATAATAACCATCATACTGTACCCAGCAATACAAATACAATTGATATGGTAGAAGAAAATCCATGCAACCTAAAGCATGAAGCTGAATCTGTGTTACTCAAATTGTTATCTACTTTTATTCATTTGGAATAAGACTAATAGAGCTAAAAATGAATACTATCTATAAATATTTCCTCCATTCATTGGCTCACATATGTGTTTTAAAATGATTGTTAAACATACAGGCTGAATGCACTAATTGAGGCATGCAGTGAAAATCTTCATGGAAACTTGGGGAGAAGAGGTGGGGAAAGAGTAAACTAATTCCTTGTTCCTCAGTGTTATGTGGCATCACTCACAAGGAGAGAGGAGGAAAACTTTCTTCCAGACATGAGAAATTCTGCTTTGAGATCAGTCAGAAAGGTTCTCAGCCTTTGTCCTGTGCTCTTCATGTGCAAGTGGATGTGAGTGTGGAAAGAAGGCCTGTGGCATATGCAAGAGCCATCATGACAAAATCATCCCATCTTAACTTGATAGTGGTGGGTAAGTTTTCAATAAACCTAAGAGAAAATGGGGCACAACATAACTGCTATTGAATTCAGTTAGGGAGAACATCTTGTTAAATGTAATGTTAATGATGCCATTGTAATTTTATCCTTTATGACTCTGTGACTGAAACCCTATATTTCTTAATTATGTTTTAATCAATAATCATGTCAAGAAATAAACCTGGTTAGTTCTCTGACCTATATATATCAAAGCATTCCTTACTCTGGCTGGTTACAAATCTGAAAACTGTGGGGTTGGGCACCTTTAAAAATTGCTGAGTTACACAGTACATTATGTTTCTCTTATCTAAAGAGCAGTAGGATAAATCCCTCTAGAGGTTCTTTGGCAATTTGTCACAAGATTTAGGAGAGGAAACAAATTTTTCTTGGGACCAGTGATGTCAAGTGAAATTCTATGTCCAGCAGTATAAAGCTGGAAGTATGACTGGTGAGCTCCTTAATGGCTTTTAACTGAGACCAGACTTGACAGTAACCTGTAAGTTTGGGGCAATGGTGCATTTGGGGTTAACTGTACACTCAGTCTCTCTTTCTCTCACCTCTGAGAATACTCTAAATCATCATGTTGGTCTCTGTATGTCTTCTTTCTCTTCTACACTTTATTTATTATGACTGCAAAATCCTTTGACATGTCTAGTCCTCTTCTGTACATTATCACAGACATTACCCCAGCTGAGGACCGAATTTCAAGTGGAGATTTTAAGGGCCAAAATAGTATAAGCTCAAAGGGCCATCGACTGAGATGTTGATCTGGTGTGCCAGTTTTCCAGTGAATAGTGATGTCAGTGTTAAGCCAGAATCATACTTAGATCCCCCTCACTGCACAACTCAAATGGCCACGTCTGTTGTCACCTGGGTGCACACTGTGTGTTCTTGGAAAGAGCAGAACTCATGAACCTGGAGCCACAGAAAGAAGTCAAGAGGGCCTCACCTTTTTATTGATAGAAGAGCAGTGCTAGTAACAATTTGTGCAGATTATGAGGGTTAAAAGAAATAAAAAAAGAAGATATATTCTATCTTTTGGTAAAGAGGAAAGAATAAATGGCAGTTTAGAAATCATTCAGAATGTCATCTGAAAATAATTACTTGGACAACAACATATTGCAGCCAGACTGCAGACACATACGTAAACCAAAAAGGAAATATTTGTTAGTGAATAAAACATCTTGTTTTGGTGCTACTAACTTAAAGCACTCAGATTTTTCTAGCTACTGCACTTCCCTCAAAAACTACTATAGAAGATCTATGAAAGAAAAAAATCTGTAGTCAGAAGAGCATGATACAGAGAGGAAAGAGTAACATTTGCCTGAATGTACTTCTGCCCATGAGTCAAACCCTGAGTAGGTGCAAGCAACAGGTGGTTTATACAACTTTGTTGGGTTTTTTTTTGTTTGTTTTTTGGGTTTTTTTTTTTGTTTTTGTTTTTGGTTTTTTTTATCACTACTTACAGTTTACTTTTTTTTTCTGATCTCTCTTTGGTTGCAGTTAGCTCTAGCCATTCTATCTTTATGCAGTCCTCAAATTAAATCTTTCCTTCAAATTTGTTCTAAACCATACCTTTTATTAAATAACTCTGTTTCAGCTGAACTCTTGCTCTTTTATATTCTTTCCACCTAATAATAAGATTATTTTATCTTTTTGTCTCATGTTTGCATTCACCATTTGGTTTTGGGATTGTCACCTAGAGAAACTGCTGTTCTCACTGAGTCAGTGGGAGGCTTGATTTGTATCACTGGAAAGATATCGTGTGCTTAAACCATAGTAAATACTGAAAAATGGTAGCTAGTGGAAAGGAGTGGAATTCTAATGACTGAAATGAATTTGTGCTAATGATCATAGCTAGAAAATTGTAAGAATATGTGTGGTTTGGGTTTGGGGTTATTTTGTTGGTGTTTTTTGGGGTCAGCAAATTGTACTATGACTGATCTACTGAAGCATTCCTATCATCCATTAATTATCTGCATTACAGCCTTTGGCTTGACCAGTCTCAAATCAAGTGGCTTGTAGTTCAGGTGGAAAAGGTGGTTCCACACTTCAGCCTGCCAAAAAGACCCAGGAAGCAAGCTGGGCCTTGAAGTTTGGCTGCCAGCAATCTGTCTGCAGTTACCAATGGATAACTTGAATTGATCTATTTAGGTGTAGGGGAGGGGTGAGAATCTGTGGGAAGGTTGATTACATGAATGTGGCCTTTAAATGTGGTAATACAGTAAATGGGAGAGGATAGATCAGTCACAGAGCCTTGAAAGCACTGTGAGCAGCTTATGTTTGTTGTTACAGAATACAAGGAGAAGAATGGTACAGTCAAAACAATGAGCTAAGAAAACTAACTTTGCTGCTGACAGGCTAGAAGCAAGGCAAGATGGTATTTGTCAAAGACAGGGAAACGAATATTGTGGGAAGAAAGTAATGAGAGAGTGAGTGATCTGGTTGTAAGTTTCTGCTGTGAAGAAGTGTTATGCAGTGAGAATTGAAAGGTAGACATGGATAAGGAGGTCACATCTAAGATTATTCACAATCATAAGTCTTTGTAGTATTTTCCAGTGGTAAGGCTAAAGGTAATGGGAAGAAAGACAGGATTTGGCTTTGAACATTTTGCAGTTAATCTTAAAGTCTTAAGTCAGAGCACTAAGAGGAAATGTCAGTGCAGCAGACTATTAGTTTAGCTTAAGTTAAGTGAGACACATCTATGGATGGGTAATAAATCTGTTGGTCACTGACCTAAAAATGATAGATGATTTTTTATTTACCAGTATGGCTTATTTATGGGAAAAAGCATAGAGGGAATAAGGTTGCAAAGTTTCTGCTGAGTGCTGGGTCATGGAGAAGATGAATAAGCACCTTCAGAGCTCTGCTACAGGAGCAATTGCAGAGGGAGAAGGTTAATTGTGTGAAGATTAAGTTACAGACATCAAGTGAGAATATTCTGCTGCTAAGAAGAAGACGGTAATAGGATGGGTTAAACACCAGGTTTGCCATTTGATCAAGAAAATTATTAGAGGTTGTCTCAAAAGGGTTTTGAAAGGAATACAAAAGGCACAAATTAATTTGTATGGAAGAGGAATCTCATCTAGATATTGTAGACAGCACTGAAAGATAATGGTGCACTAATGATGAAAATGTTGGAGTAAAGAGTGAGTTTCCCTAAAATTAAAGAGATTAAAGTATTAGAGGCAACAGCACATTTTTATTCTGTCCTATCTCTGTTGTACATATGCTTGTTTGGCAAAGGTCTTTTTCCTTATGCATGTGTGTCTCTTAAATGGAGATCTTAGATACTGCTCTAATATACCTGATAGTGAGGCTACAAAAAATCAGTTTCATACTTCAAGAAACTGTCTACCTTATATTCATATGTGCTGTCATCTGCACAGAGTAGCTTCAAAATTAAACATTTTTTACATAAATGTTTAATCTCTCAAGTTTCATTATATCATTTCATCAGTGACATCTTCTAGATGTGGCCTCAGTGGTGGGTGATGAATGTAGGACCATAGTGTCAAAGGCATGGGACTTCAGACAACAGCAGAGCTGTGCCACAATTTGGGTATCTGCAGTGAAAGCCTTGTGCCCTCTTCTGCATGGACAGAACTTTTTACAATCACTACCACTCTCCTACCCTGGCAGAGATGGGTCAGCAGTATCTGCAAGGCCTCTCTACTTCACGAGGCTGCAAGCAAAGGCTGCAAATTGGCCATGTTTCCCTTTGCTCCCTGATAGCACGCTCACCACTCCCCTGCAGAGAGCCAGAGGGATGACAGAGGAGCAGTGCACAGAATGAGACCATCTTGTGCTGGGGCAGAGAGTCCTCTGGGAACAAGTAAAGCAGACTCAGCCCTTGTGCTCCTGAACTTCAGTGTAGGGTCAAAGGCCTGTGGGAACAGCAGTTCTTCCTCCTTCCCCAGAGGCATCAGATTGGCAGGGAAGCTGTCTGAAATCCTATTGATCGCTTGTTGAGAAAGTTCAATAGTGTCAGGAATGCTGCAATACCTTTTCTTCTTTTTGAATTGAAGTCACGAAAGAATGAAATGCTTTTCTGCTCTGAGAGGTGTCCAAGCTCAGTGTTTCTCAGTGATGGTTTTTTGTTGGCTTTTTTTTGGTTGTTGTCATTTTTGTTGGGTTTTTTTTTTATTTGAGTGGAGACGCTACCATTTCTCTGGTTTGTGTTTACTGAGTTTAAATGTATTGTCAACGAGTTTGCCTTTCTTAAATATTGTTTTATGAAACCCTTCAAAATTATCACCCCAGCTACAGAGATCTACATCTTTGTGGCTCATCAGCACTAGCCTGTGCAAAGAGGTAGTGTTCCTCCTGCAGGCTCTGCCTACCAAGGAGGTGAGCACATTGTTGTGCTTTCTCTTTGGGGATGATTTGCATTGCCTGCCAGCTGCACCTGCTGGGGTGGGCAACACGGATCTGCAACATGATCATCTGTGCCACAGCATCTGGGGGCTCAGGAGACATAGTGCCTATTCCTGTCCAGTCCCTGTGGGGGACTACAACCTGGACTGCTGCTTTGTCTGACTGTTAATGGGGGTGAGAGCAGGGTTCCTCACACACCTTCTTCACCACTATTTCTAAAAGCAATCTGGCCCTGTCTGACATCCAAATGTGCTGCAAGTGTGTAAGGAGGAGCAGTCAAGTGAATTGGAAACTATGTCAGCTCCATATGATACATGACCCAACCACAAAGAACAACTGGCATCCTAAATCAATGTTACCCATTTAATAACCAAAATCCTGCATAGAATCCTGTCTTTAGAGATATAAATGGCCAAATCCTGTTTCTGATTTAAAGGAACAAGAGCATGTCTGTTTTCACCGTAACAAACCAAGTTTATAGCATAAGATGGTAATATTTAAAGCATCCCTAACAAACACAGTAGAGCTATAAACCAGATTTCAAGGGATTAAAACACTGGTTTTGAGGCCTTTCAGTCCAAATACTTTGCAAGTACAGATTTTGAATTACTGTGTTGTCCAATCCTATGTATGCTTCTGGTCCTCAGGTCCTGTGTTTCAGGATCTAGACACAAGATTTTTCAGAGTTTTTTATTTACTTGATTTTTTTAAAACTGATTTTCACTTAAGCAGTGGCTGATTGTGAAAAGGCTATGTCCTGTGTCAGAGCACTCAGTGAGGTGTCTCTCCTGGGGATCTTTTTGAAGCACTGTAGGAAGTACTGTCCTCAGGAAAAGCTAACTTCCCTAAAGTCAAGATGCCAGAACAGACAATGTCAGTGCCTATTTCAGCAGATAGTCATCTGGGTCAGCTTAAATCACCAAGGCAGGTTATTCTAAAACCATTTCTCTAGGAGGACACCTGCTCAGGTCCCAGGGGTACATGTTTAGGTTCACTTTTAATTTAAATTATTTTGAAGGAGAGCTAATCAAAATATGAAAATATTTGATGGTGATTAAATTTAGAATTCATGGGTAATTAGCTGGAGGGGATAAAAAAAAGATATCTGCAGATGCTGAATTCACCATGTGTCAGTAGGGCTCCAAAAGCATGCCCTTCCTATAGTCTTCAGAGCTGCTTTTCTGGGGTTATCATGCAGTGTTTTGGGAAGACACTGCCTGGGCACAAAGTACAGTAAGTAAAGATAAGACAGAACATCCGGGCCCTCCTTAGAGATATCTCTTATTCCTCTGACCTTGTGCAGCTTTACAGAACTATTCAACTTTTCAGAAATCCATTCCCAGATCGAAAAGAGCAGTTCCTACTGCGGGTTTTGCTGTGCTCCAAGAAACTTTTGTCAAGTTTCTGAATAGCAGGGAAGTTCCTAATTGCTTTTAACCGTCTCTGTCCTCCCCCCTGCTTTGTTACCTTTTTCTGCTTTTGACTCCCAAGATATTCTGGAGCACGTCTCAGCTCTCAGAGGAAGCATTGAAGCTGATACAAAGATCTCCACAGACAGCACTATTTGCTGTGCACATGCTTTATTGATCTTAATCCTAAGAACCATATTCTCAAGCTCTGCCTCCTGGTATGTTATCTCTTAGCTATTGATATAACTACAAATAAAGAGGATTCCTGACACAGTTTACGTTCTTGCCCCCACTATAAATGGTTGCATTTTTATTTAGATGGGATGGAGTTCTGGACCATACTGGAGTTACCAAGCAGCACTGCAGTGGCTGAGCTGTTATTCTCATGGACTCTGCAACGATCTCTGTGACTGGTATATATGTTGTGGAGCCAGCCAGCCCCACTTTGAAGCTGCTGAGCCTTTGCACTGCTTTGGTCTTCCCTCTGCAAGCTGCTTCTTTGTCTCTCTGGTAGAAGGATTGGCAGCATTAGCCTCACCAGAACAAAACAAGTACAAAAGACTTTTTAAATAGGACACATCCACACACAGACTAAGGTGGCATTTAAGAAAGTGATATATCAATAAATTATCAAAATAAGCCTGATTGCCCTGACTGAATCCAAACAAAAAGGGGTTAATGCTCTTTTAAGATGAAAGCAACATCTTCTTGGTTATATGGGCAGAGGGACAGAGGGACAGTAAGGACCCTGTCTGCAGATTTAGTGATGCTGCTACTGGAAGACTGGCTGCAGTTCGAAAGCACGATGCAGAACTGAAGAAAATTCTAACAAGATCTGCATAAGGGTTTAATATCTGAAAAAGCAGCCTTTTTAATGAGAAACTAGGGATGCCGATACATTTTCAATCACCAGCTCAAGGCTCATTAGTGGAGTAGGCAGATGTTAATTTTGACATCCTAAGGCTGAGCTGGTTTCTTCCACTGTGGAAGTCAGATGGAGCCTGAGCAGTGGTAGCAAGACAGCTCTGGGGTTTGCTGCTCCTGCTCCTGGGAGATAGGAAGAATGGGGCTGGTGACTGCTGCTCAAAAAGTAGGCTTTTTTTCACACCAACAATATTTTCTATGCCACAAACTATCTTTTCTCAGGAGAGGGTTAAATCTGGAGGTTTTACATGGTCCTAGACATGTAAATGCTAATGTCTGTGATACTATTGTCTTTTTGGTGACCTTTTCTGTACTGCCCTCAGAAACAACCTAATCTCTCTGAGCCTAAGGGGACATCCCCACAACTTCCAAGGGAACCAGAGTGGTGCTTACGTCTCCCAAAACAGAGCTGGAACATGGTCAGAGCATATCCAGCAGAGCAGGCCTTCAGCATACCCTGAGAAGTGAGCTAGTCCCATGGTATATACTTTTATTTTCACTCCCTTTGGACAAAGTTTTGTCTAAGAAATTTATCTGGAGCCCAGATAAATCTAATCTTCCTGAAACTTATACTTTTGCTTCATTATCAAAGAAACCATCTGATTATTCTTCTCAATTAAAATAAGTATTTTTACTTCAGCTCCTTGGAGATGCAGATGTCTCTTGCTAGAACAAAGTCCTTGACTAGCTAATTAATAACTTCTATGAGCTGAGAAAGCTCTCTCTATTCCTCCTCCCTTTTTGACTCTGACATGGTGAAATTATTGTAAACTTACTTTATATTCTCTAACATTAGGTATATGTCAAAAATGTCCAGTACAAATAGCTAACCATGATAAATGGGTCTTGACTGAAAGCAGACACAATGGTGATTAATCACTTTGGGGTGATGTGATCCCAACAAGCTTCTTACTGACCATGGGTAGCAGTCTCCCATTATAGTTACTTCCAAGAAGGATAGAGAGTGGTGATGGGCTTCAGAGGTTTTGTTATTCCAGTGACTCTGTGAAGGCAGGTAACTAGCTATTGGGACACCATAAACAGAGTGGGAAATTCAGAAATAAGTTTATATCATTATGTAAGCTATAACCAGTCTCAGCAACCAACATTATAGCATCTTGCTGAGCTTAGTTAGCTGAGGCAGTTTCAGGCAAGCATTGAAGCCACTAGTCCTCGCTTTTTAGTATAAACTGTGTACTTTATGTCATGTTTTATTCTCGTCTCATATGGAGATGTTTTTTAAAATTAGCAGGCATGCAATTCAGTAAATGTGTTACTGGAACTATTGCAGTGAGTAGTGCTTATTGTTAATAGAGTTGCTCGGGGGTTTTTGTACTGGTAGTTTCGTGACATTGTTAAGAGCTTTGTACCATCATCTATGTGCTGTTCTATTGTCATACCAAAGTTCAGATTATTAAAAGAGTATTAAGATTCTGGGTTTTTTCCTCCAGATTTTTTTTTTTCTAACATCAGTGGAAAAAATAGATCTTTTCTGAACAAACTGCACCCCAGCACATCACTCTTCACACATGCTGGTTTTGGATAAAAACCTACCATCACCTCAGATTTCTCTGGATCTTTCCTGAGCTGAAGCCCCTGAGATTGTTTCTTTATAGTCTTCCCAACTACTGCAATGTAAGTAGTACAACAATAGATTATTTGTCTTCTTCATGAAGTACTGAGTCTATTTCTGCAAGAACTAGCAGAACCGCATAGCAAGGTACCTGGAGTCCCCATTTGCTAGCAGGGATCACTCCAACTATGGGCAAAGCAGGCAGTGCCAGATGAGTTAAACAGCCACAGCCCATCTGCCCCTTTCATCTGCCCTGAAGCTTTGCAAATCCAGCTGTTTACTGGACCAGGGAAAGCCTGGTGGTGATTTCATGGGACCTCCTTCCTGCAGCAGTGGGAAATCTGACTCCTCTCTCTCTGCTTCTTGCAGCAAGGGCAGACCTGTGTCCCACCTTCAGAGGGACCAAGTTCTGCATGCTGAAAAAGTAGAGAAGACACACAGAAAAATCATGGACACGCACACACAGATTAACTTTAAACCCAATTGTGACTGTCAGCATGCAAACAACATATAAAAGTATGATATAACTGTCTAATTATTTTAAAGGCTGAATCTTGGGGAGATATAAAAGACCCATTGACATTTTTTGTCCTTTTTTTTTTTTTTAAAAGGCAGCTAAGTTTTTTTGACCTTTTTATGTGATTGAATTAAAAAGTTTTTAAGCCCTAGAATAAGTTTTTAAAGTCACTCAAAATTTTGGCATTTTAGTATATCTGGCATTTTAGTATCCTAATTTTCATCACCATAAAGATCAATACTGCCATCCTTCTCTGTTTATGGTATTTTATTTCCTTCAGAAGTTGACTTGAGTGTCAAAGAAGATCTCTACCTCTCTGTCAAGCAAAGTTTCAATAAGAAATGGTGGGAAATATTTGTCGTGACAGATTATTAAATATCTTCCATTTATTTGTGAAATCCTGACTTCATTTCCCTCAAACCTTTCACAGCAATAGGTACAGGATCTCATGGGCCTAATAACAAACATAAATTCTGTAGCAGACATGTAACTGAGTTATTGAGTTTTTAGATTAGATGATTCTGTGAGATGGTTTTCTGACATAAAATGCCATCTGCTTTTACTTAATTTTCCTTGTTTTCTTCTCTAAGTAAACAATGAGAGAACATGTCTGTTCTGAAAGGTAGTTCCTTTGAGGCCTGTTATTTTCCTTCATCTCTCTAAAAAGACAAGATATGAATTTGTTAGTGAGTTACCAGACATTTCAATATACACCACATCCAAGCAGCCAAATAAATGCACTTCATTTGATACATCCTGATATAGCTGAAAGTTTGAATTTTAAAGTCAGATTTACCAGATGGCTTCTGGGGCCACAGTCAGGAGCAGCTAACAGCTTTACTCTCAAATTATCTTCTCTGTTTTCTCCGAGGAAGATGTATTCATGTTTTGCAACCCTACAGTTTGTATTGCAGACCCTTATTAATATTATAGGGGGTAAGACACATCAAAAAAAGAGAATAAAATAAAGCTTTCAAACTTTTCCATCTTCCCACCAGAACAGGATAATTTTGCAGCTTTTAAACAATACTGGCTAGCAGTCAAAAGATACTTACACTAAATCAGTGTCAGAGCTTTAATAGCTCATAACATTTTAATGTCTTTTAATATATTAGATTATTATAAGGGTACTGTAATATACCAACATTGTTCTCAATTAACACCTAAGAAATATATTCCTTGCAATACTCTTTACTTGCATTTACTCTTTCTGTACTTAGTGGTATTTTCCAGACTCTCCCTTACACTGAGGGGAAGATTTGATTTTCAAATGGCCTTCACTATGTTTGCTTTTGGTTGAAAGAGAGCTGTAGTGTCTGCTGAGACATCATTAGCTGTGGGGCAATATTACCACACAAATACAAAGGGACCTGATTAGACAAGAGTTGCCTGATCTATAGTGTAGTTCAAACTGCAACTAATCCTGTGGGTAGTTGCAATTAAAAAGACCTTGGTTCAGTGTTAGGTTTGGAAAGTTAGTAAATTGAGACTGGTTATTCATCTTGACTTACCTCTCGATTTCTGAACGCTATTTAGTATAGTAGTAGTAATAATAATAGTACAATAATAATAATAATAGTATAGTAATTTAAATTTCAAGTTGTTTCCAAGGACTGCAGAGTTTGCCTTTTAAAAAGCTGAAATGAGGTCCATTCTTTTCAGAATTCAGAGCACTATGACAGCAAATTTCTATATTCCATAAAGCTGTTAAGGTCCTTTGATAACAATCGTACAACCAATATGCGTGAGATACAGGCTTCAAATTATAGGAGAATGTGCACGGGAAAAAAGGTAGCTAAAAATACTCTGCACTTACTTCAATAAACCTATTTTAGAAAAGGACTATAGTCAATGGGACTTTATGGGGCACCTTTATGTCACTGTGTGACAACAGACTTCCTAAATCCTTAGCTTCAGAGAGTTTGCCCCACACTGAGAATCCCTTTGGCTTGCAGCCCTCTGACAGTGGTAGGGAGCTGATACCAGAGACTGCTTTGGGCATGCTGGGTGAGAAACCATTTTAAGGAGCCCCAGGGCTGCAGAAATTGTCTAGGGTTTAGGAAGCTGAGACTCAGGCCTGTTTCAGGGTTGAAATTGTCTGGGGTTTAGGAAGTTGAGGCTCAGGTCTGTTTCATGGTTTTGAGCACATGCCCCCCACCCCTGCCAAATGCAGACACCCAGGGTTGGTGGTGACTGGGCCGTGGAGGTCTCCAGAGATTTGGTGGAGTCACTCCTTTACTTATGAACAGCCAGCACCTATTTGTTGGGTCAAAGGACACTCTACAGTCTAGGGACTCAGGAGGCATGTGGGAACTCAACATCCAAGCCCACAATGCTAAATGTTTCATACCCACTGTCATATTTTGATACTAATTCAAGCCTTTGTTGCCAGGCTCAGCAGAATGGACATGGAAAAGGCAGTGTCCTCTCACATCTACAGATGGTCTGATCAGTTCAAGGGCAAACAACTTTGATGGGCTTGGAAAGTTTATGCCGTCTTTGTGTGCACTCTGGATGTTGTGCAGTTAAATAAAAAGTTCAGAATTCAGCAGCTGTAAACAGATTTTTCTCAGTCTAAATCTACAGTGCTATACTTGAAAAAGTGCATTTATCATAGACAAAACTGAGTTTCTGAAAAACATTTATTAAAAAAGACTAACTACAGCTTCCAGTAGGCTTGACAAGATTTCATATTTCACTTTTCATCTTTACCAAGTGCATTAATAGCTTTTAAGGCTAAATGACATGAGTGCTAGATATTTCAGCAGTGCATTAGAGATGGAGAAAACAGAATTTTGTGGCTTTGTGTACATGCCTGGTGATCAAGAGAAAAAGCGCAGTGGCTAGGACTGTTTAAAAAAATGGGGCTTTTTCCCCCAGTCCAAACAAATTCATAAAGAAATTTTTGATTAAAGAGCTGAAATTAAATTAAATTTCCATTGCTCAACAGATATATCTCACAATACCCTGAATATTTGAATGACTAGTATTCCTGAACATATCTTTAAAACCTCTGAAAACCAAGAAGTCAATTCAGAGTTTGTTTGAGTTGGTATGCATTTGTCACTACCACTTTCACCACTTCACCATTTTTGCTTGCCTGATGAGACACCAGAAGCCAGAAGCCATGTGGTCAAATATTTAGTACTGAACTGCAAAAGTGAACCATTTTGGAGTAACCCAAGTCCTGAAATATCACTTATTCTCTCCAGCTTATGAACATTTACAAGCAGAGCAACTGACCTTGAATAACTAGATCCAAACTTCTGAAAAAGCCCAAGACACTTACAACATATAAAAACAGTAAAGCAAGTGACAAAAATTACAGCATTTCCTAAAATCTTTTCCAAATGCAATCACTGTTCAAAATGGGTTAATGTCTTTTTTTAGGTGAATTTACCTAGTTCTACGCAGCCACTCATGTCTTTCTGTTGTAACTGTACAGTACAATTCCACTGGTTGTCTAACAAGGCTAGAAGAAATAAAAATAGCTGCAAGTAAAATAATTTTTCCCAGCTGAGTCCCACATGAGGTCTGGCTGATCTTTCTTTCACTCAGGTTTAGATAGTAATTTTCATGCACGTTACATTTTTCATTCAGACACAAGAGACTTGTTTAATGAGTTGCCTGAGGTGCAACATCTTTACTTTGAAGCAAATTAAGCCACTTTCTACGAGATGTAGGGTTGGTTTTGTGTGTGTGTGTGTGTTTACTTTATTGCCATCATCACACTGCTGTGTGTACTTATCCTACTACAGGCTACTATTCCAGGCTCCAGCGTAAGGATTGGTGCAGGCCAGCATGGGTGACTCACTCGCTGTGGAGGCTGAGAACATGGGAATGTGCCTGTCTTTCCGTACCATCCAGTTTAGGGAATTAGCAGAAATTCTAGGCTGAACATTGAGTCTCTTTATACAGAACATGACTGGCATCTTGGAGTAGGGCAGCAGAACTGAACTTCCAAGCTGAGTTCAAGTGATGCCTAGAGAAGCTGACCTAGGACAGAGGCTAGACAGAGTTAAAGGAATTGAGTAGGTATTTATTGAAAGGCCTTCAAAGGAGACGCCTTGGGCAGCACAAGAGCCCAGCCAGGGCTCTGCCCAAGATGGACCCAAGATGGACACACGGTGACGAGTTTTCACCCTTTTCTAAGTTTTGGTCCATTTACATATTTGGGGTCAATTGTCCAATTTCAGCTTCAGGTTATGAAGTCCCATCCTCCCAGATTGTTCTTCTCAGTTCACTGCTGTTTACACTTCTTGAGGCTAAAGCTGCAATGGTGTCCTTGGCTCTCAAGCTGGAAAAGGATTGTTTGTCTAACTAAACTGTGAAGAGAACTTGCTAAAACTTTATGTGAAGTTCAGAGTTGCACAATAAGACAGTACAGAATCTGAAAAATATGAAAGCTAAAACTTAAGGCATCGCAAGCAGGTTGTTTTGGAGGGTGAGCAAGGTATGTGGACTTCCAGGGAAGGGAGTAGCTGCTTTCTGGTGTGGTTTGCACCAGGGGTGAGTTATAGTAAATTATTTTAGCAGTTTGGTTGAACCAGAACAGAATGCCCTCTTTAAGAGCTAACTACGACCTATTCAGTTTCATGTTCTGCTTTTGTGCACTGTCTACGGGAAGAAAGAAAATTGTGTGTGATTTTGACATTGAGCTCTGCCTAAAGGATGTGCATAAAGATTACTGTGTTTTCATGAAGGTGCTCAAAGCAGATAAATGAGTGTGTTCTCCACTGTGACAGATCTGGTCTCAAACAAGGATAAAAGGAATTTGGTGGACATCCCCTCAGGGAAGAGATTCAGCTTTACAGTGACATAATCATCAATCTCAGCCCACCAGTCACACCTGGCGAGTTGTTCAGAGAGACAACACAAAGGCATTTGCTGAACAGCACTAAAAGTTGTTTACGCTGTGAGAGTCTGAAGTGTCCAGTGATGTTGTATTTGCATATTCCAAACACCACCTCCCCAGCAGCCAGGTACAGTGTATTGTGTCCTTCCTTTGTTCACAACAACATTCTGAACCACAGCTTTGGAGATGGCAGGCACTTTAGGACAGCTTTGCAGATGTTTTTTCTTCCTTAATCTTGCTGAGATAAGTTAGGAATATTTTCACATATGAGCAACTCCATAATACACAGGCTGAGCCATCAGAAAGTATTATTAAATTAACCTCATTCCTCTCTGTGGAGTGCTTCACTCCGACCAGTTGAGTGCATTTTATTTCTATTATATTAGTATCTGCTGTAAAGAGTTATGTTAGAGTGATTTCATTTTTTCAACAAACCTACTCACCATCTGCATTTGGCAAAACTCGTTGACATCAGTCTTTGTTGCTTAGCAATAAACACTTGTGCTGACTCCAGTCACAAAGAGTGTTCATTACTTTGTCATTGAGACATTTTACACAGCCTCCATGGCCTCAGAAATTGTTTGTTTACACTGGCCTTGGGAGAGAGGTGGAAGAGCTGAAAACCAAATGTGTAGAATGAGAGGAAAGGCGCACCGATCTTGAAAGCTATTGGACACAAATAGTAAAGAAGATGTAGTAGATCCACAAGTTTGATAATGAAGAGAAAAAAATAGCAAAAAGAAATCAATGCAATACTATTACTATAAAACATTAAAGCAATTATAAAGCTTGCCAAACATCAACAGTCTTGAACACTATGAAAGTGTTTTGTAATAGCATCAGTGATCACATTCCTCAATATGTGCGAGTCAAGATGTACTAATCAGCAAGAATATATGATATAAAAATGTTCTTTGTGCTTATATTTTGTGTCTGTATGTGTAGAATACCTGGGTCATGTATTCCAACTTGAACAAAATATCGAAAAAATTTGCATTTCTGTAGAATTCTATGGTCATTGTCTTGTTACTCATGACTCCAGAATTAGTTGAATTTGACAATAACTTTTATAGTTAGTATTAGCTCAGAATTGATCTGTGCTGAAACCTTTGAGGAAAGTTTTATTTATAGAAAGTTAGTAGAAGAAATGCTTAAAGCTGCACAATTATAATTGCTTTACTCATTTAGCAGTGCCTATGTCCCACTTCTGTTTAAATATCTAATTTTAAGACATTAACCTTTGGCACTAAGACTAGGAAAATTGAACTAGGAGGGTCCAAAAAGGCATAATTAGAATTGAAAATTAAATGGGTCACTTGTCATGGAGCGTGTTACATTTAATAGATGAACAAGCTAACAAATGAATATGACAATGAGTCATCTGAAGTCAGAAAACAGCACACTGTTGGAATGTCAGATGATTTATAGAATGCATAGGTTTTGCTTTTATTTGAGCAAAATAAAGTTGATCATTTTACATGGATAACAGCAGAAATGCAGAAAAATTCAGAACACGCCATAACGAATCTGTTGTGGATAGGGCGTCCACTGCAAAACATACAAGATACTTGGCATATTTTTCAGGAAATGGCAAAGAAAACTTCCCTGAGGAGAACTTCATTCAATAATTTGGGACTCAAAATCTCTGTTTACTTTACAAGTGGTGAGTTTGATTCTGGTATGCCAGTAGAAAATTTCACTTTCAGTCTTAATCAAAATAATAATGAAAGTATCCAACAACTGTGAACTGGGAATTTCAAGTTAGGCTGCTGGTGAAGCACATTAACCTTAACACATACTCCAGTCATATCTAAGAAAGATTGTGCCTAAAATGCTGATCAGGCATGTTTAAAGACCACAGCTGCCATGCAACCTTCAAGACCAGAATGAGAGATTAGAATGTGAGCATTGTTACAAAAGTCACACTCTTTCAAAATGTGCAGGAAGCTCAAAGGAAAAGTGCCCCGTCTATGCCAGCCTTAAGTCAGGACATAAGCTCCCCACCTGCAAGGGACAATGCCATGGTGTCAGTGCAATGCTGACAGGGGCATCATCATGTTGACACTGGCACAGAAATCCTGAATTTGAGTCTCAAAGTTCTGCTTTTTCTTTGGGAATTGCAAGGCAGCATTGTGTTGCGTGGCCATGCTCAGTCTGCCGAAGGGAACTTTTATGGCTGTCTGAGTGGATGTTCAGTTCAGACACATGCAGCTGTTATGAGCAAACTTGAAAGCCTTTTTGAAAATGTCTCCTATTAAATACAACATGCTGCTGAAATAGAAAGCAAAACATAAAGGGACCTGTGCTGATCCAAGATAAAACTTTTTCCTTCAATATGAAGGATAAAAATGTAAAAGCAACTGGACAGAAGGGGAAAAACCCTACTCAAAAAGTCACATTTTTACAAGAAAATTGTTTGAAAGATGAAAGATGGTACTCTGAGGAGTCAGAGCCTGGGAATAACAAGAAATCTAAAGCTTCTCTTTTGGCAAGGCTAGTATTCTTCAATACCCTAGAGCATCTGTAAAAGTTTTCTTATGGAAAATGCTGACTTTTCTAAAAACGCAGTCAATGTAGGAAGAACAGTGTATTCTCAGTGAATGATGGGTTAGGCTCTGTGCTCCTGACAAATCCAAATTCAAGCTGAATGACCAATTGCCCTGATATAGGCTTGGAACAGCTCCATGTCTGCAGCACTGATTATATCGATAATTCCCTCCCTTCTCTACTCCTTCTCTCTCTCTCTTTGTCTCTGGGATGTGTTTTTATTTCTAGCTACTTTTTCACTATTGTTATGTAGTAAAGAAAGACTTCAGCATCAATAGTAAACATTTTTTGAGGAAGAAATAACCCCCATGTCAAATTCTGAGTCCTGAATTGCTTAGACAGCTCTGAAATGCTGTAGAAAAATACCTGAGGTGGGGCAGAAGCCAATTTTTTTTCTCTCTTGGTTCAAACCCTTGAGAAGGTTCAAAGTGGATAAACTAACGGCATCTTCTGGATTTCAAGGCTGCAAATAAGGCTGATGATGGGGCTAGTGGGACCCCAGGCTGTGGTGACAGAGTTAGCACAGCCATATTTCAGCCACACAGGAGAAAGGACAGACACAGGTTCCAAGAGGCAGTGGGTCATCAGTGCAATTTGATACTCTCCCTGGTTCTCTGGCAAACACCAGCTGCTCCTGATGTTTCTTCTTTTGCCCATAAAATTGTTAATCAACAGGTCTGCAGCTGAGCTTCTTGGGTAGGAAGCACTACATTAGGGTTGTAAGGAGCTGTAGGGGATTCAAGTAGTGGCAAGAAAAAACACATAAGAGGCATCTTTACATACAAGTTATGCCATTGGGAAGCTGTGCCTATAGCTTTTATATAGTTTTCTAAAAGACAACTTATTCAGCAAATATTTTCAGCACTGAGTAGAATGACTGTGAAATTGGGATATTGTGTACTGCCACTAGTAAAAACACTAAATCAGGCATCACAAATATAAAATAAAAAAGGCTATAGGGGAAATAGAACTGATTAGCTGTCATTCCTTTATTATGTCTTTTGCATTATGTATTTAAATTCATAATTTTTACAGTGTTTCATGTGGAGTAACAATAGAGCTGCAGAAAAAGAATTTTGCCCCTGCTGCCAGTAAAGCTGCAAATTCAACAGTTTATTTCCTACTTGAGGGATACTTTTTCCATACTTTTATCAACGAAGTGAATCAATGACTCACTGCTTGCCAATACAACTCACACTGCGTTTTCTCATTTCCCTAGAACCGAGACAGTCAGTATAAAAATAAATGTCTGTTCTCACCACTTCCTGTCCTGCTCTCTAAAAGGAGTATTTCAGGCATTTAATTTCTCATCTTTGGCTTTCCCAGTCTCTCTCTCATTATTGATGGGAGTGTCCTGTAACAGGAAATGGCCCTGTCATGTAAGCTTCAAAGTGTTAAGGACTTCTTCCAGCTAAAAATAAGTACCAGAACTGCCTTCTAGTTTGTTCCTCTTTTGTGTTAAATTCCAAATGTCATACATAGTATAGAGCTTAGAATAAACTCAACCTTTTATGCCATTTAAATGCAACAAACTGCTTTTAACAGTCTGCTATGCAAATGTACTTGTAATCCTATTAAGCATTTGCCATGTGGCTCATGATGTGTCCATGCTTCAGGAAGAATTGGTACATGATGCATCTGCTGACTTCTTTTAGAGATTAATATTTGCATTAGAAAAGCACTTGGGTGACAATCAAGAATGAGGCCACACTAGGGCTTGTATGGTCTTAGGTCCTCAGAAGGGAAATACCTTTGAGTTAATGGTTCACTGTCCCAAAATCTCAGTGGGTTAATGGAAAACCTTGTACACTATTAGTGTTGTTACCAATGACATTCAAATCTAAAATATCTAATTGTACATTGAACAACTGTTAATCACCCTAACATTCAACACCATGTATCTGGGGACATATAGTACATACTCATCCTGCACATGAAAAATACGGTCTAATTAGCTTCTTCTAATAGAGATTTAAAAGATGCCAAAAAAGCACAATGCTTGCATTTAGTGTGTAAAATATTATATAACTAGATAATCTCTGACAGTGAATGGCTTGGGGAAAAAGACTCAGGGCTAAGAAAGTCACAGATTCTGATTTCAGCAGAATCAAATTTTATTTGGAAATAGTTGTTACTTGACCTCTGTCTTCTGTACATTAGCCAATATAACTGGAAAACCCAGTAAAAACAAGGATCTTTGGAATTGTTTGTTCAACTTGAAGATAAAAAATTCTGCTAAAACACATCAAAATGTTTTCCACTATGAAAAGAGTCTCTCTTCTTTCTGACAGTTCCTTAGTCATGAGATTAAAGCTGTGAAAAAAAACAGTGTGACACCAATTCCTTTTTAAAAAAATACCTATTAATAATTACAGTTTTAATGAATGGCATGCTGAACATTTAAAATCCAAATTCAGTGGAGCATCACTAACAGTTTATTCCTCCCACCAGCACAATTATCAGGTCAAGGCTGCAGAGAGGGAGAAAGGTTTAATTTTTGGAAGCGAGTGGGAGCGAAGGTTCTGACTGTGTGGTCCTGCAAGGCATGACACTCTTCAGTTTTCTCTGAGAGTGCAGCTGAGGAAGAAGACCTGTTTTGGAGCATGGCCATGACAGTGATGAAAAGCAAAAGGAGCTGTTAAGGGAGAAGGGAAGGTGAATTTGACAGACACAGTGGGACGCCTTTGCCAGTTTCCTCACCGCCTGCCACAGCCAATGAGCATCATTTGGCCAACGTGACAGAGACTTCCACGGCAGTATCTCGCTTCAAGCCATTCATCACCAGTACAGCTGCTTGGGTTGGCTTTGTAAGGAGTAGAATGTGGAACATGTCAGTTTTGACAGGATCTCACTGGAAGATTTCCTTTTAACTTTGGATTGACTACGGTTGAGCTCCGTGAATTTTTTATGACAGTATGTCTAAATCTACCTCTCCCCATGCTGGCGGGATTGCCAGTGCTCCCTGCAAACCATCTCTTTGTGTCTTGCCGGCATTTTTGTCCTTCTTTCATCTGCCCAGCCCTTATTTTCAGAACTGGTAATTCACCTTTGCGTGTCAAATGTCCATATCTTTCATTCAACTTTTCCTTACAATTCACTTCTGTCAGAAGACTCTATCTGGAAGACAGGAGACTATTATCCCTTTTTTACTTCTTTTTGCTTCCAAGTTTTTCTTTGGTGTGATTTTGCTAATACTACATGTAAACTGTAAAAATCAAAAGGGAAATAAGCAAAAAAATAGGATTTGTTAAATCATGAGTATATTTGATTTACAGGGTCAGGCAAGTGATCTGAAGCTATGTTACGCTTTCCAGCCAATGTCGGACAAATTGCTTAATGACTTGCTTCTAGGAGTATACAATTTTTATTGCATTAATTGAGGATTTTCACCTTCTTGACTTCATGAATAAGCAGATATAGACACAAGTACATCTCAGTCTGAAGATAATCAGGTGTGTGGTGGGGTGAAATTTGCTTCCCTCCTGCTATGCTATACCTAATGATGTTAAATCCTGAATTAAGATGCATGACTGCACAGTCCTTTTGCAGATAAGAATGATTTCTTTCCTTGAATGCTAAAATGGTTGCATGGCATCAGGTAGAAAATTTGTGGTACAAAATATGTTGAGAAAATAATTGACTCAGTGAATAATTTATTGAATTTGCTGAAAATATTGACCTAGATTTAATGTTTCCACATTCAGAACACAGAAAATGAGTTAAATTGGTATGTGGAGTTAGCCTTGAGTGAGACTGTTGCAGCATGATTAATTTACAAGTGTGAGTTGTTACTCAAGAAAAGCCACTTAGCTATTAAACGCTCTGCTTGGGTTAAGCTGACGTTTTCTTCAAACTAAGACCGGTGGTCTGATATTGCCAACCATTAGTGAAGACAAGCTGCGAAAAAAAGAAATTGGGAGTGATTAGCAGACTTGGGGGTAGGTCAGGACTGCAATTCTGAGCCTTCTAAGGTTTCATGTTTATTTTTTTAATCTTTAATCACCTTTGAACCTGATTTGATACTGTGTCTCTATCAGCCTAGTGGCTTAACTACATGTTATCTCCTTCTGTATTCAAATTGCAGAGGCTATTAGAAAGTCTGGTGCACTGAAGTTTAAAGTACCTTAAATAAGTACTAGCCTACTTCTCAAAAAAGTGGCTGCTAGACCTGCCTAGATTTTTGTCAAAAAAAAAAAAAAAAGCATCAAATAGCAGAGAAAATTCAAAATAGAAAATTTTATTTCATGTCCAGAAGAAAAGGAAGAGCTAGAGATGGACATCAACACAGTTAGTTAATACAAAAGGAAAATGAAATAAAACTGAGAGATTAATGTAGTTTTCTGTTCATTGTTTAGATTGATGTAGTTTCTTTTGATAGGGACTCCTTGTTTTAGTGGACATCAGATAGCAAAGCTCAATTATGTCAGGCCTTTCTAAGAAGCAGAATGTATCAGACAAAGCCTTCAGGGTGGACTTGTCTACACAAGCACCTGCTTGTGTAGACATACCCTTCTCACCAGAACGCATTTTGTCTTGCCTGATTTACATGAATTGTGCAGTTTTTGGTTATGTAGAGCAATCAGTGAGCCAGCCTTGCCCAGCACCAGGTATGACTGTTGGCAAAAGTATCCAAGAAAAAAGCTGCTTGCTAAAATCTGTCAGCAGGCTGAAGCTTTTACCAAATCTTATTTTGCAGAAATGTTCTTTGCAGGAAGAAGTTCACAAAAGGGGTCACATTTTTTTCAAGAAAAAGAAAAATTGTGTCAGCAAATGCTGGCTACAGGGGAAGGGCTCTAAGGGATGTTGGATTCAAAGTGTTGTGGTACTCATGAAAGGAATGGTGGAAATGTTTAAGCTGAAAAAGAAAGTTAAAGAGAGCACAAAATCTGTGGGGGAAGTAGTGGGAACCTCCAAGATTGTAGAGGGATGGGAGGCCAAGCTTGGATGCTTGCCAAAAAGGGGTCTGGTTGGGGTTCAGGCTACAATACCACTGTGTTTACACTCACAGTTTAAACTGCTATTTGCAGCACAGAAGTCATTAAGCAAACTAGGGAAAACAACTCCCTGTGTGCTAGCAGCTTCAAAATGATGGTGATTTAAAGAGAAAGAGAGGATGGTAGAAAGGGTAATGTTTTATAACAGGATCATGGGAAGGAGAAAGGAAAAGGCATTTTAATTTTTGCTTCGTAAATATGTGACCATTAGTGGGAAGAAGAATTAAGAAATCCCACATTATCTCCTACTTTTGACAAGAGTACCCCAAGCACTCAGGTGCAGCGCCATTAAATCCTACAAAAGCATATCTCTTTCAGTGCAATGACAACAGGAGATTCAGGGAGCCCTTGAGTTTGCAAATGAAGGCAACCCATCCCAACCATCTACTTATGGGTGTTATGATTTTAGGTACAGATGTCTGAGGTCTTCTTCAGAGTCAGTAGGGAGAGCCTAGGGAGTGAGCCTTTACCTCAGGCTGAGCAGAGTCATTTACTAGACCAGTTGGTTTTCTAGGAGACTGGTTTTGTATGGGACACTGGACACCTCATTAGCTTGTAGACACAAATTAAAAATCTTAATGATTCTCAATGTAAAAAATGCATTATCGAGTTAGACTTAAGATACCTCTTTCTTGGGGGATGTGGAAATCTGTTAGAATGTCTATAATACTTATCAAGTACAGGAAAGCAAGAGCTACACTAGTCTCCAAGTTCTCTTAACAGTACTTTCTTTGCAGAATGCTGCCCTGCACCAGCAACTCATATATTTTGTATCTGAACTTTTCTGAACAGGAACTATTGTGTATAGGCAAAAGAAGTCTCCTCCAGACACAGGAATACCAACCTCTGCTGAAAATTTGCAGACCCTCTTCCAGTCTTTACCGCTTTTACGAGACCTGTCGCAAGCTGAACACACTCATCGAGTCCCTGTAGTTGGGCTCTTGGCCCTTGTAACCAGCAAGAGCTGAATAAAGAAGTATAAGAGATAAGCCTGCTCGGTCCTTTCAATGTGTAAGAATCTCTTTTTCTTGGATTGTATGTGGGGCAGTCAGCCTGAGAGGATCCTCACAAACCGAAGGGAACGACATGCCCACACTGATCATTTCCAACACCAGCATCTTCTGTGCCGCAGAACTGCTGATGGTGTATCAGCTAAGATGCAACACTAAAATATTTCAGGAATGGCCAAGGAACCAACAACTGAGCAGCAGGCACTGAATATCTTTTGGAAAGCACATCCTTTTTAGTTCACAGGTGGTGTGAGGAGGAACAATTGACTTGAAAATTACAGCAGTTCTGCAATTTCTTCAAATTGACATAAATCAAGGAATAACTACTTAGAATAACCAACTCCTTACTCCAGGACACGATCAGAACTAGAAAATTATATTGAAGCTGGGAAGATGAAGAGATGTTTGGATATGCTGAGATCACAGTTTTCAGCTGTAAGCACAGGAGTGCACATTTTAACAATGGAGCAGATGCTTCCAATTATCTGCAATAAGGGACACTTGAAAATCTAGCTGGTATTAGGTGGCTGTCAGAAGGCTCTTGGATAAGAAGAAAAGGATGCAAAGTGCAGCAAAATAATTTTACTTTCATGACACATTAATTTTAAGACTGCTCTACAAGTTGAAAAACTCGTGTATATTCTGATGACTGAAAGCAAAACAATCAAACTGGAAATCTCAATGTAGAGTGCTTTTCCTATTTTAAACCATGACAAACTTTACTCATGAAATATTTCCTTTGATGTTCTACAATGTTATTCAAATTTAAATAGATTTACATGTTTAACTGTGCCTATTGTGCCTTGCTCATGTAGTGCTTACATGTGACCTGAAAATAAGATTCCCATAGAAATAGGCAGCTTGTAAAATACAGAACTGTACAACATAGAAGAGAAGAAGCTGTATAACATAGAAGAAATAAAAATGTAGCCCTTTTATTCACTCTTTTGCAATTACTGCATGCCACATCCTGGGGCATGTTTTTGATTTGCTATGTGCTTAGCAGGGTGATGTTCAGGAAGGCTGAATTGCCTGCCCAAATATGCATGTGCTGATAGGCAAATTCATCTTTTGTCATTTGTTCCTTGGTCTGTAGTAACTCAGGCTGCCTGCACTCTCTGCTGAAGGCCTGGTTTTTTCTCCTGAGCCTCATGAAGAAGACGAGGACCAGAGACAAACCTTCTCTCCAGTGTGTCAAGCCTGTGTTCCAGACACACCTTCACACTTCTCCACCTCTCTGATAGCTGGGCTATAACAATCTTGTCCATAGGGCACACAGATGAGTGAGGTGATACCAGAAGACACAATGGTAACTGCAGATATGCAGGTTTTGGATAAGGGTGCTCTGAACAAGCCAACACCAAGCTCAGGATTGCTCCACATTCACCCATGCAGCCATGCGCTTTGCCCATATCGACAGCATGTGCCAAATGATCCAGCAATGAAAACACAGTTGAGAGTTTGTTCTCCTGGACAATCCCAAAAGCATTTTCATTTGTGAGTTCCAGCACTCTTCTTTCTTCTTTGATTATCTGGGGTGGGGGGGAAAAGTCAATAAAACAGAAACAAGCTTTTGGTGAAAGATTTGTGCTCTTAGCCTTGTTCCTTTTTAAAAGGCATCCATCTTAGCTATAGAAAGAAAATGTTATTTCAACTTGCCTCCACAAAAAGTATGAGAAAAATACATCATAGATAAATTTTATAGTAAAAATTAAGAACTTATTGACAATTGAGATAATATTTTGCTGATAAAATAAATATACCTTTTTAAAAGGCCCTCTCTCACTCCACTGCTTTAAGATGTGATTGCTAATTTATATGCAGGACTTGCACACAGCAGAGCTTATCCATGCTTCAGACGCAACTAAAAAATCCTGCGGGAAAGTGCTCTTTTCTTGGCAGTTTGTGCAAAACCTCAAAACCAAATAACTCAAATTAATTTGAAAATCATTATTTTGGAACTATATGCACTCAGTACTACCACCTAAAATTGTGTCTACAAAAAGGAGAGTTGAAATTGATTTAAGGTAACACATTCTTTATTCAGCAAACGATTGTGATTCTTCTTAATGATTATTTTGGGTCAGATAATTGTTCTTACTCTTGGAGTTCTGCTAAGTACCCCAGATGATTTGACATTGGCCTTCCCTGGCTAATTTGTGGTGCTCTGAAGAAAGAGTGGATAATGAATTCTACATTGCAATTAGATGCCTCATTTCATTCTTCCTGAAGATCCACAGGAAGCTGCTCAACTGATAGTGAGTTAAAGAAATTCTGAGCAGCTGGTGATAACGTCTTCCTCCAAACACCGATCCACTCTGGGGAAGCCAAGGAAAGGTAACTGCTTGCTTATTTGGATGTGGGGACAGAAGTCTTAGAGGTTATTATTAAGACTTCACTGCTTGGTATCAATGTCATTTTGTAAAGAAAGTGAGTCCAAGTCAGTAGACTGGGTACACCATGAACAAGTAAGGTCTTATGCCCTCATTTACCTGCCTGGGAAAAAAAGACAAGGAGTTCAAGGAAGGAAATCCAAAAGGGTATGATTAAAAATGTTTAAGGCTTCCTGAAAAACTTTGGAATAGGTTTTTCAAACATATCCTGGTGTTTGAAGTTTGTTGAACAAAACAAAGTTCAAGAATGACTACTGCAGAAGGCTAGACATGCATGGTCTGCTGAAAGTGCTGCCAGTATTCTGCTCTGGCTTTATGGGCTTTATACACCAGTCTCTTCTGCCTCAGTATATGCTTCAATTTTTTCCCTAAATATTGTAACTCAAGAAGTTAAAAATAACAAAATATGTGAAAATGGAGACAAAAATAAAAATATAATCAATGATATTATATTAACTTTCAATTAAAATTTAATTATATTTTAGTATAATACCAAGAGTACAAGGAACACTTGGAGTTGAATTCTTAGGCCTTTAATGGCCTTCTAGACATCCTGGAGTATCTGAGACACCTGAACATAATTTACCGGATAATATAGGATGTATGTGAGACTTCCGTCTTTCTGGAACAAGATAGTAGGAAGGATGTCTTAAAATGATGCTAAATATAATTTTGACTGGTAAATTTCACCCCTTTTGTCTGAGATTACATTTAAAAGACAGCTACAGATAAAGCTCTTCTGTGTATCTGTTCTTGTCTGATTTCTACCATACAAAGCTGCTAAGTAGCTTTACTGATATAGGTTAGTAAAGTAGTGGAAGCAGAAGTATCGTATTTTCTTCTCATTTTCCAAAATGGCGGGAGGTACATTATCTTCTCAAATTCTGCACAGGTGTATTGTATAGTTAATATTCTTTAATGGCAGTTCTCTACATTAAATAAAAGTACTGATTAGTTTACTCTATAAGTAAAGATAATTTTAATCAGCTGGATAGCAACCACATCTACTGCCATGTTGTCGGCCTCTAGTGCAATACAACACCACGTGCCAGAAAAAATGAAAAGGCTAGGGAGGATCCAGCTGGGTGGGACTTCTCAACCAAAATTCTGGTTATGTGGAGACTGTAACCATCTTACTTTTCCAGGACAATAAATCAGGAGAAGAAAAAAGTAACATTAGTGATGAGATTGATATGATGATGATATGATATGATATGATATGATATGATATGATATGATATGATTGATATGATATGATGATATGCAATTTCATGAAGCACTTCATATTTTATTAGCCTGAAGAGGCTAAATCCCCCTGAGAGGGGATGTTATCAATGTATACAAGTATTTGAAGGGAGGGTGCCAAGAGGATGTAGCCAGGCTCTTCTCAGTGGTTCCAGCAATGAAAGTGAGAGGCTATGGGCAGAAACTGGAACCCAGGGAGTTCCACCTAAACATGAGGAAGAACTTAACTGTGTAGGTGACTGAGCACTGGAACAGGTTGGTCAGATAAATTGTGGAGTCTCCTTCACTGGAGATATTCAAAAGCCATCTGGGCACAATTCTGAGTAAGGTGCTCTGGAGGACCCTGCTTGAACAGGGGTGTTGGCCAGGTGACCTCCAGTGGTCTTTCCAACCTTACCCACCCTGTGATTCAGTGTGTGATATACATTTGGCATTCAGATTACACAGTTAATTATGCTAATGTGCTTTCTTTGAAATGGCATGCTGAGTATGTCCCAGGTGGAGGGATATGGGAAACAGGACATAACAGGATATTCACATATTTTGAAGAACTTCAGCGTTTCAAAAGCCATTTCAATCTAATGCTGGTGTTTCACTGTGGATTGTCAAAATGCTTGCATCAAATATGTATCAACCAAATTGGTGAGAGAAACATTATTCTCCTTCAATTTTTGCCACAACAAAAGCATCATAAATCCATATCAAAGCTAAGAAGTAAATATCTGAATTTAAATAGGTTTGAGAAGCCAGAAGTAACAAAAAATGAAAATTTAGCAACTGACCAGATTCCTTCTGACTCAAGTGCAAGTGAAACAGTGCAAATTGACAGGCAACCAATTTTTGGACAAGATAACCTTGTTGCTTTATTGAGTAACTCAAGGAAAGGAGGTGTTGAGATCCGTTTTCCAACTTCCGGGTTTGACTTCTAAATACTACTAAAACTAATATGCTTTCTGAACCAAATTTCATATTCCAGTGGATAGATCACTTCTATCACATAAGAGTCGGAAGAGAACAGTAAATACTGTTAACTGTCATAGACAGATCATAGCACAGCTTCCTACATAAAACTGTCAGATTCAACAGAAGTTAAAGACATGTACGCAATACTATCCAAATTTGAGATTTTAAAACATAGTTTTAAGAAAAAGTTTTTTTCTAAAGCCATATGAAAAAACCCCCTGACTTCTGGCAGTGCTTGTAGGACCAAGATGTATTTTGGGTAAGACATGATGAAACTAAGGGAAGTATGAGAGCATCAAGAGACAAAGTGAAAGCTGATTTCTGAGATGTAGCAGCCATTTGTATTAATCATTTTCTTAGTCTGCACACATCTCCATGTGCAGATTAATATCCTGTGTGTTGGGCCATCCCAAAGACTCTCTGGGTGGTTTTTGGTGCAGAATTGATCAAACTATACAAGATAAGATGCTTGAAAACAGTCAGTAGAAAGTGTTCCTTCAGCTGTTGAAATTATTGTGTCAGGCAATCTTATGCAGATAGAATATCTAGGATATGCTTCTTATTTAGTTTAAGATACTCAGTGATGGATCATGTCCATGCTGGAGCAGTCACTCAGGACCATGGTTCACCTGACTATAACAACTGAACAGAACTGCACTTTGGGGAGTGTCTCCTGATCCAGTTGAAGGTGCTGCTGGAAGGACCCTTGCAACAGAGACTCTCATTACCACCCAGACTGCAACCAGCCTGCTTGTTTATGACATTTGTTTTTCCCACCCTATGCCAAAATCCATCAGTGTCTGTGCTTCTCTGCACTTCTCCAACAGCAAGTCAAAGTCAGTCTAAGCCTAGATTTTGTAAAATATCAGCTAAATATGAACAGGCTGCCTCAGCCTGAGAGAAGTGCAATTGTGTTAATAAGGTGCTTTCCCAGGGCTTATGGTATTGCTCAGACAGGAGAACAGACCTGGGGGAGTACTATGCTAACACAATTAAAGCACTTCTAACATCTCTGCTGGCTGCTTAGAGATAGCCTGAGAATTTTTTCAATACATTAGAAAAGTAGGGCTACATTTTCTTGCTTTACAGGAATTTTTCCTTTCTTTTGGCACATAGATTTTTACTGCTTTGGCTTCAAGGAAGCAGGACTACAAGGGAAAAAGATGAGAGCAGATTTAGTCTACCTAAATTAACTTCATTCCTTTTCTTCCCTAAAAAGGCAATTATTGTCTTCCTAACACCATCTCAATAACATCAAATTATTTATCTAGATAAACTCTTCTTTACACAACAGCATAAAGATAGATTTATCAGTTTGGGTGAAATGAAACTCTTATATTTCAATTAATTTTATTGATGTATTTCTTCTAATTCTATATCTTTAACTCCATGTTACTCGTGGCAGTATCTCGCTAAAGAAAGGAGGCCAAGACCTCTGTGTTTAAGGACGGGAATCTTGGTTAATTTAGTGCAGTGACAGGCTTGGATAAAGACTGTTTATTCTTTGGAGCCAACTTCTTCTGCTAAATTTAAGACTACAGAGTGCTATGATAGGGGTTGGTTATAAGGACCACTGTGAACATCTTTCTGTGATATTATCATTAATGTCAGTGCTGTGTCTAACTCCCATGTAAACTTGCAATGAGTGAGAAGGGACAATCTTATTTTATACATTTTGTATATAAAAAGTTTTGGAACCCTAACTTTGGTTGGAACCCCCCAGATAAAATTGGAATAGCATAAAAACGATTAAGGATGATAAAAGTACAACAGCAATTAAGGCAAATCACTGTGCCATACCTTAGATCGACAAGAAAATGTTATATCCCTGCCTCTGTTACAGCATCATTTTTCAGTTATTTTACCTACCTTATGCTATTTATTGAATACCTTTCTTTAACAAAAGGGAGAAAAGTTCTACATGGTATAACTATATTCTAAGTGATCTTCAGTTCCACTACAGTGTTTCCTCATATAAGAAAGTAATTTCTGGTCTGGATTAATAAAAGAAGAACAAAATAGCCTGCCTATTATCTGTCTTCAGCTGATTTTCCAAAAACAGCCTTGAGTTACTCAGGTCAGAGTCCCTAACCTGCCCTTTCTCACTAAATAAAGAGCATGAAACAAAACGGAATGGCAAGAGACTCTCACCTTACAGTGTAAAAAAACCAGTTTTGCTGTCAAGTAGCAAGTTGCTCTATCCAACTGGAAAGGTATGACTAAGAAGGAAAATAGAAATTGGGGTGAAAGATATTGAAAGGTGGGTCCCTTAAGGACCTGGTCTGTATGGAAAAGCCTGGCAGTGGGAGATCTTTTCTTAAAAAAATTAAGCTTATGCAATTGCTATAGAAAAGGAAAAGGCTCAAAAGTTTTCCTGTAAAAAGACAGCACAAACCAAAAACAGCCAATGGGTTTATGAATCAGAAACTTCACAGCAAGTTTCACTCAGAGAAGGTGGATGATGAGTAGCTTCATTTATCCTGGCTCTGGGGAGCTTCCAGCTCCTTGTAAGACCAGTCTGCATACAGAGAGGGAGAATAGGGTGGAGCTCCCTTTATCCAGGACTGTGAAGATTTTTCAGGTGCCTCTAGAACCCTGATAGTGTACAGATTTTGGGACTATGTGTGTTTTCTTATCCTTAGGTCAATATCCTTTCAGAAACTTTCAACATTCTCCAACGGAGTGTCAGAGGAGGTAGAGGATGGGAGAGTGACACCTCCCATCCTGGTTTCACCCCTGTCCAGGCACCCAGGTGTATTAGACAAGAAAAGCAGCAAAGGAGAAGCAGCTATTTCCCATTGCCATGGGCATCAGCCCCTGCCAGTCCAGGCAGCCATCCTGGGCCTCCCATGTCACCATGACCCCTGTGACACAGCCACCAGCAGCATTCTACCGGCAGTGACTCAGCCATGGCATCAAAAGGATTGATGTCTGGAGTTACTGCTGCATCACTGTGACATGGCTATTATTTTTCACAGAGGAAAAAAATTTGATGAATAATCATTATAGTAAAATCTGGGCAACTAGTAATGCTAGGGAGAAAAATTAAGTAGCTGTACCAGAAAAGTAAAGGACAGCAGCTCAGCAAAGGTAGAAAGAGAATTAAAAGAAGCAAGTCCTACCTATTGCTCACCTTTGAAGATTTATGGGGTACTTGCTGCTGGGATTTGTAGGTTTGAAGACTAAATGTTGGAAGAATGATGCTTGTCAAGTTGACTGAAGGTAATATTTTACAGTTTTCAAATTAAAGACATGTCCAACATCAAACTTGCATCTACGAGAGGATGACACTGCTGAGGAGGTTTCATCATGCAATTTCATTTCTTTGCCAGAAATGAACCAATGATCTTGACAGAGACTCTCATCTTTAGCCATCACTACATACTTCAGCTGGACACTACAATGAAATATATGAATTAACTTCCATCTACTTGATTCACTGCAGGACATTACATTATCTTTAATGGACAGGACAAGAGGCAATGGGTGCAAACTGCAATAGGAGGTTTCATCTGAAAAAAGGAAACCCTTTTGCACTCTGAGAGTGACTGACCACTGGCACAAGTTGCCCAGAGAGGTTTTAGAGTCTCCATCCTTGGAGATATTCAAAAGCCATCTGATCATGGTACTGGGCAACCTGCTCTAAGTCACTCTGCTTGAGAAGGGGGTTGGACCTGATGAACTCCAGAGGTCCCTTCCAACCTCAACTGTTTATTAATTCTGTGCTCTTTGGTGCATGAAAACACTTTCCCCATATGTAATTCCTCCTTAATTATTTTAGTTTGACAATTGTATAAGTAAATTTGGAGTAAGGAAAACTGATTATGTACGGAAGTGAGATGACCTTTAAGTAATCAAGTTCAACTGCAAATTATAATAAACTTCCAGTGAAATATGACACATCCTTTAACTGCTTCAACTTCTGTGGTACTTATTGTTGACATTCAGCAACAGGCAAGCACGGAAGTGGCTGGAAATTACAGGATCCTGTTGGTTAGAGATAGGGTACGGGAATATTTAAAACATACTCCTGGACACCCTTAAGGACGCAGTACCCAGCTCACTCAGCTGGTGTGTAGAATATTTCTAGTTGGTCTCTATGCCCTTCCCTGCTGTGTTTAACATTGACATGAGAGCAGACACTGTGGGCAAGGTTATCCCAGCTTCTCCTTTCATCATTGTTTTGTATCCTTTGCTTCGAGGATGCCTTGTCTAGCTGTGCCCAAAAAATTGCTGGGTTTCAAGATGCTCCAGGTATTTTGGCTGCTATTGACTGGACTGTACTTTGTACATTCTACACTAGACAAGGCCAAAAAATGCATTAAGAAAATCACTTGTTGCTGTTGTAATGTTTCACATGAAATGGTTTCACAGTAGATCCTGAGAGCTCACGAGATCAGGTGGGGAAGTGTGGTGGTTCCCTTCCAGTGGCTGTGATAAATTCGTGATGATCACTACCTTGTCAGCCCATTGTCAGTGACAACATAAAATAATCAGGTGTTTTATCACCCAGCAAGCATTACACACTTTCATTTTCTGTTTTAGTCAGGTTTTGTTTGGTTTTTTTTTTCAGGATAGAGTAGGACAACTTTAAAAAAAAACACAAACAAAAATAGAAACGAGAGAGCAAGTACCATCCAGTGCATTACTGCCATTCCTTAGTTGCTTCAGATGTGTTAACTTTATCTGTTGCTGGCATATGCAAACAGTCCCTGGGAATGTGGTTGCTGCTCAGGAAGCAAGGGTTTTGTAAAAATAGTCACAGTAGTAATAAAATATGGTAGATGTCTTCAAAGGTGCAGAGAAATTTGTTTCTGCTATCCAGAGAAATGTATGGTTCTATAGAGTCTAATGGTGCAGAATTGTACTGATTTGAGAGAATTTTAAAACTTGCTTATCAGTGTACAAAAAAGATAATAAAATTTCCAGAAGGGCGAGGGTGGGACAGTATACAAACAAGAACAAAACACAACAGAAACCACAGAAACCTACTGAACAAAGTATCAGTCTGTTTATTTTGGCTTTAATTGGATTCTCATTTTCCTTCCAATCTATGGATGATCTGGCTGTTGAATAGTTTGAAAGGACTGTCATGGTTATGTCACCAAAGGCTGTCACCTACTTCAATCCTCTCTCCTTCCACTCTTCAGAAACTGGTGTTCTTTCAAAAGGAAATGGAAGAGAAATGGGCCTGTCAAGATTTAATGATGCAGAAAACAATAAGGAAAACATGTTTTAATGTGATAGTCTTTGTATTTTACACGGGAAATACAAAAAGGCAAAAGGGATTTGAAAGATCACCTTTAAGGCATCCAGTTCTAAGGTTTCAATAAACACACTGAAAAACAAGCTCTTTGATTATTTTTCTAGCTCACAGAGAAGCAGCAGTAAAATCAAGAGCACCATTATAAGATGTGAGTAAGAAGCAGCACCCAAGGAAATGAAAAAAATATTAGAATTGTTATTATCTATGCTTACAATAGAAGTATTGCATAGTAGATAAGAACACTGGAGGGATGCTTTTCTCATATCTTGCATTATATCTTTCTGAACAAAACCCCTCTGTAGACAACAGAAGCTGCTTCTAATAACAAAAATGTTGGCTGAAATGAAATTCTTGACATACCAATCATTCTCAGTAGCAAAGCCATTTTTCATATAAAACATGCTTTGGAGTAGCCTTTAATGAAGGTCTCAAACCAACTCATGTAGCTTATTTTCTCAGGGATGGGAGTATTTAAATAAATTTAATAGAAAATCTACCGCAGAGACACCACAAATGTACCCTGCCAAATCAGATTATGTATTTTTAAAGGACAAAAAGGTTCACTCTTCCTTCAAACCTACTTGAACGCACATTTTTTTTAGCTAAAATGGATGATGGTTTTGATTAAAATTAATTGCCCACTGTGAAAACTCCTCCCACTGCACCACAATCAAGGAGAAAGTTTCCAAAATAACCAGGCTTCAGACCAAATGCTGTGAAAGGAGAAACTTTTTTCTGCTATAGCTACAGCTTCTCTCTCACTGTAAAGGAACACTTATAGGCTAACATAACATAGTTGAGTAACTCCTTATATTAACTGTTAGCTCGTTCTCTGAATTCATTTGCTATTATAACTTAATGGGAAATTTAAAGTGATAATTTAGGAATGAATTTTCTAAGGTCTTCATTTTAGCAATGCTAAAAGTGATTTTGGTGCATGTTCTTTGGAATGCCCTCAAGGTACTGCTTTGCAAGAGTACAGTCTGCTTATCTGTGTTGTAGTTAAATCATAACTCATAAACCAGAAGTTGACAGCAAGTGTAAAAGGCTATATGAAGGATCATGTCTTTAGGTAAAAAAATCATCAATGAATGAGTTCCCAGTTCTGTTTTGGAAGGGAGGAAGGAAGGAAGGAAGGAAGGAAGGAAGGAAAATATTAACCCAAACAAATGAAAAACCTGGTTTGATTTCTACATGGATAAATAGAATGCCAGATTACACCTCAGATAGCTCCTAAAAATTCACAAGAAAAGTTTACATATATATTCACCAGCCACCCTGGAATGAACAAGCTGCACAGAGTGATCTTTAGGTTCAGCTTAGTTTTCTGTCAGTGGGTGCTTCAGGAAACATTTGAAAACACAAAAAGAAAAGTAGAAAATAGAAGTGCAAAGCTTTTTGACTTTCCAGCCAACTCAGTGGTTTTCAAGAGACAGAAGTTAATTCCATTTAGCTCATATTAAAAAATAAATCAAATTTTCTACATTTCTTGAAAAAGAAAGATTTTAGCTTGTAAACTATAGGTTTGTTGTACCACGTGTCTCTCAAGAAAGAACACCTCTGTGTTGTCTTTCTAGACACTTCAGCATTCCTCTGGAGGGAGAGAAATCAGCAAAGACATAAAGAAAATTGCCCTGCAGCTCGAGGCTGTAAGGGGCACCAGGAGACAGCGCTGACAGTGACAGGCAGTGCAGTGCACGCAAGCGTAGCTGCAGCCTCCTGTCTCCACAGACTCAGGAAGCTGCATTTGTCTCATAAAGCAACATTTAAGGTGGTCTTTCCCCGGCCTGTGTTAAATAATAAAAACACCATTAAGACAAAGTAGCGGGCCTTTTAAAGACAGGGAAATTATGCTAATTGTAGTGATCATGCCTGAGTAGTAGATTGGGGTATATAGGAAGGGCAACAGGAAAGGGCAGCAAAAGAAGCAGAGGTTTATGCAGTATAAATCCACACAAAAGGAACCTAAAAATTTTAAGCAATTCAAAAGGGAAAATTGCTTTGTGTCACATTGCACTTACATTTTATGCTGGAAAATAAAACAGGTCTCTGAAACACAACAGTTGGATGTAGCAGCAAGTTCTTCCTGAGCTGAGGAAAAGAGCCAGATGTCTTATAGATAGGCAAGCAGCTGCTCTCCAGACATTTGATTGCTATTTTATATCCAATATCTAGCTCAAATGTGCCACACAGCTATCATTTATTTATATCACGTGGCTCATACTTACAGGTTAGAATCTGACTTTTAAGGTATTGTTACAAATTTTTGTTCAAGCCTTCTTCACCTGCCCTGTTTTACATTCCATCTGTCCTCCTAAACCAGAAAACAAAACAATTGTTTGCCTATTTAATAAAATGTGTAACTCAAGTTCTTATTCATCTTTATCTACCTATACTTCTCATTGGGTTTGGCTATTTGCAACCCGTTTCAAAATGTAAAAAATATCTCAGTGTAGCTTTTTTCCTTCAGCAAGTTAGTTCAGTCCCATACACCATATCCATTTATTAACTATTCTTCTAGTTTGAAAAATGTGCAGAAAGACACTGGGAAAAAAAAAAAGTGGAAGATTCAAGCCCATTGCACAAATCGTTATGTGGGCCCTAGGTGGTAGGTTCATTATATGGACTTCATCTCAGAGGACCAGCCTGGCAGATTGCAGACTTTTGGAGGTCATGAAGGTTTTGGTGGATGTGCTGCTTTTGAACACCTGCTGAAGCAATAAATAGATTTTCACAGTTGTGAAAAATGTATAGATTTCCTCAAAGTCCTTCATAAAGTTACTGAATGTTTCTGTTCTTCTAAAAGAAAACATCAAAATCAGGAAGAAAATGGTATTAAAACATCTACTTCCTTTGGAAATTCTGGTTTATAAATGTCTTTCAGATATACTAACAGCACAATTTGACAGTACCTTAAATTTCAGGGTCACATGACACCAATTCACGATAGCACTTGTTCTCATCTGCCCACCAATCTGTCATCTCTGATTAATTTAACATCCCAACCTCTTAAGCAGCTTCCAAATGCTTCCACATTTAAAATGATAATAATAAGACAAATTTAGTGGAGTAGTCTGCTAGAAAACATATTTCTCCATTTTCTTATCAAATACATTTTTTTCCCAAAGACATCATGTTGTCTTGAGGACTTGAAATGGAGGATTTAATGTGATTTATTAATGTTAAATCATTTTTAAGGCCCTATTTTGTTAGAACTTAGAATCTAAATCCATTTCTGACTTTTAAGGTTGGGGGTGGATAAGGTAATGCATTATACAGTGACTTGGTGACATAGCAGAAGTGCGTCCCATTATAGCACTTTCATACTTCCCCTTTAGAGATGGACTTGTTTAGCTGTGCCGCAACTCAAGCATCTTTTTGAGAGAAAGAAAGGAAATCCAAAATTATTCCAGCCTAAGTCACAAATACCTTCAAAACTTTCCTGAAAACATTTGTTGTACATTATAGCTCACAAACAGAACATGCTTCAACCTGGACTGGAACATTAACACTCCAGATATCAGCAATACTCTGAAAGCTGATCTCAATTCTGTTACTATGATACAGATGGGGAACGGCAGTGGCAGCATCGTTCAAAATTTCTCATATTTTTAGAGTGTATCTATCTGGTGAAAGGCTTTGCTGGAGTTTGGAGCAGTCTGCTTTCTGTTACTGAATTGCACCGTGACATTATTTTTAATTGTCCCCCCCGCTCCCTGAAAATAACATTCAAGCATGGTGGCATTTTGGGGATTGGAATGCCTGGAAATGGACTGAACCAAAATCTGCTTCCAGAAGCTACTTAATGGGCAGGTCTGGATAATGAATATAGCTATGGAAGTTGATGGTAAACAACTACTCAAGGACAAATCTTAAACAGAAAAAAAAAGATTTAACTCCTTATGAAAAGTTTTAAGTAGTTCTAATAGTGAAATGATACACTTTTTAAAAATGGCCATTTACTTTTCAGCAAATCTGAATCCTGTTCTAAGGCCCTCTTTGTAATACACACTAATGACATTGCTACTCAGTAGGACAATTACAGGATGCCACCACTCCTAGACAGGACCAAGCTACTGCATAAATATTGGATTAGCATGTTTTCCAAAGAATTGACAGTTCTCAATTTAAAAAGTTTGGGACTTGTTAGATCAGAAACAATAGGAGATAGTGCACAGGTTGCTCATGAGGATATCTGCAGTCTGAGGCATCACAGGATCTCACCAACGCCCAGCACCAAACTGCAAGGGAGGTGGGGTCAAACCAGGGCAGGCACGGAGCTCAGGGAAATGGATTTCTTTTCTTCCAGGACTATCACCACAATGCAGATGGCAAGTGGTTTTGTAGAGATGCATGTTTTACCGACTCATGCTCATCTCATAATTTTCTATGAGCTCCTCACTCCTTTTCTGAAAAAAACACACAACAACTACATGAAGACTCTTGTCCAGTGCTTGGATAGATGGCTATTGTTGTCCAAGTACAGATCTGTGGATCTGTACTTGATCTATTTTTCCTATTGAATTACCTCCTGGTTTGCCTCACATCTCTTCTCTAAATTATCATGAGTGTTTTGAGTTTTAATCTGCTACGTGCATTCCCTCCTAACTAGGTATCATTTGCAAATATATAAAGCACCCGCACTTTTCCAAGTCATTGAAGAAAATATCAACTAATTCTGGAACAAGCACAGATTATTCCTGAAAAAACCCCACTCAATATATTGCCATAGTTTGATTTCTTTCCTTTGCAGCCTTTTCATCCAGACCATATGTTCCCAGCTTCCTTACAAGAGTGTTCTAGGAGACAGTGTCCAGAGACTCACTAAAATCAAGATGTAGTATCCACTGTTTTTGTGAAGCCATGTGAATCATGTCCTGTGACTGACTGAGTTTATTTTGGCTTGACATGGATTTTATTGACCAGTCCTTTCTCTGTATATAGTATTTTCTAAATGTTCATAACTAGTACAGTTTTTTTTCCACTACTTCTACAGGAATTAAAATTAACTCCATGTGTTATAATTTTAACCTCACTCTTCTATTTATTTTTAAATATAGGCACCTTTTCTCTTCTGGATTTTCAGAATATCATTTTGGATTGGCTGATCACAAAATAGCTCATTTGCTTGCATAACTTCAAGTATTTTCTTTCCCCTTATAAGTTCTTGCCCTTTTTGTCATAATACCATCTGCTTATAACTGACCTTTTGAGTGAAAGAAAGGAGCTGAATCTATCAGCTTTCCAGGCATTGTTTGCAAATGTCCTTCGCTCTGAAGAGAAGTGGGCTAAGTCTTTCTTTTGCTTCCTCTGCCCGTTGGTGCACCAACATGCTGAGAAGCATGCATCACCTATACACCATGTGGTTTCACTCTCTGCTTTTGATTTTTTCTCTTTGGTCTCACATGTTCATCCATTCATCTTTCTTTAAATTCTTTCCCTTGGTGAGTGATCTACAGCTCCTTCCCTTCCTCCGCACTGTCATAACTTGCAATTTTGCATAGTTTTCTTTTGCATAGTTTTGCATAAACTTGCATTTAACATAGTTCCTTTAAAGATCTGCCTACTTCACTTAACTCTCTCTCAGAATTGTCTCCCACAGGATCTCACTTACTAGTTCTCTGAATTCCTATAATCTGCTCTGCTGAAGCACATTGCATCTCTTCCTGTTTGTCATGAATTCTGCTGCTTCATCGTTGCTCAAGAAGCGCCCGAGTTGCTTTAAACTTTTGCTTTTTCCTTTATGTTCTACCAAATTAGGAGAATTATATTTGGAAAATGTCATCTCTTTTTGCATTTTCCAACTTCTACGTAAAAAATTTCCACTAAAACTTTTCAAAAATTAGCCAACTGCCTGAAGGTATTCCTTCCCCAATGTGTAGGTTTTTGAAATCAAAGTATACTGATGGCACTGAGTGCTGGAGTTTGGATAATTCTACTTACAAAAGGCTTATCATGTGATTTCCTTGCTAGCTGTCCGATTATTTACTCCCATCGGGGTATCAACACTTTTTGTCCTTTAAATTTTACTCAGAAATTATGAGACAACTTTTGAGCCTCTTTATTATTAACCTCAGAGCAAGAGATGTGTATGTGTACATTAACATATAAGGTAACACCTACATCCTTTTCTCTGTCTACTTGCCCTGAACAAATTCCGCTGTTTTTGTTAATGTTCCTGCTAGATGAATCATCCCATCAGGTCTTTATTAGGTCTATTAAGTCATAACTTTGAAATGTATTTATACTGCTACTTCCTCTTTCTTCTTCTCTGTGCAACTGCTGTTCAGATATTCCAGGGACAGAAAAATGAACCTGACTACAGAAAACAGACTAAGCCTCTTAGAGAACAGCAGACATCTGGCTCTAAGAGACATGCAGAAGAGAAAGAATGTTGTGGTAGTCTGTTTTTATGATGTTTTATGTTAGTTAATTAATGTTAGTCAGGTTTAGCTGGTATGTTCTGTGTACCCCCTTTTCCTTTCCCCTCACATTGGTTTATCCCAACTTGTTTTCCCGCCGCTTGGCTCCCCAGCTATCTGTCAATCTTCTCCCTTCTCCCCTGTTATGCCACATATAGTTATGCCACTCAGAGTTTTGTTGCCTCCTTTCCCTGTCAATTCTCACTGCCACTCCCAGTTATTGCCAGAATGTTCCCTGTCTGTTATCTTAGTTCTGTATGTCCATTTATCCCCAAGGCTCTTCCTCACCCCTGTTATTTTGCTATTGGTTATTGTCCACGATGTTATGGTTTAGTGCTGTTCCCCTATTGGACGGAGTAAGGAACACCCTTCTCCGCCCGGTCCCTTTATAAGTTTTGTAAAATTTGAGTTCTTTGTCACTTGTCCATGCTCCCATTCTGAGAAGCTCCCTGTTCCAGCCCCACCCCAGGGAGAGAATAAAGCTTCTTAGGACCGCACACGGGTGTCCGCTCTGTCCTTCCTTCACTTGGGATCAGCGTGTCTGTGACTCAGTGCTCGCGTTACCCACGCCGTGTCAGCACACACCACCACCTGGGAAGCTTGCGCAATCCCGGGGGTGGCCACTCCCGCTGGGCCCCACGGCCACAAAGGAGCTGTGCTAGCCGGCGCTCAGACCAGCAACTCGTGGCCACAGCGAAGCCACACCGCAGTATGTCTGGTGGCACTTTCTTTTATTGAACACTTGTGGAAGAAAGCAGCAGTCGGGCTCCTGGACAGTCTCCATGCATTCAGTGCAAGAGGCTGGTTCTGCTGCATCTAAAGCAGAACCTGCTACAATCCGCTCCACAGACAGATTCAATCCTTATGCCTACTTTTGATGCCTGTTGTTCAGATTTTTAGTGGTAATCCAAACCCCTGTATTAAATTCTTCTCCATCTGAGAATGATAGAATATTTTCTGTCAAGAACAGTGAGAAACATGTTCTGAAGATCAACATTAAAGAACTGGCCCCAAATCCCTGAAAATGTTGGATCATCCAGTAACCTGAAAAGATCTCTGATGCTAATTTATAATGAATGCTAGAACATCAGATAAATCTCAATGATTCAAGAAGTGTTAATATTGTACAAGAAAGATTAAAGAGAAAACAACAATATTTACAGGTTAGCAGTTTGCAAGTGGTATAGGAATTATAATGGAAAAGAAGCAGGATTAAGAAATTAATAGAAAAATGAACTACATCACTGACTGTTAGATGTCTCACATATGTTCATGTATGAAAAAGACACATTAATAACCAGGCCATTCTTGTAAATTAAAAGAGAGTTATACCAGATTAATCCTAGGTTCACAGCATGTTCACTGTGAGAAGAAGCTGACTGAACTTTTTTTTATTTACTCACATAATCTGGTGCGATTTGGGAGTCATTCCTGTGACACCAAGAGACTGAGGAGATTCAACAGAGTAAAACCACACCAAGACTGAAATCAAATATAGACTGAGCAAATCAGACTTGCAGATTGATACTGGGAGCATTCCTGTGTCACATGATGATCCTTAGCACTGAGGGAAAGGGAGGTTACTGGCCTGACAAACAAGTGACTCAGGGTGACTGAGGGATTTCCTGTGCCTTCAACAGTTTTTGGAGAAGAAACCATCTGTAAAGCCCAGTCTATAACACTTGAGAAAGGAATCACTTTCTATTCTGGAATACTGGAATGTCACCTGTCCTTGTACCAAATGAAATGCATGCTATGTTTCCAAATAATGAGCTTGCTTGCATGTTAGGAATAACACTATTTTGAATAATGTACATGAGAAACTGTTACTAATAACTTTCTCTTAAAAGTAAATTTGAGAATTGCTTTCATTCATAAAGAAATAAAGATGTGTATGAAGCAAAGCTTGCATTCTGCCTTCCAGTGACAGTTTTTCAAATTCTTTAGTGCTTTGGAAAAGAAATAAATGTTCTTCATTCCTTGATAGTATTGATCTTAAAATAATAAATAAAAAAAATCTGTAGTTCTGTAATGTTGATAACAATTCAACAGTTATACCTGGCAAAATGTAAAGATAGCATTTTATAAATTAGTAATTTTTCATAGCTGGAAACTGCTGCTTAGAAATCTTATTGTATCTTTCCAGCTATCAATTGGAAACAACCCAGACTTAGCATACCGGATTGAATTATTTATTTTGGAGATAAATTTGAAATAAAATATTGCTAAAACAGTATCATTTTATTCACTAGATACTACCAATTACATTAAAAGTACAGTAAGCAGAAAGAAATCAAATATTCTAGCAATAAACTGTTTCTTTCCACACTCAAGAAATTTGAAGTTCCTGTTAGTTATAAAAGTGCGGAAGTGGTGAAGTCAAATTTCAGAATGGGCTGTAGCTGCTCAGTCCAATTTATCAGTTAAAATGCATCACCTGCCTTGCACTCTTATGTATGCTGGACAGATGGTGAGCAGACAAACACACCAAACATATCAAACATACCAAACAGGTATGTGCTGCTAAAATATCTCCCAGGAATTTGCCCTCTGCTTGCAGAGGTGGCCTCACTCTCACTCTTTGGATGACTGAATGCAGTGTTGCTGGAAGGTTTTGTAGAAAAGTACCAAAAATGTGCCAGCTTCCATCTTGAGCAAAACAGAACATAGTGTTTTATCCTAGAAGACCTGACCACGGCCTTTTTTATGTTTTTTGTAATGTAGATAGATAGATAGATAGATAGATAGATAGATAGATAGATAGAAAGATAGATAGATAGAATAAGTATTTTTTAATTTAGGTGACTTCAGTAACGTGTTCACAGTCACGCAGTTCACACAGGCAGAAGGATACAAATCAACACTAAAAACACGACCACTTCCTGAAACCACACTTGTCAGGTTTTTATGTGCAAATAAAACCAACATTTTGCTGGCAGCTCTATGACAAAAATAAAAGCATGTAGGGTTTTGCACAACCCAACAGATGCTATGCCAATTTGAGTAGTGTTGTCCTTCTCAATAGCTTGAGTGCAGCACTACAAAAAAGCCTGTTTGATAAACAACCCATAGCACATGCTCACAAAGAGGTGAATATACTGGGATATTTATTTCTATCCCTCTATCACATTTGGAATTGATAACAGAACAGGCTCTTTTTTGGAAGCGATATGAAATTCATTGATGATCATGGTTTTTAGTAGATCTATATTAGAACCACTAAGGTATTCAGCACTAAAAGACATCTGAACTCTTCTTATAAGGCAGTAATTCAGTGAAAGCAATAGAATTAATCTCTGGGGCAGTGCAAAGAAGTCTGAATGACCATCTTTCAGACACACATCTTTTCTTTGGGTAGCTGAACACTGCAGTCTGGATTTCATTCTGGCATAAGGCACAAGCACCCACTTCACCATCATGACAAGTTCAGCATTTGGTCTTTTACAGAAGTTCATGCCACTTTCAAATTTAATTTTTACCAGCAAAGTTTTAAACATATAAAATTGTAGGTAGACGCACAAAATTTATAAGTGTTCTCTCTCTCTTTTTTTTCAATAAAAGGCACTAGAGATTTGGTTTTTTTTCTGTAACCACAGAGTGGTTTTGCCTTTCCCAAAATGTCTACCTTTGAACCCTGCCCTTGTAACAACTTAGTAATGCAGTTCAGTACGATCTGCAAAACTGTAAATACAAACTAATGTTGGCGACTGTAAAAATAAGTTGTTTAACATTTATTAGATTTGCTCTTAAGTAGTCCATGCAGAACATTAATGATCTATTCCAAAGTCCAATCAAGTTCTTTAGGAACATCATGTGAGCAAACCATCACCTCTAACTCACTTCCACTAAACTACATCTATATTTGTTGGAGAATAGATTTCAAGATTCCATTTATAGAAAGATCTTTCCACAGACTAATAATTTACATTATTACACAGTAATATTATAATAAGGATGTAAAATGAAAATTGAAAAGACAACCTTTGAAGGAAAAAACACATTTGAAATTGGCCACAGTCTTGGACAAACCTTTTTTTACCCTTAAGCTGTCATGATCATTTGATGCCTGTAAAATACAGTAGGATTTGAAAAATGATCCATTACATCACTATCCTGTTGATAGATTGCTTGTGGGTTGGTGATTCACATATATTTGTTTATCACCTTGCTTTTAGAAGGTATTTGCCAATTATATACCATATATCTCAGCAGATATAGAGTAGGAGCCAAGAAAGAAAATGCAGCAGTCATCTCTCACTTTAAATGTCATTAACACTTCACAAAATCAATCTTTCCCATTAAAAAGGAAAATATGTCCTTGGACACTTGGAGCTTACTTACTTTTTCTTGAACACCATCTAAGATTTGAGCCCTGTTCTTTTTTTTAAATCTTAAACCTATGCCTAACCCTATGAACCTCAGCGAGGAAATGGCTTATCAAACCCAAACCTAAATAGATCTACTGCCTCAGATGCCCTCTTTGCTGTCTGTAATTCTACAGTTTCTAGGCATCAGCTCCACTGTAGTCTTTGGTTAAGTCTGTACCAATAAACCACTGGGGCCAGGGGATCTGTCAGTGTGTTGCCATGTAGTTGTTCACACCATTAATTTTTTATCATGTTCTATGGCTTTGCCCTAGGCCAAGCAGCATTTCTCCTACATGGTATCTTAGGTTTACAGTGAGCAGGTGACCACATCCTGAAGGTGGTATGGATATTGCCTCTTTGTTTTGGGATGTAAGAGAACTCACTCCTGTGGATATGCTGTGCCAGGTGGCCCCCTGGACAGAGACCAGCCCTCGGCCTGCTTTATTTACTACTGGAGATGTTGCCACATTTTCAAGTAGTTATTACACTTCTACAAAGCTGTCAAAGTTCATCCCTACCTGGATTTAGTGGAAGGGTGTGTAAAGTGTGTTCCATTCTTGGTACAGCATATCCCTCACTCTATTACATCTTTATTAAGGGCTCTTAGCTCTGCAGTGTCTGCTGCAGTACAGCTCCAAACCAGCCTTTCTCTGGGAAGATTGGTTAAGAAGGACTAGCAAATTAATAACAAAACACATTAAAAGTGTTAAGTCCTTTATTTAACTCCTAACTTGTATTTTCTTGGGCTTTCCCTATTATCCCTAGGCTACCAATCACTTCTAAAAATGTAACCTCACAAGCCTAACACTATTTCTAAGTGGACTACCCTTTAGGACCTGACTACCTAGCTTAAAATGTTTCCTGTCTGAAGTGCTGATTACCTTAAGATGTATATATTTAAAGCATTCTCCACAGTTCAAAGCCAAAATGTGCGTTATGGATTAAAATCCAGTGCACCAACTGGTTAACGCCTCTAAATACTCTAAACAACTAGGTGCTTAGGGTGCTGGTTCATGTTGCTTCTTTGTTCTTGAGAATGTACCAGATTTTCAGAAACTATTTGATAAGATATTCTAGTCCTGAGGAGCCCTTGCACAGTTAAAAGAGACCTATTTCACTACTATCTTTGTTATAAAAAGTAATTTTAAAATAAGCAGGAAAAAAAAAGCCTAATGTACTACTGGAGTACTCATAAAAATCTCCAGCCTTTAAATCTCCAGTTTAAGCAGGGAAAACTAACAAACTCCAACCTACTCAGGGTGATAAAATGTGCCAAAACTACTGAGCCCAGAAGAGGATGTAATTTACATAAAACAGAGGCGTAGAGATAATTTTCCAAGTTATAACCCGGACTGTCAAACTCTTGTAATGTACAGACCAGAGAGTCATGATTTGAGAAAGTGATTCTAAGACACTGTAGTTACACTTCATTTCTAATATGATTCTATTTCTTTGTTCATTTCCTGCATGACATTTACCACACACGAAGTCATCGTGGGATGTATAGTTATAATTATGTATCTACTGGTGAATTACATGCAGTTAGTCTCACAGAACTGTTTACCCAAAAGAAGTGACTGTTTTATAAAGGATGATTTTAAGTACTATTCACAGAATTGTTATTTTTAAGGGACAGTGACTCTGATAACTCTTTCCTGGCTCCTTGAATAAGTATTTTAAGGAAATGTTGTATCTTGCGCATGCCAAGCCTTATACGGAAAACTGCTGTCATCTTCAGTATCTGTATGAAATACCAGCCTGTACTTTGTAAATAATTCTCAGGCAGATGAAGAAATAGATAAAATTGAATGCCAGAGACATTTGTTATATGATTAACAGTAAATGTACTTCTTTGTGAAATGCATTGAGCCCAATTTTCCCTACGCAAGATACTACCCAATTTCTACTCACAGTAGCTGTATCTGGAATCCTCAAGGCATCCTTCAGTTGCTACTTTTTCATTCTATTTTCTAGATGGATAATAACTTACCTGTGTCATAAATATTGTGTATACGGATGTATCCTATTTTCTGGCAATGATTTAATCTTTCACTAGCATTTTCTTTACTCACCCTTTACAGTACCCTTTTGCTGCCAACTTAACTAGCCTCTATCACACTCTTTTCCCCAAAAATGAGGATTTTTCTGCAGACTGTCTACTGTTCTACTGCTCTCTCAGCCCCCAGATAATTTTCATTCTGAACAGTTCAGTTACACCTCAAGCTGTAGCTTAACTAATTCTTTCTTGTTTAAGCAGCTATTATTCCTTCCATCACTTATTCCTACACCAGTTTTATGCAGCCACACAGCGAAACAGTTCAGCAAATGCATTCACGTTTTCCCATGCTCTTTCTAATCCTCCTCAGGTCCCAGCTTGACTCACTGTGCAGCTGCCCAACAGCCAGGCCAGTATAAAATGACAGCATGTGACCAAGAGGTAATGACCAAGGAGCAAGTTTTTCTAGCAAAAGAAGCACTCTTCACTACTCCTTATTCTATTACTACTACACTCTTTACTTTTCTACACATATTTTAAATATTGACATATTACAGAATCACAGAATATTGGACAGGACAACATTCTGAGTTGGACGGGACCAACACAGATCGTTGAGTCCAGCTCCTGGTCCTGTACAGGACCATCCCCAAGAGTAACACCGTGTGCCCGAGAGCATTGTCCAAACATTTCTTGAGCTCTCTCAGGCTGATACTGGGACTACTTCCCTGAGGAGCCTGTTCTGGTGTCCAGCTACCCTCTGGGTGACAAACCTTTCCTTGATATCCAACCTAAACCTTCCCTGACAACTTCAGGCCGTTCCCTCAGGTCCTGTCACTGGTCACCACACAGAAGAGATCAGTGCCTGCCCCTCCTCTTCCCCTCATGAGGAAGCTGTAACTGCAGTGAGGTCTCCCCTCAGGCTCCTCTTCTCCAGGCTGAACAGACCGAGTGACCTCAACCACTCCTCATCTGGCTTCTCCTCAAGGCCCTTCATATTGGAATACTTTAGTATTGTTAGGGAATTTGCCTAAAAACCAAAATAATACAAACTAGGTTTAAATTCATTCTATAGGAGAAGAGAAATTCACAGGGAATTAATTTTTTCCCATACTATTTGGAAATCAATGACTGGAAAAACATCTTATGCTATCAAGACACGATGGTGGCACACTCCTTGAGGTGATGCCTGAGTTGTTACCTAGCATGAGACTGGGTTGAAGTCACGGAAAATATACATGATCTGGGGACAGGAATATCTTCAATCTTTGACAGCAATCTATTTTGCCAAATTAATATGATCTAGTTTCACAATGAGACTGTCGCTTGTAGGCGTGCACACTGGCAGCTACAGCTCAAGCTGTGATCCCTCTCTGGATCCCATGATTGTGTCACTCAGGCTGATAATCCTGTTTGCTGGAGAAGTGAAGAGTTGTCTCTCATCAGCACAGAGACAACACAAAGGGAAGCTGAAGGGGAGATGCATGCATGCATGCACACAGCTGCTTTTAGGCAGACTTCAGTAGCCATTGATCTCAACAGAACCCTCTGAGGTCTGCAGTGGCAAGACTGTGCCGAAATTTTTGAGTTGCGTGCCAAAATCATGGGAGTGAGGGAAGAGAAGCCTGGGGTGTATGTTGGAGACACTGTGATTTGATACTGGCCCATCCTGGAGGCCTTGTCAGACACTTCTGAGAGCAAAACTGGTGGTAGGTATTTAAGGCAGTAGCTTGTTGCTTCTGCTTGTCAGGAAGCTTGTAGTATTCAAGGGTATAAAAAGCCAAAATCCAAGACAGTATGCATTAAGGGCTTAGGTCTGGAGCCAAATTTTCTTCTCCCTAACCCCTGCAAAGAAATCTGATAAGCTAAGTAACTGCCTACTGTTGCCAGTGCCGAAAAACGGATTTGCAGGCAAATACATTGCATAATCCCTTTCATAAACAGATCAAACTCCACTCTAAAATGCTTTAATTTTTTTCCCAGCTTCTCAAAGTGAAAGGATTTTTTGTATTACAATACTCTGTTAATTAGGAATGTCAGTTGAACTTCCCACTTAAATCTATTCATGGCTCATTTAAACATATATATGTACTTGTGGCAAAACTGTCCTTAAGTAGCTCTTTTCCTTCCCTGGTGTTTATCTGTCCTCCTCAGTATGCTGACAGATGATAAGCATATCTGTTCAGTTTTTTTCTTTTCTTTGGTTGAATAATTCAAGCTCTTCTACTATTTTTTCTTAGACTCCCTATTTACACAAGTATTCTAATAGTCTGCCTCTATACCTACCTTTGAATTCACCTTTCCTAAACACTGGCAACTAGAGCTGCATAGATCTTGAAGAGCCAGACAGTCAGGATTTTGACAACTTAGGCATTCTCTGCCAATCTGGCTATAACCCAGCAACCTAAATACAGTCACAGAGGCAGTCTCTGGGGGAGAGCAGTAACCAACAGAGTCTGAAATGTCTCCCTGACTTCCCCCCATCTCTTTCTAAAGTAAATACCCTTCTGAATATTTTGAAAGAATTCTAGAAGTCTGACATCAGTTTTTTTTACAAGAGCTTCACAAGAGTTGGACCTGTCTTCATTACACGTATTCTTGATCCTTCCCCTGACAATGTAAATTATGCTCCTTTATTAGAGTGCTTGCTCCAGATCAGTTTTTCAAGACTCAAGCAATACAATGTAGGCAGACCTATGAGTCCCTTGCTCTAGGTTGGATTTTAATGAATTTTAAATTTAGCAACAGTTTGGACAAGAAATAAAAAGTTGAAAGGAAATTAAAGCCTGTAGAATTCTTATCACTTTTTCTTGTCTGTTATTCCCTTACTCTTATCTGAACTCAACCCCTTTATGCAACAACAGGAGTCTGGGATGTGATTCTGCAGTAAGTGTTTTGACTGCTTGACAGAGCTCTAAGCAGAAGAGAAACATCTTCAAGTTCAGTATTTGGACAGCCATGCTGGGACTCAGCAGTCTGAGCTTTTTGCTCCAGTCTTGCTGAAACGACAGAGGGAGAAAATATGTCTCTGCAAGAAAAGAAGCTAATACTTACACAGAATAATGAGGTGATCACAGTTATAACTACCTAATGTCCAGTACAAGGATCAAGTTATTGGTAGGAAGGCACAGGCTGAACTACTGTTCCAAGAGCAGAGTCTCAAGCCCAGGAATATCAAAATATAATCAAAATACTAAAAAAGCGATACACTCATTTTGAAGGCATAACTAAGACAACTGCAAATTTGGCCCTTAATGTTTCAAAATAAAGTTATCATTGTAAATTTAAACCATGAGATTTCTTAATTTCTTTCGTCTGAATTCCAAAGCTGCTAATCAACATGATAAAGAAATTTAGTTTAGTTAGGTGCACTAGATAAGTGCTTATTTTTCTTTCCCTTTTTATTTAAATCAGTCTTGTCTGATACCTAATTTCTTCTTTTTTATCAAAGTATGTCTCATGATATTTCAAAATGTTAAAAAGGAAATTAAAATTACTTTAAAAATAGGAAGAAAA